>BSBM01001102.1:7327500-7470000 GCA_027924585.1 Larix kaempferi
TAATGATGATGATGATGATGCTGATGATGATGTTGATGATGATGATGATGATGATGATGAAGATGTTGATGATGATGTCAATGGTGATGAAGATGATGATGATGATGATGATAATGATGAAGATGAGGATGATGGAGATGTTGATGAGGAACCTAGGGATGACGATAATGATGAAGATGTTGATGACGATGATGATGGTGATGATGATGAAGATGTTAATGATGATGGTGATGGTGATGATGATGATGATGATGATGATGGAGATGATGATGAGGAACCTAGAGATGACAATGATGATGAATATGTTGATGATGATGATGATGATGATGAAGATGTTGATGATGATGATGATGATGATGATGATGGTGATGAAGATGATGATTATGGTGATGATGGAGATGTTTATGAGGAAGGGGGAGATGACAATGATGATGAAGAGGAGGTCGATGATGATGGCGATGATAAAGATGATCATCATCATCATCATCATCGTCATCATCATCATCATCATCATCATCATCATCATCCAATTATATTTCATCATCATAAGGAGCTTCTCTAATTTTGGATATAAGGAGGATATAAGATGATGATGATGATGATGATGATGATGGTGATGATGATGAAGATGCTGATGATGATGATGGTGATGAAGATGATAATGATGATGATGAAGATGATGATGATGGAGATGTTGATGAGAAAGGGGGAGATGACAATGATGATGAAGAGGAGGATGACAATGATGATGATGATGACGATGATCATGGTGGTGATGATGATGATGATTATCATCATCATCATCTTCATCCTCATTAGCTAAATCGTCTTCATCATCATAAGGAGCTTCTCTAATTTTGGAAATAAGGAGGATATAAGATGTTGATGATGATGATGGTGGTGATGATGAAGATGGTGATGATGGTGATGATGGTGATGATGTTGATGATGATGATGATGATGATGAAGATGTTGATGATGATGATGATGATGATGATGATAATTAATATGATGAAACTGATGGTGATGATGATGATGATTAAGATGATGATGATAATGATGATGATGATAATGATGATTAATATGATGAAGGTGATGATGATGATGATATAAGGAGCTTCTCTAATTTTGTTCAATCATTACTAATGTGAGATGATGATGATGATGATGATGATGACGATGATGAAGATGATGGTGATGACAATGATGATGATGAGAAAGAAGATGATGATGAGGAAGAAGGTGATGGGGAAGATGATGATGATGAAGATGATGATGAGGAAGAAGGTGATGGGGAAGATGATGATGATGAAGATGATGATGAGGAAGAGGGTGATGACGATGATGATGATGAAGATGATGGATCATGATAAGACGGTGATGATGACGATGATGATTATGATGACGATGAAGATGACGAAGATGATGATGATGATGATTATGATGATGAAAAATATGATTATGATGGTCATCATCATCATCATCATCATCATCATCCTCATCCTCATCATCGTCATCCTCATCATCTAAATCATCTTCGTCATCATAAGTAGCTTCTAAAATTTTGGATATAAGGAGAATATAAGATGATGATGATGATGATGATGGTGACAATGATGATGATGATGATGATGATGATGATATTCGTCGTCCTCATCCTCATCATCTTTGTCATCTTCATAATCATCATCATCATCGTCGTCGTCATCATCACCATCTTCATCAGCATCGTCATCATCATCACAATCACAATCATCATCATCACCATCATCAGCATCTTCATCATGATCTTCATCATCAACATCAACAACATCATCATCGTCATCATCATCACCATCTTCATAATCATCATCATCATCATCATCTTCATCATCATCATCATCATCGTCATCGTCATCACCCTCTTCCTCATCATCATCTTCGTCATCATCATCTTCATCATCATCGTCATCATCACCATCATCTTCATCATGTTCATCATCTTCATCATCATCATCATCATCATCATCATCATCATCATCATCATCATTATCATCGTCGTTGTCATCTTCATCATAATCATCGACTTCATCTTCATCACCATCATCTTCATATTCATCTTTATCATCATCACCTTCATCTTCATCATCATCATGATGTTTATCTTCATCATCTTCATCACCATCATATTCATCTTCGTCTTCATCTTCATCATCATCTTCATCAAGATGATGATGATGAAGACGATGAAGATGATGGTGATGACGAACATGATGATGATGATGATGATGATGAACATGAAGATGATGGTGATGACGATGACAACGATGATGGTGAATATAATGAATATGATGACAACGATAAGGGTGGATAGAGTGGAAGAGAGTGGGGCGGATTGGGTGGATAAGAAGACAGGGGGTGGGGTTATAGTAAGGTGGGGGGTCCCAACCTTAGAGGAAATCTCATTGTATTCAACAAAAATAGTGAATGAAAATAGTTTGGAACTTTTATGTCTAGGAATGGAAATTAGATTTTACAGAGAAAGAAGCAATGCGTGTGCGCTTCTAGTAACACGTGCACTGCCATCCACGTGCGCTCTTCTAGTAACGCGTGTGCTCCTATCCATGTGTGTGCATTTCTGTGTGCACGTGTCTGGATTCAAATTGATTTTGGTGCCCTTGCATCCTTGGAATTAGCTTTGGATAGCCAAACCTTGAGGGTCGGTATGATTTATGGAAGAACACATCAAATGCTGTAACTTCATGTTTTTCACTCCTAATTCTTCATATGTTCCACTAGTGCAATACAAATGAAATTGCACACACTTGTCGAGCTCTGTGTGCAGATTCTAACAATATATTTTTGGAATAGATCTATTGTTATTTTCTATTTTTAATTCATTTTTAACTGCACTCATGTCAAATTTGTAAAAAAACATAGGTCGTTTATTTGGCCAATAAATTTTGATTGGCTTACCTATTTCGAAAACGAAAAAGAACTCGCACAAGAGTACAAGAATACCTATAAGTAAAAACAAAAAAATGAGTATTTTCAGACCATGATATGGTGGACCATCTCTTGACCATGTCGTTTTAAGGCTTCATTGAATTTCATAATTTAAAAAATATATAAAATTAACTTTCAAATTTTTGGAAAAATAGCCCCACACATTATTCGTCTGTTGCCTACGCCTCTACATATTTGTTTCCTCATAAATTGACTATTTACATAACAAACAGGTGGCTCAACTAAAACATGTGCATTATGTTTTAGAGAAAAAATAACATACCAATCATAAAATAATGACATTTTGGGGTGGTTATACCACATTTCCATAAATAAAAGTTATATATTCTGGAAGGTCATCCGTTATATATATAGTGCCTGGAATTTTATTTTGGGTTATTGAAGAAAGAAGTGATGTGTATAAAAAATTTCATAGTTGTGTATGATTGGAGGTTACAATAGTGAAGTTATTTTTAGAAAAGCATGGGAGATAAGTGACATGTACCTTTAAAGATCAAAGTCATAGTTCCATAAATGTTATACTATGGAAATCCTATTTTTGATAGAGATGTACAATTGAAGGTTATATTTTTTTATCTTGGGTTTCCCGAGGAAATTATTGGAAAGAAGTCACATTATTGTTTTAGTTTAGGATACCCGAGAAAATTATTCCAAAGAAGTGACGTCTATCACATGTACTTTTGATAGTTGTGCAATTATAGGTTACATTGTAACTTTTGATAGAGTATCAGAGAGAAGTAACATGTAACTTTAAAGATGAAAGTCATACTATGGTTTTCATGATTTTCGTAGTAGGTAAATAATAATTTTATTTCAATGAATACAGTGAGCCTCTTGCATAGTGCATAACTAGGATAACACTACCCTCCACCCTCGAATTGAAGAAGTTGAACCGAAGATTAATAATTGTCAAAGTGTCAAATCTAGAGATATGAGTATGCAACACCATGTTAGTCTAATAGGTGAAACTATTGTAAAATACTCATTAAGTACCATTTTAATGCTTCTATTATCACTTCATCGCTGAGATATATAAGCGGCTGCATAGCTCTTGTAGCACACTCTTTGGTATTTTGGTTCTCAAATTTAGATGAACTTAAATGCAAACAAAGAGAAATACACCCACAAAAAATTCCATCGATCCCATAAACGCTGGGCCAGGCATACAAGATTTAATAATAAGTTTTTGTGATGATTTTTAATCAAAAACAATCCATACCGATCCTTATGCAATAATTTAAAATTAGCATGAAGCAAACAAACTTTTAAAACCTTTAAAAATGAGCATGCACATTAATTACTCTTTGTATGAGGATTCGTTCAAAACTATAAGCGAAAAGAACGACTAAAGGATATATAACCATATCAAAATAAATCTATTATAATCTTTTTCACAATAATATAGGAAATATGTAGAGTCTAATCATTAACAACCACATCTTTGAAAACAATGCGGACAAATTTAATATAAAAGATAATGGCAGGAAATTATCATGCATGACTATTGAAAGATGATAGCCATTCAAAATCCTATAGAAAATGGGCTACCTAACATCAAATTTCCACAATATCCCACTATTACAATAATAGAAATCAAAATTTGTTGTAGATCATCAGGCCTGAATGTTATGACAAGCATTATTGTTCATTGAACTCTCCCTCCATGCTTAAAAGTTTGTAACTTTAGGATATAGACTCTGATTGAGTCTAGGAAGCCTGCACTACCAAACCCATGGATCCCTATTATCTTCCCCTCTTCCTTGCTAGTTTGAAAGTAAGTTCACTACTACAGCCCACATGGACCGAGTTTTGTTCGATTTGTGTGAAACGTTAATGATTTTACTATAACCCAAGAGTGATGAACACCATAAAATCCGTTGATTTCATGACGATATCTCATGGTTCAACTCGTACTGCAAGCAAAGTACAATAAATACAAAATATTTATTTTTTATAAAAGCTTGCATAGTTAACATATATGCAGATGCATGAGATCACCTAAGCACAAGGATGTATTAGTAACTTACGACTATTATAGTTCCATTACCACCCCAGGTTGAACTCCCTAGAATTTTCTTTTCCTCACACCGGTATCTCAACCTTCGATGCCATAATCAAGTTGTACTAAATTCAATGTATCTTAGTTTACTCTCACAGTAATCCAACGAATGCATGAGTACATCCCATCATTAAAGAACATAAGAACAAATTAATAAGAAGTCGAATATATATATATATATATATATATATATATATATATATATATATATATATATATATATATATATCCCCTCTCGGAAACATAAAACCAAAACAATATATGTTGTGCATTCATATATTATGATTTGTGATATGTAACAAAATCTATTATAAAAAATGTGTTTTCAATGTTTATCACGCTTACATTGAAACTAAAGTAATCATAAAAAATGTAATAATTTAAGTAGTCATATACAACGTATTTGACAAAAATATTATACCAGTATAAAGTGAAAATGATAAAAATATAAAATAAAAGAAATAACTTAATTAATTTAATTTTTTAAAATTATTGTTAATCGAAAAACAAATAGATAATGAAGTAGAAGTTTTAATGATAATATAATAATTTTTTCTTTCAAAATTAAAATTTTAATATTAATATGTATAAAATTATAATATTATAAATTAATTATATTATATCTTAGAATTTGAGATGGACTACCATTTATGATTTTCTTAGATTGAAGGAGGATGGAGCAAGTGTACTATGAAGATTGATTATATGGTAGTCGTTCCAAATTATAAATAAACAATTATATAAAAAAAAAGAAAAAGAATTGGTAGTGATGCCTATATAACTCGTAGCTCATGCATGAATAGATAAAGACAACCCATTTAACTAAAGAATGTAACAACAAGTGATTACAACTAAGCATAAGTGGCTCTGCTAGTACTTACGCCGTAAGGCGTCCTATTTCAACTTTGGGGTGGGGCGGGGGTTGCAGATTTTTCATTTAAAAAAAAATAAATGGCCAGATTTGAAACTTAATAGAATATTCGTTGTCTGACGCATGATCGGAGCATTGAGATTTAGTGAGTTAACTTATGTGTAGTTTTAAATCCAAAGGACACGTTGTTATTTAAAATAATTTATAATGTAGAGCTCCACTCCCCATTTGTAATGTAACACATGCTCAAACCCTATAGCTCTGAAAGGTGGCAGTGGGAAATTCAATAACACATTTGAATAGGTGGAAAATTAATCAATGAAATGGTCTGAAAGGTGGCGGTGAGAAATTCAATAACGCATTTGCACCCAGACCAAGAGAAATTAAAGAATCTGTCCGTTCACTCTTTTGCCGCTTCTCTCTTTTGTAGATGTGAGATTTTTCATGAACACCAACCTGGCTCTAATGCCAAAGCGATATAGAAGCTTGGTTGTGATCTGATCCAAATTGATTTTCTCTTTGTTCTCCATATACACGGTTTAATTTATTATATTGTGTGTGCAAGTTGCAGTATTTGCAGTCTCGAAAGAGGGAGATCGATTAGTGGTCGCAGTGTTTGCAGTCTCGAAAGGGAGATCCATTAGCGATGGGTAGCACTAAATCTGCCAAAGGTATGTTTTTGGGTTGTATAATAATATTTTTGTAGCAGCTGCCATGAGCATTAGCATCTTGAACACATTTCGATCTGATATCTGGTTCTGATTGCTCCATCTCTTGTGATGTTGTAATGCTCGAGGATACATTCTCGCTTTGATTCGATGGAACTATTGCTAGAGAATACTCTGACGAGCTCTTCCAGGGATGTTTTGCTTGATCTCCCTCAATCTGGTTGAAAAGATGGATGTGGATCAAACCATAATGCCATCCCCAACTGATTTGAAAATCTTGTGTTCAATACCTGTTGGAAGCAAGTGTGCGATGATCTTCTTTTAAACCCTATCGTTTCATTTAAAACCCTTTTATTACATTCATTTTTGCATTCGAAATCAATGGAAAGACACTAAGGTTAACATTTATTCCTTGATAAAAGGAAAAAACTAAATTGCATCTATGGATTAGAAATTTTTTGGAACCATACCATAGAACTTTTAATAGGATTATTTAATGCAATTGTGAAAGCTGAAATACTAAGCCTCAAGCTTTTAATAAAATTATTTTACCCAATTGTGAAATGGTTAAAGAGTTTTCATAGGGCAAGAGATTTTGAGGAAATGGATTTGGATCCACCCTAAATACTGTGTATAAAAAATAAATAAAAACCTGTAATTTGTATAAAAAATAAAGAAAATATTCATTGACTTGCCTAAAGACAAATGCTGGTCCTATTCTAAATCTTTTCCTACATATCTTAAAGATTCGATCTAGAAGAGGAGGGAATAACTTTAATTTGGATATTTCTTTAAAATTATTAAATGAATGATCCAAGCGACCCTCGTTCTTCGCTCACTCTACCCCCAAATCGCCATTCGACAGAGAAGGTTCCATGAATGCTTCCATGAAGGTAATCTGAAAGGAGAGATGACTGCATTGACATTGACATTGACAATGTAAATTTCTCTTCACCAACTTAAAACACTAAGCTGAAAAATTAAAGGCCCATCGAGCCTGATGTTCGATTATAAGAGTTTCTGCTGAATTATTTTGTTATTGATCTGGCTGGGTAGTATTGATTTCAGGTGTGAGGGGGTCCTCTCTCACGGGATCCGGTTTGCACCATTAGTACATGTATTATATCATTTTAATAGAAACTAATTATATTTATTAATATATATTTACTAAAATATAACATTGGAGAAATGGTAGAATGATCTTTCAATTGAAGATGGCTTGTAAACATATATCTTTCCTTTTCAACAACTACCATCAATTCTCACTTTTTTTCATTTTTTATTTGTTTTCAAAATTCCATGTTAAGCAATCTCTATATATTCGTTTCAAGGTGACTAGATCATGGTATTTTGTTTAATTAATTGATGTGATGCGATCACCATATCAATACACCTTTCATAAATTATAAACATGTCTCGATAGAGTAATTACAAATTTTCATAATGAAATGAGTCTCTTAATATAAAGAAATCTCAAATTGTATCACTTTCAAACTCTTTTCATGCAACAAGCATATATCTGAATGCAAATGCAGTGGTATTATTATGATTATGAAATATATGATAATATACTTTGTATATGGGGATCTTGAATTTGTCGATCACAAGACGCACTTATGATTTATAATGGATTTTAATATATTTCTCTTTAATGCATTGATTATTTTATTTTAGAGTAAGTAATTATTTAATATAAGTAAGGATTCCTGGCTTTTGCTTAATTCTACGCGTTGGCTTGAAGTTGAAAACCAAGAAAATTTCAATAAAAAAATAAAATAAAAAACTCTAATTCATGAGGTCGATTGGAAAGAAAAAATTGTGCAAAACCTAAATTCCAATATACCCAACTCATATACTAGAAAATAAATCTTACACAAGTCCATCAAATATATATAACTTATGGAATGCAGAACATTAAATCCTTCTTGGTCCTAAAAATGTGAGCAGAGAATTAATTGATCTAGAAATACCTTATTGAAAGATAAGTCTTCAATCCTCGGAAATATGATAATTATAATTCTTAAGAAAATAAGACACTATAAGTAACCTTTATCCAACAACTTTATTTTTTATTTTTTTTTTGGTCAACATCTGTTTAATAAAAAATTCATGGTTTGATGGCTTATACATAACCTTTATCCCACAACCTTTTTTTTTTATTCTTCTCAACATTTGTTTAATCAAAATTTCATGGTTTGTTGACTTAAACATAACCTTTAGCCACAACTTTATTTTTTTATTCCAAAATTTCATGATTTGATTGTTTAAACATATTTTTACCAACATTTGTTTGGTTTATATTTTTACTTAACATTTCTTTTATTAAAATTTCATGATTTAATTGTTTAAACATATTTTGGACTATGCGGGGTTAAACAAATTTCAAAACAACTTTCACAGACATCAAATTCTTTTCTTAATTCTTCTCTTAATATGAGATAACATTTTAGGGTGTTAAAATTAATTAGTTATTTAGAACTCAAATTCGAAAAAAAATAATGAGTATGGGTGGTCAACCAATAATATCAACAAAATTATTATTAATATTATTTTTTTAATATTCATTACCATCAATCATTTATTATTAATAATATTAATGGTATTATTATTAATAAGATTATTAATGATATAAAATTAAATTAATAAAATGTATGTATCATTGAATTTTTATTGAATGAAATTTGCACAGAATACTAAAAATATACGAAAAAAATTTGAAAACTTAAAATATTTAGATTAATAACATATTAAAATGAATATTAATACATTAATAATAATATAAATAAAACTATTATTAATAAAATTAAGAACATTATAAATAATAATAAGAACAATATTGATTAACATTAATAGAATGTTATTAAAAATAACATTACCAATGATAAAAGTAACAACACGAATAATGTTATTAATGAAATTAATAAAGTTAATAATATTAATTATAAAAACATTCACAATATTAATGTTAACAATAACATTAAACTAACATTAACATTAATATTTATATTAGCCTTGATAAGAACATTCATAATATTATTATACTAATATTAATGTTATATTAATATTGAGCCTTGGTAACATTAAAAATAATGATTTTATCATTAAATAATTAAGTTAATATTAACATACAATATTAATATTAAAAACATTAATAATAATAAAAGTAGGAAATATTAATATAAACCTCAAACATAACATTCATGGATATCCTAACAACCGTGAAAATCCATAGTTAAATATAAATAATCACACTCATCCATTAACAACAATAGTCAACAAATGTCAACCATGGTCACCCAAAGTCAAACATAATCAACTAGAGTCAACCATGGTAACCAAAGTACACAATATTCAATAATAATCAACCAAAGACAACCATGGTAAACCAAAGTCATCCATGGTCAACCAAAAGTCAACGGAAGTCACTATGGTCAAACAAATCCAACCATGATCAACCAAAGTCAACTATGGTCAATCGAATGTGCACCAAAGTCAACCATCGGAAACCAAAATTCAATCAAAGTCAACCATGGTCAACTAAAGTCAACCATTGTCAACCAAAGTCAATCATAAACAACCATCGCCAACCATGGTCAACCATAGTCAACCATAAAAAACCATCACCAACCATAGTCAACCATAATCAACCATAGTCACCTAAAGTCAACCATATCCAAACATCGCCAACCATGGTCAACCATAGCCTCACTCAGTAACAGTTGACCATAATCAAACAAATTCAATCATTATATCCAAAGTCAACCATAGCCAACCATCGCTAATCATGGTCAACCATAGTTAACCATAGCCAACCATCACCAACCATAGTCAACCCTGGTTAACCATAGTCAACCAAAGCCAACTGAAAGTTAAAGATAGTTAACCATAGTCAAGCAAAGTCTATCAAATCCAACCATAGTCAACCAAAACCAACCAAAAGTCAACTATGGTTAACCAAAGTCAACCAAGGGAAACCATGGTATGTCAAAGTCAACCATATTCAACCAAAATATAACCAAAGTAAACCAAGGTACACCAAAATCAACCATGGTTAACGAATGGGAACCATGGTCATACAAAGTCAACCATAGTGAACCGTCACCAACTATAGTCAACCATGGTTATATAAAGTCAACCATAGTAAACCATGGTCATACAAAGTCAACCATAGTCATCCATAACCAACTAAAGTCAACCATAGCCAAACATCGTCAACCATGGTCAACCATAGCCTCACTCAACGACACTTGACCATAATTAACCAAAGTCAACCAAATTCAAACATTATATCCAAAGTCAACCATAGGAAACCATGGTCAACCATAGTTACCCATAGCCAACCATCACCAACCATAGTCAACCAAATCCAACCAAAAGTTAAACATAATCAACCACAGTCAAGCAAAGTCTATCAAAGCCAATGAAAGTCAACCAAAGCCAACCAAAAGTCAACCATGGTTAACCATAGTCAACCATGGTTAAGCATAGTCAACCATGGTTAACTAAAGTCAACCAAAATTTAACTAAAGTCAACCAAGGGAAACCATGGTATACCAAAGTCAACCATGGTAAACCAAAGTTAACCATGTTCAACCAAAATTTAACCAAAGTAAACCATGGTACACCAAAGTCAACCATGGTCAATGAATGCTAACCTTGGTAATCCAAAATCAACCATAGTCAACCATTGCCTTAGTCAACCATTGTGTGCCATGGTCATCCATAACCAACTATATTCAACCATTATCAACGACAGTAAACCATAGTGAACCAAATCTAACTCAAGTAAACAAAAGTCAACCATAGTCAACCATAACCAACTATAGTCAACCATTGTCAAGGACAGTCAACCATAGTGAACCAAATCTAACCCGAGTAAACAAAAGTCAACTATAGTCAACGAAATTCAACCATAATCAACCAAATCCAACGAAAGTCAAGCATAGTTAACTAAAGTTAACCAAATCTAACTAAAGTCAACCATAGTTAACTAAAGTCAACTAATGTTAACCAAAGACAACCAAAGTTGACTAAAGTCAACCATATCTAATAGTCATCTATATTCCTCTAATGTTAACCAAAGTCGACTAAAGCCAACCATAGTTAACAAGAATTAACTAAAGTCAACCATGGTAAGCCATGGTCGACCAGAGTCAACCAAAGTCATCCATAGTTAATTAAAGTCAACCATACTCATCCAAAGTAAGAAGTTAGACAAGGACAAGCAATAGTCATTTGTGGAAAAATAAAGTCAACAATAGTCAATGGTCAACCATAATCAATTATGGCCAAATAATGTCAAACATAGTCAACCAATTATGGCCAAATAAAGTCAACCATAAACAATTATGAACAAACATAGTAAAAAATGGTCAATCATCATTAATCATGAATAACCATAGTCAACCATTAGTCAACCATGTTGAACCAAATTCAACCAAAGTCAACCATGATCAACTAAAATCAACCAAAGTCGACCATTGTCAACCAAATTCAATCAAAATCAACCATGGTCAACCAAAGACAACCACGGTAAACCAAAGTCTTTCAAATTCAACCATGGCCAATCAAAGTCAACCATGATCAACTAGAGTCAACCATAATCAAACAAAGTCAACCATATTCAACCATGGTAAACCAAATAATATTCTGATATGACTTTGGTTGTGTTAACCCAAATTTAACCATGGTCAACCATAGTCAACTATGACTTTTCATGGTTGGCCACAACCAAAGTCAACCATAGTTATCCAAAGTCAACAAAAGTCAACCATGGTGAATTAGAATTTAACCTAAGTCAACCATGCTCCATAAAAGTCAACAATGGTAACTAAAGTCAATGAAGGTGGACCATGGTCAACAATGGTCAACCATGGTATACCATAGTTAACCATGGTCCACCATAGCCAACCAAAGTCAACCATAGTTAACCAAAGTCAACCATAGACAACCATGGTGTACGATGGTCAACCATGGTCAACCAAAGTCAACCATAGACAACCATGGTCAACCAAAGTCAACCATAGTCAAATAAAGTCCACTATGGTCAACCAAAGTCAAACAAAGTCCACCATGGTCAAGCAAAGTTGACCATGGTTGACTATAATCAAACATGGTTAACAAAGTCGGCTAAGGTCAACCATGGTCAACTACAGTCAACAATGGTCAACTATGTTCAACCGTAGTCAACCATGAACATCCAAAGTCAACAATGTTCAACTTTAATCAACCATGGTCAATCAAAGTCTACCATAGATAAGAATGGTCAATCAAAGTCAACCATGGTTAACCATAGTTTTTATATTTAATTATTATATTTATTATTATTTAATTAATATTATTAATTGTGTGCCCATAATAATAATAATAACTCACCAAATCTAGCCAGTAGGTCGGCCGTCAACTAGCAAGCCATATTAATAATTAATATGGCTTATATACGTCGATCGACGTATATCAACCACATTTAAATGTGTGGCCATCGAGCCTGATGTTCGATTATAAGAGTTTTTGCTGAATTATTTTGTTATTGATCTCGCTAAGTAGTATTGATTTCAGGTGTGAGGGGGTCCTCTCTCACAAGATCCGGTTTGCACCATTAGTGCATGTATTAATATGGCTTATATACGTCGATCGATGTATATCAACCACATTTAAATGTGTGGCCATTGTTGATATATGTCGATCGGCGTATATAAGCCATATTAATACATGCACTAATGGTGCAAACCGGATCCTGTGAGAGAGGACCCCCTCACACCTGAAATCAATAATACCCAGCCAGATCAATAACAAAATAATTCAGCAAAAAATCTTCTAATCGAACATGAGGCTCGATGGACACACATTTAAATGTGGTTGATATACGCCGATCGACGTATATAAGCCATATTAATTATTAATATGGCTTGCTAGTTATAGATGTTTATATTTTAGAATTTAGGGTGGATTAGTAAATATGCTAAATTCCTATATTGTAGAATGATGAGACAAGTGCATTTTTCGTGATTAACATGTTTAATTAGAAGAAAAGAAGTAACTACAAATAATGTTACAACTATGCCTAAGAAACAAGTAACAAATACATTTAACTTATATCTTATCAATATTTATAAACCACAAATTAAATAACTATGCTAATAATACTAATATTTGAAAGTTTTCATCTAAAAATATTTATATCAATTTACCTCGTTTAAAATACATAGCCCTGTGCATATGTACTTTGTAATTCATAGGAGTCGCAATACTGTAACGTTATCTTTGACAAGTAAGCAAACCAGATGTCAGCACGCTTACACACTTTCCACTATAATCGGTATCCCGTGTTGGTGTCTGAGATCCATGAATGTCGTCGGGGCGTGCCTGTACGATGGAGAAACTGTGAATTTGAACTGTTTCAGGATGCTGTACATCGCCACCTTGGCTTCCATTACTGCAAAGTTCAATTATGGCCAATGCACACTCGCGGCCCACTCGAAAACGGAATGAAGGCCGACGGATGATTGCCTACGGCTTCTGCTACTCCATTTCTGAAACGCTCAGGCCTGAACTCATTCACATTGCTACCCCAATACTTTGGATTTCTGTGGACTGATAATACGTCTATTATCACATTCACACCCTTGGGAATCACCATATATTCTCCCAAATTCAAGTCCTTACATGCCTGTCTTACAAGCAATGCACCTGGCAGATATAATCTTAGCGTCTCGTTCAACACCATTCCAATCTGCACAGAGGCCCAATTCTGTTAGTAATAACCAAAAGATTTAAACTGTAATTTGATTGTAAGATGTTAGGTTATTCATGGACTCTTCTGAATAAGTGAGGGTACTAATATAGATAATGAATATTAGTTGTGCAATCTGAAGTGTACTTCTATAGGTTGTGCACTCTCTTACTGTCATTGGTGGAGGAGAGTCTGTCTATCTCTTGCAGCATAAGACCAAGGAGATCATTCCCATACGAACCAGTAGCTCGTCATTCCTCAATCATCTCTTTTAAGTTGCCCTCTAGTCTTCTCATTCGTTTCCATATCTCCACGTTTTTTGGAGTAGGAAGGTAGCTGTGTAAAATGTACTTTACCCATCAGAATATAATATAGTACAGTACAAAGCATTTAATCTGCACACTTGCCGTTCATTGCGAAGGCGAAATCAGGAATTTACGATTCCAGGGATTTTAGCGGATTTCAAGCTCACCTTGGCCACTCCACAGCTTGGTATGATGTATGATTACATACATATTTTAGCTTTAGTACTTCATTATTTGATTTATGGATGATGATAAGGAAACCATGTTGATTTCTTAATGAATGCTACAATAGTGGGAAGGTACATGACATTTTCCGATGATGATAAGGAAACCATGCTTACACCTCACATAGATGGACCGGTTTGATACTATACATTGAATTGTTTAAATATATTTTTGTCATGGCTAATGTAATATTGTTTAAAGTTGTTTATATATATCAACATGAGAAATGGCAAACACTTTGTTAATATATATTTATGTTCGGTGTTTGATGCAATCTTTTTCTTAGTATGTAAATTTATTTATTGTTTCTTTGCATTTTGTTCAACTGGTTAGTTTTTATTTTAACTTTTTAATATATAAGTAAAAAGACAGTATTTCCAAGAATCTAATACTCAATAAAAGCCATACATTCTGCATTATTTCTAACTGTGATTTTAGTAGACTTCTCCTTTTTATTTTTTTTTAAGTTTTATGTAAAATTATAATACAGATTTGAATCATCACAGTTTCTCTATACTATTATGATTTTAATTATTTTTAACTTTATTTTTCACATTAAAATTGGACAACATCTACCGTCCCATCAAAGACTGTATAAGCATTTCACTCTTCTCCTCTGCACAAAACGTTTCTCCTCATATTGTGTGGAGAAGAAGAAAAGCGATAGAAATTATCACCATATATTTTCTACATCTGCATATTGTAAGAAAAGTAACATTTATAATTCAGAACTGTTTATTATTTTGTTCAACTGGGAGGAGTATTAGAAAACATTGTCAATGAATAATTTATATCAAAGCTAAATCAAGAGCTTTCTATGGATCTTGCTTTAATCCAATCAAATTAATATGTTCTATTTTAAAACAAAACCTCCCATCAACCCAATCTAGGGTAATTAAATACTGACTAGGTGTTGATAATTGATGTTGTGCAGAATTTGATAGTGTTTATTTTAGGTTGCAGGTGTTTATTAAATAAATTTGTAGCAAACTTCACTGCATGCTAATGCATGTGAAGAATTAAATAATTTGCAGAATTATACAGCAACCTACAACTAATTTTACGGCATGTAAATAATGCCTTTATTTCTATGCAATGTAATATATATAAGTATGCAGCTGTGAAGTCTAAAGATCAATGGGAAATAAACAATTAGGTTTTCTTTTCCTGTGTTTGATTAAAAGCTTCTCTCTTGTTTTTTGTGTTGTTTCATTTCATTGTGCTGTTTTAAACTAGGCTCTTTTATAATCTTCATTTGGTATCAGAGCAAGTATTTTGTTTAAAGTTCAAAATGTCAAATTCTAACTCTTTCCCAATTCCAGAATTGATGGAAGTGATTATGATTATTGATGCATCAAGATGATGACCTTTTTGATAGGAAAATATTTGTGGGAGATTGTAGAATCAGGTTATGAAGAGCCGGCTGATTGGAACACACTTACAACCAATTATAAAACAACTAAGAGAGAAGCCAAAAAGAAGAATGCCCAAGCTTTATTTCATATTCAAATAGCTCTAGATAAGAGCTTATTTCCAAGAATTGCAGGAGCAAAGTTAGCTCAGAATGCCTGGAAGACTGTACATGAAGCTTACCAAGGCAGTGATCAAGTTAAAGTTATCAAGTTATAGACATTGAGGACAGAATTCGAGAATTTGAAAATGCAAGAAGGTGAGAAGGTGAGTGATTATTGTGTAAGAGTAAATGATGTTGTCTTTAAATTCGCTACTCTAGGAGAAACTATTGATAAAGAAGCTGTGATTAAAAAGGTGTTGAGGTCTCTAACACCAAGATGGAACCATGTTGCTATAGTCATTGAACAAAGCAAGGATTTGACTAACCTTCACTTTGATCACCTAGTTGGATCTCTTATTTCTCATGAAGACAGAGTGAGATTCATTTGGGGAAAGTGATGAGAAAGCTTTTTCCACAAAGCTACAGATTACAAAGAATGCAGATGCTAGTTCTAGCTCTAGAAGAAACCAAGCCTAAGGTAAAGGTCAGTATCATTTTTTTCCAAGAGGAGATAGAGGAAGAAGAGGTGGTTTCAGAGGAAGAGGTAGAGGCAGATTTGATAAGAGAAACATCCGGTGTTATCATTGTCAAAGGTATGGTCATTTTGAAAGGGATTGCAGATTAAAAGAAAACAAAAGTGTTAATTATGCTCAAGAGGGTGATGATGCTTCTCCAAACAATTTGTTTTTTTCTTATAGAAAAACTGAAAATACAGTTAAAGATGTTTGATATTTAGATTCAGGTTGTTCTAACCACATGACAGGAAATTGCAAGATTTCCTCTACAATGGATGAAAGTTTCAAATCTAATATCAAACTTGGTGATGAAAAAACCTTAGAGGTTTATGCAAAAGGAGATATGGCAGTCCATACAAAAGAAGGTATAAAAAGTATTAAAGATGTTTATTACACTCCACAGTTAAAGCATAATTTATTAAGTGTTGGGAAGCTATGTGAAAAGAATTACATAATTGTGCTTGATGATAGACAATGCACAATTTATGATAAGAATCAAAGCAATAGGGTGGTTACAGTTGTGCCTATGTCAAAGAATAGGATGTTCCCATTGAAGTTTGGAGAAACTAGCATCAACCTTGCTAATATGGCATATGAGGACAAAGGTTGGTTGTGGCATCTCAGGTATGGTCATTTGAATTTTCATAGTTTGAAGCTTCTAACATCAAAAGAATTAGTTTATGGTTTGCCTAAGGTTGAAGAGCACAAAGAGGTTTGTGAAGGATGTGCTAAAGGAAAACATGCAAGAGAGAAATTTCCTAGAGGCAAGGCATGGAGGGCCCATTATCCACTTCAGCTAGTTCATTCTGATATTTGTGGTCCTATGCAGACAATTTGGGTAAGTCATCATATTTCATTACTTTTATTGATGATTACTCAAGAATGTGTTGGGTTTATTTTTTGAAGAGCAAGGGTGAAGCATTTGATACACTCAAGAGTTTTAAAGCCCTTGTAGAAAATGAAAGTGGTTACAAAATAAAATGTTTAAGGACTGATTGTGGAGGAGAATTTTGTTCAAGAGGTTTTCATAATTTTTGTGATATGAATGGCATTAGAAGACAACTCACCACTGCTTACACACCTCAACAAAATGGGATAGCTGAAAGAAAGAACCGTACATTGGTTGAAATGGCAAGGAGTATGTTACATACCAAAGGATTAAGCAATTCCTTTTGGGGTGATGCAATTGCTACAACAATGTATATTCTCAATAGAAGTCCCACTAGTGCACTTCACATGATGACTCCTTATGAAGCCTAGTATGAGAAAAAGCCTAATGTTAATCATTTCAAAGTTTTTGGTTGTTTATTCTTTGTTCATGTAGATGATCAAAAGAGACAAAAGTTAGATCCAAAAAGTGAAGCATGCATTTTTGTTGGATATAGTGAGCAAAGTAAGGCTTACAGGTTGTATAATCCTCTCACCAATCGCATTGTTGTGTCAAGAGATGTAATTTTTTATGAAGGGGGAGTTTATGGTCATCAAAAATACCATGTTGAGAAATCAAAATGTGGTTTGGATGGTGATATTATTGATGATAATAATAATGAGAATCCCACTAATGTTTCAGTTCCAAATGCTACAAATCCACCAAGTAGCCCCTCATCTAGTTCTCCATATTCAAGTCCAAGTACCGCAAGGAAGGTGAGAAGCTTGAATAAAATTTATCAGATAAGTACAAGTCTCACACATGAAGAAAATCCAAGAGGTGAGACTATAAATTTTGCTTTATTTTCACAAGTTGATTTCGAGCCATCAAATTTTGAGGAAGCTTCTACTAATGAGGTTTGGGTGCAAGCTATGCAAGAAGAGATAGATTCAATTCATAGGAATGAAACTTGGGAGCTTACAGATCTTCCACATGATAAGAAAAAAATTGGTACTAAATGGGTCTACAAGACAAAGTATAACAGTGATGGGACTGTTGAAAAACACAAAGCAAGGTTAGTTGCTAAGGGATTCACACAGAAGTATGACATTGATTATGAAGAAACCTTTGCACCTGTAGCAAGGCGAGAGACTTTCAGAATGTTGATTTCACTAGCAGCACAAAAGAAATGGGGCATTCATCACATGGATGTGAAAAGTTCCTTCTTGAATGGGTACTTAGAAGAGGAAGTCTATGTGGAACAACCACAGGGTTTTGAAGTGCAAGGAAAAGAACATCAAGTCTACAAGTTGAAGAAGGCTTTGTATAGCCTAAAGCAAGCACCAAGAGCCTCGTATGCCAGGATTGATGGATATTTTCAAGAGAATGGCTTCAAAAAAAGTAAGAGTGAACCTACCCTTTACTACAAACAAGAAGGTAATGATATTCTTATTGTGAGTTTATATGTTGATGATTTGTTGTATATGGGTAGCAGTTCTAAGATGAAGGATGAATTCAAATTTGCTATGATGCGTGAGTTTGAGATGAAAGATTTAAACCTCATGCAATATTTTATTGGAATGGAAGTTTATCGAAGTGAAGATGAAATTTTTATTTGTCAGACAAAGTATGCAAAGGATATGTTGAAGAAATTTGATATGGCTGATTGCAAACCATCTCCTACTCCAAATGCTCATGGAGTTGTGTCGTGTAGAGATGATGGTGCTGAAATGGCTGATGAGACAGTTTACAGAAGTATTGTTGGAAGCTTAATGTTTCTAACACGCACAAGGCCTGATATTGCTTATTCAATTTCACGTGTTTCTAGGTATATGACAATGCCATCTGAAATGCATATGAATGCAGCTAAAACAATTCTGACGTATGTGAAAGGAACTCTAAATTTTGGCATTCATTACTATACTTCTAAGAGCTTTGAATTGGTTGGCTTCAGTGATTCTGATTGGGGAGGTAGTTTGGATGATAGAAAGTCTACATCTGGTAACTGTTTTTCTTTTGGTTCTGGTTTGATCACTTGGAGCTCAAAGAAGAAAAGTATAATTTCTCTTTCTTCTACAGAAGCAGAATATGTTGCAGTCACCTCAGCAGGCACACAAGCATTGTGGCTTAGAAAAGTTCTTGAAGAAATTGAAGAAAAAAAAATTCAACCTACAGTAATTTTTTGTGATAATATGAGTGCCATCAAATTGGCCAAGAATCTAGTACATCATAGCAGGACAAAACATTATGACTTGACGTATCATTTTATTTGAGATTTGGTCCAAAAGAAGCAAGTTGAATTGAAATACATCAACACTCAAAAACAACTAGCAGACATCTTCACTAAGGCAGTCTCAAAGGCCCAGTTTTTTATTCTCAGAGATCTTATTGTGAGCCCTTTGAGCATAAGGGGGAGTATGTTGATAATTGATGCTATGCAGAATTTGACAGTGTCTATTTTAGGTTGCACGTGTTTATTAAATAAATTTGCACCAAACTTCACTGCATGCTAATATATGTGAAGAATTAAATAATTTGCAGAATTATACAACAACCTACAACTCATTTTACGGCATGTAAATAATGCCTTTATTTCTATGCAATGTAATCTATATAAGTATGTAGCTGTGAAATCTAAAGATCGATGGGAAATAAACAATTAGGTTTTCTTTTTGTGTGTTTGATTAATAGCTTCTCTCTTGTTTTCTCTGTTGTTTCATTTCATTGTGCTATTTTAAATTAGGCTCTTTTATAATCTTCATTGGATTCTATTTTTAGGGTAAATAAATACTGATTGGGTCCTATTTTTACACAAAACCAATTATAAACTCAATCTAGCAATTGGCTGGGAATTCGTAGGTATCGAAATGACGACACCATCAATTCTTGTAACTGCGTCAGATCTTCAAACAGTTCTTTTCCCAGTTTGCCATCGCTCATTCCAAACTCGGACCTCAAAATAATGTTGGTAGTCAGTGTACCCATATATTTGGTTAGGTCAATTTCACAACGCCCCCTATGACATTCCCTATAGTCTCGCCCCATTCATCTACCAGCTGTTTGGTACATTTAGACATCATGTCAACAGATGCCTGTAGGGATTCAAAAAGATCAAAAGCTTTACTGAAAGAAGAGCAGAGTTAACAGGCATATTTATCATACATATTCATTACATTATAGGAGCATTATTAACTAATTTCTGGCTGTCAAAAGGCAATAACTATTATAGCAAAACTAATTACAAAAATTATACTCACTCGATATTCAATAACCCTTATATGATCTTCTGACTCTCAAGTAAATTTATATGAATATTGCCGAATAAAATTTAGTATGAGACGCTTGCTCCCAAATGAAATGAGTTTAACCTGATAATATTCATATTCACCTTGAGCATCTCCATATTAAAGGCAGGCGCAACGATTCAGTGCTGGTGAGACCACTGTTCACCGTTAACACTAAACACGCCTTTCCCGAACACAACAGAAACCAATTTATGGATCATAAGAGACCTTCCACTGTCATTCAAGCGCTTCGAAGATAGAATCCGCATGATCTCTTCTGCATCGGTCAGAACAATTATGGGTTCGTGACCAAACCAGATCACAAACTTCTCTCCTGCACAAATTAGATGAATCCTAAATCTTATCATTACAACAAATAAACAATCAATCTGTGACCAGCTTGTTAAACAAATTACTTGTGAAGTACAGTACCATATCTCCTAGACCACTCGACCAAATATGGGAATGCTCTCTTTCTGAAATTGTGATCTACGGATGACATGTCTGTGCGCATCTCCTGCTGCATCGTGTTGGCAGTATCCAGTAGATTTCCAAGCATAAAACGTAGGGGAGGACCTTTGAATCCCTGCTTTTTCAGAGCTCCATAGATAGCCCATGGCGTCAATAAGTATTTGATGAAGAAACATAGCAAAAAAGGGGATATTCCAGCGATAAATAGTGTGAATAGAAAACCATTGATACCAACTCCAGAGACTCCAAAGACATTCCATGCGGAAGTGGGAATAGGGAAAAATGAATCAAGTCAGAGTTTATCGCAAGAATATCATGACCTTATTGCAAATATAGATAATGAAGTAGGGAAAATATTATTCAGTCTGCAGGACATTTAATGCCGCTGCAGCAATGGGATGCTGCCCCCGCATTAAATGGCCTCAGCCTCGATATTGAAGAACTTTAACATAAGCTCATGGTCTAAAAGCGTTTTTATTATTTTTATATACGGTACGGTTGTTTGATAAGTTTCGATATAGGGGAGGGAGGCCAGAAGTGGTGCGACCCCACTTTAGCCACCTCGGATGCCATGTGGACGCCACCCATCGAGGGCTGGAGGTATGCAGGTGGCTTCTCCACGTTGTCCTTGGTAGATAGCGCTTTAATGCACTTTATGGCACCTCGGGAAGCATGCCAGCTTTCCCTTTCCCTGCAGTTGCTCCAGGAGCCCGTTCATTCTTGCTCGAGGCTGTAAGGTGATCGTTTGGCCACCCCGGAACCTATCCGCCATGGCTCCGGTGCCGCCTCCTGCTGCTGTTCGAACCTGCCGTTGGTTGGAAGCTCTGTTGCCGTGTTCTGGTCCGCATATGTTTGTTGTTCGCACGGAGGTCGTTGTTGTTTGAGCATAGGTGTTTGTTGTTGTTAACCTTGTCGAAGCTCATGGTGGAGTGGCCCGCCTCCATGGTCATCGCGGTGGGTTGGATAACTAGTGTGGTGTTGTTTTTGTGTTCGTGGTCCATGGCGTGTGTCCCCCGGTGGGAATCTCCTGTTCCTTCTTGTTTGCGGGCTGCTCCTAGTTCATCCTCGGCTGCTGGTGTTCATGTTCCTGCTTCGTCCTTGGCTCTTGTTTCGTCCTTGGCTCCTGGTTCATCCTCGGCTCCTGGTACCTGCTCTGCTCTTGGTTCATGCTCGGCGGTGGCCACCTGTTAAGAAAATGTGGTAGGATTTCGATCCTACTGGCTTCTCTTGCATTGTGTTTTTCAACACAACCACTCTCTCGGTGTGATTTGCTTGCTTTCTCTGTCTGTGTTCAGTTTGTTTGGGTCCGGTTGCATCCGTGTTCTTGGTTGAATTGATTTTGATGAGTGCTCCGCTCCTCGTTCGTGTTCTGCAGTGGCGGCCTGTTCAAACAACGTCGTAAGTTATGGTTTTTGGTTTTTAATGGAGCACGATTATGGTTTTTTGTTTTTAATGGAGCATTTTTAGGGTTGAATTTGTTTACGAATGGAACACTGTTATGGTATTTGGTTTTTAATGGAGCACTGTTATGGTATTTGGTTTTTAATGGAGCACTGTAATGGTTTTTGGTTTTTAATGGAGCAGTGTTAAGGTATTTGGTTTTTAATGGAGCACTGTTAGGGTATTTGGTTTTTAATGGAGCACTGTTATGGTATTTGGTTTTTAATGGAGCATTTTTAGGGTTGAATTCGTTTACGAATGGAACACTGTTATGGTATTTGGTTTTTAATGGAGCACTGTTATGGTATTTGGTTTTTAATGGAGCACTGTAATGGTTTTTGGTTTTTAATGGAGCACTGTTAAGGTATTTGGTTTTTAATGGAGCACTGTTAGGGTATTTGGTTTTTAATGGAGCACTGTTAGGGTATTTGGTTTTTAATGGAGCACTCTTATGGTATTTGGTTTTTAATGGAGCACTGTAATGGTTTTTGGTTTTTAATGGAGCACTGTTAAGGTATTTGGTTTTTAATGGAGCACTGTTAGGGTATTTGGTTTTTAATGGAGCACTGTTATGGTATTTAGTTTTTAATGGAGCATTGTTAGGGTTTTTGGTTTTTAATTGAGCACTCTTAGGGTATTTAGTTTTTAATGGAGCACTGTTATGGTATTTGGTTTTTAATGGAGCATTGTAATGGTTTTTGGTTTTTAATGGAGCACTGTAATGGTTTTTGGTTTTTAATGGAGCACTGTTAAGGTATTTGGTTTTTAATGGAGCATTGTTAGGGTATTTGGTTTTTAATGGAGTACTTTTATGGTATTTGGTTTTTAATGGAGCACTGTTAGGGTATTTGGTTTTTAATGGAGCACTGTTAGGGTATTTGGTTTTTAATGGATCATTGTTATGGTATTTGGTTTTTAATGGAGCACTGTAATGGTTTTTGGTTTTTAATGGAGCACTGTTAAGGTATTTGGTTTTTAATGGAGCACTGTTAGGGTATTTGGTTTTTAATGGAGCACTGTTATGGTATTTGGTTTTTAATGGAGCACTGTTAGGGTTTTTGGTTTGTAATGGAGCACTGTTAGGGTATTTGGTTTTTAATGGAGCACTGTTATGGTATTTGGTTTTTAATGGAGCACTGTAATGGTTTTTGGTTTTTAATGGAGCATTGTTAGGGTATTTGGTTTTTAATGGAGCACTGTTAGGGTATTTGGTTTTTAATGGAGCACTGTTATGGTATTTGGTTTTTAATGGAACACTGTTAGGGTTTTTGGTTTTTAATGGAGCACTGTTAGGGTTTTTGGTTTTTAATGGAGCACTGTTATGGTATTTGGTTTTTAATGGAGCACTGTAATGGTTTTTGGTTTTTAATGGAGCACTGTTAGGGTATTTGGTTTTTAAAAGAGCATTGTAATGGTTTTTGGTTTTTAATGGAGCACTGTTATGGTATTTGGTTTTTAATGGAGCACTGTAATGGTATTTGGTTTTTAGTGGAGCACGGTTATGGTTTTTGGTTTTTAATGGAGCACTGTAATTGTATTTGGTTTTTAGTGGAGAAGTGTTGTGGTTTTTGGTTTTTAATGGAGCATTGTTATGGTCGAAATTGATTATTAATGGCACACTGTAGGGTCAAAATTTATTATTAATGATTGTATGAATTAGCAATGAATGGTTGTTAATTTGTTAATGGAGTTGATTATAGGATTAGGGTTTGAAGGTTGCGGGAAATTCTGACATAAAAAAAAAAACACCATAACAGTGCTCCATTAAACCCTTCAGTGATTATATTGCTTTCAGTGATTGCTTGAATTTTGAAGGAATGGTTGTTAATTTCTTATTGGAGTTGATTATAGGATTGATGCATGCTTGAGATTAATAATTTGGGCATGCCAATTAGATGAATAATTTGGACTGTGAATTGAAGGCATGAAACCTTTTAAGAAATTAGGGTTTGCTATGGTTCATTGATTGTTTCAGTGATTGTATGAATTTGAAATTAGGGTTTGGAGGCATGAAACCTTTTAAGAAATTAACAACCATTCATTCTAATTAGGGTTTGCTATGATTCAGTGATTGTTTCAGTGATTGTATGAATTCGCAATGAATGGTTGTTAATTTGTTAATGGAGTTCATTATAGGATTAGGGTTTGATATGGTTTCATTGTTTCATCGGTTGATAACTTAGTATATTTTAAAATTGAGAGAAGGTTTCATGGTTATGGAAAATTCAGATATGGTTTAATGGTATGAAGGTTACGGGAAATTCTGACATAAAAAAACACCATAACAGTGCTCCATTAAACCCTTCAGTGATTGCTTGAATTCTTAAGGAATGGTTGTTAATTTATTATTGGAGTTGATTATAGGATTGATGCATGCTTGAAATGGATTTGGGCATGCCAATTAGATGAATAATTTGGACTGTGAATTGGAGGCATGAAACCTTTTACAATTCTAGTATCCCTTTATTGGATGAATATGTGAAATAAGCATTGATTTCTAATGAGAGTATGAGAGAATATGAAGGAGTATTTGAATGTTGGACATGCATATGTGTTTGTCCCATCTACAGTTAGCCCTCATTTTGTATTTTTCTAGAATTTTGGTTCTCATTTAAAAATTTGTCATTACTCTTCCAGAAGTAATGCAATATGCAACATGGAATTAGTGATACCACCTGCTTTCATTCTTGTTGTGTGCTCTAACCTAAGTAATCTTTAACTGTGTGCTCGGTGGTTGTTTGCAATGCTTACTATCAATCCAGTT
The DNA here is from genome assembly GCA_027924585.1 of Larix kaempferi. Classification (NCBI taxonomy): domain Eukaryota; kingdom Viridiplantae; phylum Streptophyta; class Pinopsida; order Pinales; family Pinaceae; genus Larix; species Larix kaempferi. Next base: position 7,353,222 of record BSBM01001102.1, read on the forward strand.
CAAGTGGATTTGCATTCAAGTCAGTATTGCATTCAGAAAAAACTTGCATTCAATTTAAATGTTCAATCAGGTTGGTCTACCATCCAATTTAGTTTAACATTCAAATTAGTTTGCCAACCAAGAAATATAGCAATCAGTTTTAGTAAGGAATGTAGTCCAGTAAATAGACAGAGACATGAAGAAAACAATACTTGACATAAAGGGCATATTCTTGTTCAACATAGTAGCAATTCGAGATTTATACATATGGTTGGTCCATGGTGGGTTGGGACTTTATACATTTACTGTGGTTATGCCTAACATATATCGACTGTCAAATTGGAATCAAACAAAAACTTAGGAAACCACCCAAAATTCCTCCTGCAACAAAATCTAGCTTAATCTAGCTATCACATGTGTATGCCAAAGAAAACACATCTTCCATCTGTCAAACGAAAACTTTGGAACCACCCAAAATTCCCCCCAGCAACAAAATCTTCCTTTCATATGTGTATGCCAAACACAAAACATCTATCATTCGCCAAACAAAAAACCCTATGTGTGAGGACGTTGACTGCCTTCATTACCCAAAATAGTTGGGTTAGATACTGATGCTTGACTTGGTTGTGTTGAGATGCAAACATTTGGTGCGGGCCAGGTTGCTCCTTGTAGCCAAGGAGGAATTGAGTAACCATAGTTTTGACTTGAGCCTAATTGCCCTGGGTTCACTGGAGGTGTTTGGAAGGAATACACAGTATTTCCCCCTGCCTGGTGGTATTGGGGTATTTGTATGTTAATAAGGTCCTAGAATAATCTTCTGTTCACTGAAAACTGATCCAATGGGTTGTCAACCACCTCTATCCTCTCCAGACCATTTGGATTCCTCTGATTTTCCTTTCTTTGCTCCCTTTCCTCCCTTTCCAATTGTTTCCGTCGCTCTCTTTCCTCCCTTTGTTTCACTCTTACAAGCCTTTCCTTCCTTCGATTTTCTGCTGCAACAATCTTTGCTTCCTTCTTCTCCTTTTCCAAGGCCTTCTTCTTCTCTTTTAAATCCTGCATCTCCTTTTTCTTGTGCTCAGCCTCAATCAATAGGGTGATGTAGTCATCTGATGTTAATAGTTGTGAGCTCCTGCTTAATCTAAGATGCTCAGCAGTGGGATTAGATAGTTTAGTTGCAACTTTCTCCACTGGCAACTTAAGGAACTGGCCAAGTAGTGGCTCATTTGGTGGGAGTGCCTCATCATCATTTTCTTGGTCCACTGTATCTTCATTTTGTTCAATCTCATCTCCAACACCCCCAAGTGGCACATAATAATGTACAGCTTCATTGTTAAGGACTGCTGGCATCGAGGGCAAGTTAAGGCTTTCATCGTTGGTGGGGGTGACAATGTGTCTATTCATTTTTGTTATCGCCTCTGCCAACCACTCGGGTTGTTCTGGCTGGCTTGGAAATGTCAACTCCTCGCTGTTGTTTACCACTGCTTGGTCACCTCCATTCACACTCAAATAGGCAATGTTGTTATGAACAATCCCTTAGCCATCTAATTATGTTTATGTCCTTCCAACAGCTTCTATATTCTCCCCAACAGGTTCGGTGCCATACTGACTTTCACTTACGTGTTCATTGTCATCATCCAGTGGTTGGCAATGACCTTGAGAGAGTGATATGATGTTATCTACAACATCTGCATCCTCTTTCCCCTGAACATCAAAAGCCTGACTACATCCCGTGTCATGTTGAAGAGCATCAGAATTGAAAGGCCATATTCCTGTCCGCTTAAAACTAGCCCTGATATTTGATGTTGTGAGTGCCCTAGCAAAAGCTTTGCTTGCAAGTTCTGCTAATTCGAACCTCTTCACCTATACCCCCGGGTTCTTTGCCATCCAGGACTCTCTATTAGACCTGAAGTAACACTTGAAAGGCCCAAACACACTCACATCTAGAGGTTGCAGCCTGTGGGTGGTACGTGCAGGCAATGCCAACAGATCAATGCCTAGCCTATTTGCCTCCTCAATGGTTTGTATAGCAACATGGCTGCCATGGCCATCAAAAATCAACAAGTGTCTGTTTTCAAGTGAAACACCGCCAGGGACAGAGGAAGCAAAGTGGCAAAGCCAACTCAAGAACAGTTATTTTGTCATCCAAGCATGGGGGTGTGCAGCGATACATGCGCCAGGTTCACAGTTTTTAATGTAATTTTCTAGTTGATTCTTTCCCTTGAACAGATAAAAACCTGGAATTGATGCTCCAACTGCGTTGACACAACAAAGAATAGTTATCAACTCCCTACTTTTTGGCAGAATTTTGGGCACATTCCTGCTCCCTCTCTTGGCAATTACCCGCATGCCACAATTCCTCCCTGCCTACAATCCAGTCTCGTCACAGTTCCATATATGGTCTCCTCTGTATGAGTGTTTCTCATATGCATTAGAGAGTGTCTGATAGAACTTGGTCACAACTATAGGGCATAGATTGAAAGCCATATCCCTGTCAAGCCCCTCTGCTGTGCATAACATAAATTCTGGATGCCTTTGTTTAAATCCTCTCCACCATGATTTCCCTGGAAATCCATCTTTGAAGGGGTTTGGCCTACCTTGACAGATTTGTGCAATAGTGTATTTGAGTTGAACCAACTCCAGACCATGGTCTAGTTGAGCCATCTCTTCACACCAAACCACAACTTCTTCTTCCTCTTCTGCACTCAACACTGTAAGAGGTCCTTTTCGCTTGGTATGGGTCAGGCCATTTATCCAGTAATGGATTGATGTTGGTGGAATCCCATGTTTTTTAGCAGCTGCTCTGATAGAAAAACCATTGAACTCTATATCATCTATGGTAGCCTTCATGTCTTCTTGTGTCCACCCTCTGATGGCACTAATCTTCTTACTGGCAGTTGCACCTTGAACTGTGGTTGATTGTGGAATAACACCTCTAGGATCTGCATCATTTGCCTCTTCAATTGTGGTTGATGGTGGAATAACACCACTACGCTCTGCATCATTTGCCTCTTCATCATCTCTGTGTGCATTGTTATTATCAGCATCATGTGCTATGTCCTCATCGGACAAGGTGCATCATAGCTGGGCACCCCTGCTGAGTCTCCTACTTGACCTCCTTGCATGAGTAGTGTTGACTCTTGCCATGACTGCAATCACCCACAGAATTAGAACAAATAGGGCCAAGGACAGGGCTAGGGACAGTGCTCCATTAAAAACCAAAAACCATAACAGTGCTCCCACCCACGGAATTAGAACTAGTTGTGTATCTTCACAGGGATCTGGAATATTACAATAGCTGTGTTAAAACAAAGTGTTAAAACGACCCTAGGATCTGGAGTATTCAAAAGGATCTCTTGATGTGATTTACATGTTCAGTGCAGGTTCTTGCATAAAACTAGATATAGTCTGGCTACTTGAAAACATTATTGAAAGACAAGTTTATCTTGAATGCAATACCCGAACTCTAAATGTTGTCTTGAATTAGCTTTGCAACTGTGTTTTTCTTGAATGCAATGCCTGGACTCTGAAATTTGATGCTTGGAAATAGAGGTGAGTTTAACAAGGTCTGGGAATTTTGAATAGCAGAAGAAATGGAGTTTGTCTGAAGGTTGTAGTGTCTTTATAGCATTTTGGTGTTTGATTTGATTGGCCAGTTTGAGAAGGCATGGATTGCAACTGGCTGGAGTTGGATGAGTGGCTCAAGATTGAGTTGGCCTCGATCCAATGGCCATCAATGGGGCTTTGTCGATCCATGTGCTCTTCGAAATGCCTATGGACATGCTTCTGTTTGGTTTTATGGTTGATTTGATGATTTTAATGGAGTTGGCAACATTAATTGCATTGATTGGGCTACTTTGTTGAACAACAATGCACCTGGAGCTGACACTCATTCTCCATTTATTATGCAGGTGACATTTGATAAATGTGCAAGTGGAATGCCTTGGTGGTTAAGTGATTCTCGATGCTGGTCTGGGTGTACCCTGAAGCTTGTTCGATGGGGTCCATGTGATGGGCAATCCGTCCTTGTAGATTGGGATGCCTGGGGAGTGATGAGGTCCAATTAGATGTTCGTGTTAGTGCATGTTGAGATTTGGAAGGGACATGATGGATTTGATTTTGGTTTTGTCAAGACTGCTTAGTTGTCAACCTTTTGTCCTATAGTTGACAGTTGTGGGACTACTGTACAGAATGACACTTAATGAACTTAAATAGGAAAGTTTTTATATATTTATATAATTATATGTGTTTGACAGTTGGCATTTTCTTGGTCACTTTTTGGGTTTTAATAGTCACCGGTTCTATCACCACTACCGGTTCCCGTTCAACTATAGAACTCTCTCCCCTATGTATTGTTTGATTTAAAATCATAAAAGTTACATGTCAATGGTAATGTACGGTGTTTTCAATAAATATTGTAACATATTTTGAAATATATTTAATTTAATTTAAAATATTTTAAGTAGATAAATATTCATAATTTACGTTTTTTAAGTTATATCAATTAAATATCCTAATACTTTGTAACATATTAATTCAACCTATTCTAACAACATATTAATTCAATCAATTTGAGATTGGTTTGGGTTAGTTTTTAATGTAAAGGCGGTGTATGGTATGAAGAATTCCTGAACATAGTTCTACAATGTCCATACAAAATAATATATACATAAAATTCTTTAGAAAAATGTTACCATATAGACTTAAAAACCACATAGAGACAAAAATCATACAAAATAATATATACATAAAATTCTTTAGAAAAACGTTACCATATAGACTTAAAAACCATATAGAGACAAAAATCATTAGAAAAACGTTACAAAGTGCATGGAAGTGAGGCCTTACTCTACGTACTACCTATCGTAAACGTTACTTTAACGTATGAATCCAAATTATCTCGAAGCACAACTTATGGTGGAAAACAAAATACATTCGGTTAGGAGAATCAAAGAAAAAAATTAATATTATTATAGAAAGATTACATCATTATAAAACACTACTTGGCACAAACAGAAAACAATACCGAGTGCTTGAAAGACAATATTTATGGAGTTGACTTCCGGGTCATCTTCTTTTCGAATTGTTGCTTCTGATAGTCATAGATTGCACAACTTCTACCCTACCACTTACATGTGGCCAATGGAGCCAAAGAATCAGCTAAAAGCTATGAAGTTTAAGGACTTCATCCCAATAGTCTAATCAAGGTGCACACACCATCTAATTCAACTTTTTTAATCATTATTGTAATACATCGAGAATAATTAAATTATTTTAATTCTCTTGAGAAATACAAGTAATACTTTAACTATTATTTTATTATTATTTTTGACAGAAAGTAAAAAATGAAACACATTGTAATAGTTCATTTTATTTAATAAAAATGCTGGAAAGGGAGACAGAAGTGGAAATAGTTGTTGAAGAGTGTTTGCTAACCCACAAGAGAAAAAGACAAGTGGCTGAAGCCACTAAGTGAGAACTCAAGATTCAGGAGGTATGATCCCTAAAAATCAGGTCACAACTCTTAGTTGAGTGCTGAAGAGCAGAAGGCTCATAAATGGCCAAGTCCTAGGAAAAACACTATAAATTAGTATGTCCATGAGCAGCAGGAGGCTAGCAATGGACAGGAATTGAATCTAAGAATGCAAGAGATGACAGATTGAAGGATTTTACTCTTGTGGTTCAGCGAACAAGCTCAGGGATTCTAGAGTAAGTGATTTGGCTGTTCTAGAAGTTGGTTGGGAGGAACAGCTGCACCACTTCTATTTTCCTGCTAGCTGAAACAGGTTCCTTGCCCTGTTGTTTTTCTATTTAATTAATTTAATTTCTGTAAGGGTTTAATTTCAAATTTCTTTACTTCTAACCCTCGGTAAAAATTTCATTAGTGCATCCAAGTAGATCATAAATTGGTATTTTCTTTAATTTTTGTACAATTACATCTCTTAATACATGCTATCATTGACGTTAAAATCAGATGATAAATATTATTAAATTTCAATTGTCAATTCTGTATGTTTTCCGTTTAATAATTCACTAAAGGAGTACTTAGCCTATGAAATAAATCATAGAAGTTTTCTCCTTGTTTCAAACTCTGTTTACAACTAGAAATTCTATTTTTATAGATTCAGATCTTGAATAGAGTTAAATCGAATGGAATCATTCATAAGATAATTATCTTATGAAATCTTTAAATATGGGCGAAGCAAACATTTTAGTTTAAATAAGTAATTTCAATATCAGTATGATTTGTATATATCCTGAATCTATACCTCTTAATGGAAAACTTTAAATATCATAATCTAAATCAGAAATTAATGAATTTCCTTAGCAAGCTTTTTTTTGGATCTATACGTATTGTCGTTTATTTATATTGTCAAATAACAAGGGTTAACTCTTCTATCTTTCAAAATCAACAAAATTGAGCAAAATAAATGTTACAATCATTTATCCAATTTAGAAAACCGTAGTTTTATTTCAAAAAACCCCTTTTTTTCACGACAACAATTTAAGCTATTCCAAAACAAATATATGTGCAGAGAAGAATACCTAGATTGCATTTAAGTCGTTTTTCTTAAATCATGCTATCATTCAAAATTATCATTGCAGAGAAAGATAGGAACCGTGGGATGTAAAATAAAAACATTATAAATAGCATTTGCATTAATATCGAATACCACGGCGATAAGCCCCATGATATTGGCTTACAATGATAAATGTATTAACCCTATTATTTATCTAATCTCCTTACATAGTATAATCTACCCTTGAAGGCACTCATAACCTAAGATTTGCTAGATTTTAATAAGTTAAACAAACTCCTTTCAATCGATGCTAATGCCGATGTTAAAAGAAGGCGTGAAGCCATAACCAATAGACAATAACTCCATTATTGGACAGCCTGAAATCAACTTATCTTTAGAAGGAGATTGTCGAACCCTGCTTTAAACTTTTGTAGCCTAGTATCATATCTCTCAAATTAGCCAAGCCGAGACTACTCTGCAGCTCAACCTTTGTCTCGTTACCTGCACCCATAAGTGTGATTTCTCATTTTTTTAAGCACACACTGTTTGCACTTATGTATCTTTTAGAATTAAATTTTTATCACAGTGACGGATGTCTTACCTAGGCGTTTATGCGACATGCGCATCAGAGATGATGACCTTAGCTTAACACTGCCAGCACCTCCAACCTGGAAACAATTGCATTTCAAAACCCTTAGTATCTTTTCAAAGCCCAAGCAAGCAAAGCAAACCGGATTTCAGAGTTTAGAATCCCATTTACCTTCTCTGCACAACTTGGAAGCGTAGGGTCATCTCCTCCTCAGCTATAGTTTTTTTTCTTCTTACCTGGTTAAGGTTAGCTCGAGGCCATTCATGAACCTGCACTAGGTTGCAACTACTGACAGCAGCATGGTGGAAGCCTTGCACCTCTTCTTCTCCTCTCCGCGAGAAACAAACAAAAGAAAACTTACATCGGGGTCATCTTTCTCACAGATTTTTGCCAAACACCTTGATAGTTACAAAAATCTCTTCACGCAGAGTTCACAGACCAAAAAGAATACTTCACACAGAGTTCATAGACCCATCTTACATTAACGCAGAGCTCATAAAATGTCACGATGTTAAAACACATCACACTTAACTCACAAATCAAGAAAACCTTGCTTTAATGGAGGTTAAGACATTCGTAGAAGTATTTAAAACTTCTAAAACCCTTCGCCTGCCAAATGGATGTTGGAGATTAACTCTCAGCTCTGGCTTTAAAGCCTGGCTGTGTTGTCAACTCGGAGCCAGGGTGGCTTCCATCAACCACCATTAAAATTACAAGTACGAGCCTTAAATTACAAGTATGAGCCTTATTGTTGCGTGTGTTTTCCTTAGGATTAAAAGATTATAACAGTATATAGTTTTAAAGGGTATCCCTTATATCAAATTTGGCAAAATGACTTTGAATGCTAAGTCCTTCTACCTCTTGGGCGACCTGCCCTTTTAATTGTGTAATTTGCTTAAAGCATTATCCTTATTTGTTTTACTTGATGAATCTCATAAATATAAAAAAAATGTGGGGAGTATCCTTTTATTAATTCAAATATTATGCATGTAATTTTTTTTTTAATTATGGGTTTTGAGGTTCATTACATATGGTATCAAAGAAATGGTGACAACACTTGGCCTGAATTGGCCCAACAATTAAACATCTAATAAAAACATAAAACTAATGTTGCTATTTTATTTTCTAGTTTGACTCTCTTACTAGATAGGAAGAGGAAAAAATTGTATTTTGCAGGAAGACCATGGCATAATTCAGTATGCATGAAAAAGAGGAATCACCTCCTCGAATACCGGTGAACACTGAAGGAGGTGAAATATGGGTAAACTTGAACGAAAGTAGAATAGACAATCCATCAGAACTACAAAAGACTGTCAAAGAATTGAGGTCAGAATTAAAAAGAGTTAGGGATGAAAATGAACGCATTATGAAAGCTCAACAATAGATAAATAATTTTATATTAGTTAAAATACATAGTAATGAAAAAGATAAAAATAAAGAAACTAAAGAAGATAAGCCAAAAGTTACACCTCCTACACCTAAGGGAAGGAAACTGGAATTTTCCATCCATGGGCTTGGAACTTCTAATGAAGAGTTACAGAAACAAGAACGTCAAGATTCTAGAGAGATTAGTGAGAGTCATAAAGATAAAAAGAAGTACAGACCCTATGAAGAAATTTCAGGAGAATTAAAAAAAATTAAACCCCCAATGTTTAACGGTGAAATTGAGAAAGGGGAAGAGGCAGAAGCCTCGTTGTCTAGAATGAAGAAATATTTCCAGATTTCTAATTATTCAGATGAACTAAAGGCTAAAATGGCCATCTGTAACTTAGGCAGAAAAACAGATATCTGGTGGCAAGATATCAAGAAAGTAAAAGGGATTAAAGAATGACAAGTAACTTGGAAAACCTTAATGAAATTATTTAAAGAAAAGTATATTTCAGAACAATACTATCAGGAAAAAGAAAAAGAATTCTACAAATTAAGGTTGGGTGCTTTAACCATGAAAGAAATTTGCAGTAAATTCTTAAGTTTGCTACGTTATGTACCTTATATAACTGATGAAAAGCCTAAAATACAAGGCTTTCTCAGTTGCTTACCAACTCCATTTAAAGAACAGATCGAATATGACAATCCGAAGACGCTGTAAGAAGAAACGAGGAAGGTGAATTACTATTACGAACATAATAAAAATAAGAGAGAAAACATACCTATTTGGAACTTAAAGAGGCGAGATAATTTTAAGAAAAATAATAACAATAGATTTCAAAAAAAAATCTGGAAATAGTTACAGAGGGTATCAGGCTAACAATTACATAAATTTTAAACCCCAACACCCTACAGCGAGGGAGAGAGAGCCCTCCCATAAATATAAAAACACTGCTCAGAAAGAGACACTAAAATGTTGGGAATGCGACGAACCACATTATTTCAAATACTGCCCTAAAAGAAATAAAACTTTTAATAAAGTTCACTCCATTCAGGAAGCTGTTACAGTTGGAGATATTGAAATGAGTATGCCCAGAATCAATGTTGCACTGGAGAATCGACAGGCATACCTTCAAGCTTCAATGGTCGAAATTGAAGAAATGATAAAAATCCAACCTATTTCCATATTAATTGATCCAGGTGCATGTTTAATCTATGTATCACCTAGGGTTGTTGAATTATGTAAATTAGTATCTGAAAAGTTTGAAAAATCTTGGCTGGTATTGATGTATATGTAACTTCGGAATGTATTTCATATATGTATATTGTACTCCTATAGAGATGGTATTATTCCTCTATACAGAAGTGTTTGTATTCCTATAGAGATGTTATTATTCCTATAGAGATGTAGTCATTTATATTGTAAGTGTTGTAACTTATACTTGATGGGTTATTAGACCACCTTGTTGGCATCGGCCCTGTATAATTCATGTGGGTCGAAGGGTTATTAGAACATCCTATTGGGGGTCAGCCATGTGGGTCAAAGGGTTATTAGACCACCCTATTGGGTGTCAGCCCAGTCAGCTTTGTGTTATGTAGTTAAGTTGAGGCCGACCTATTAAAGGTTACTAGGCAAGTCAAGTCAAGTATAAATAGAGTGCGGGAGGCACTCTATTTCATCATTCTAATTCTCACACACACTCTTTGGAGAGTAGCACACTTGTGGAGGAGGAGAAGCTGTTGCTAGGAGATGTCTCTCTCTTATGATTGGGTTGTATCATTGCTCTATCTATCTCTGAGGAAGTTATTGGGGTTTTTCCCCATTATGGTTTTCCCCAAGTAAACTCTATGTCTCTTGTGTGCTTGCATTATTGTCCATGATTGATATGCTGTACATGTTGTTCTCTCATTTAATATCCTAGATCAGATTGAAGTAAATTATGAAAAACTAACATGGTATCAGAGCTAGCCTGAAAGAAGGCATGATATGGCATGTATGACACTTGTTGCACTTACGATGCTAGGGCTTGATATAGCAAAAACCAGTCATCGTAGAACTTTCGCTATAAATCCATTTTGGTGAAGTTTTCGGATTTGAAACTTTTACAGTTCGAATATCAGATCCACTTGTACCTTATTTCCAAAGGACAACTTCTAATTCATTGTAATTTGTGTTTTATGATCTGTACAATATAGGGTTTCTGCCTCTTCCAGATCTAAGTCATAAACAGGTGACCTAGGAAAAAAGGTCATAACTTGGGCTAGGAAGCTCCAAATGCAATTTTGTAAAATGTGACAGGTAGTGTACGGACTGTAATTTCTCAGGTAACGTTTTCAGAGGCCGAAAGTGAACCAATGACACGTGGAACTCCGTATAAGTTTGCTCTCCTGTTTTATCCCATAAGCAGGTCATGTTGCGACACTTGGCATAACTCTCTCTCAGAGAATCCAATTAAGGTCATACCTATAGGGTTGGAAGGACGACAGGTTGGGCTACCACAGGTAGAAGTTTCATATCCTGTGGATTGGAAAGTTCAGAGATACACTAGAAACAATCAGGTACATATTTCTGTCAAAACATAATTATTTTTGAGCACCTTCATTCATGGCTTCGGGAATTTAGCGTTTCGGTGAAAGATGGAATTTTTGTAATCGGAGACCATGGCTGAATGCTACTCATAAAAATTGAAATCTAGAGGACAAGATAAAAAAATTTTGTTGGGAAGAAGGCCGGGCTTGATCAGACCCTAGTTTGGGACTTTGATCAGAAAAGTGGAAAATTAGGGCTTCTGCAAAAATAGGAATTTTTTAAATCTGTGACCACGGCTGGAAGCTCCTCGGAAAAATAGAAGATTAGAGATTTGGATCAAACCTTTTGATTGGGAAGAAGGGTGGGCTTTCTCAAACCCTATTTCGGGGTCATGTCTAGTGAATCCAGAAGTTTCAAAGGCAAAATTGAGGGGTGAAACTTTGCAGTTTTCAAATTTTGAGTATACCAGGTTGATCAACTCATCAAGGTGCATCTTTCTATCCTTTTAGAAGTTTGAATTTTTAGGGTTTCCCTAACAAACCCCAATCCAACTCAAGATCCATTTTCTGCAAATCAAGTGGATTGGGTTAATCCTAGAAGAAAATGGATTGGTCACCTGCATAAGTGAAGAAGTTCTTGTTTCAGAGGGAGATGAGGCTAAGGCCTTACATAAGAAGATTACAAGCGATCTCGACAGGTATGACTTACAGGTATGTTTCGAATTCTATTCACGGTTAAGTTTATGATATGTTTGTCTTCGTATCATTACAGTTAGTACAATCTTGATTAATTACTAGACTTGTCATATCACCTTAATAAAATTATGAATACATGATAGAAGATATTCATTGATTAAGGTTTTGACAATTATGATTGTACTAATGCATTGTGATGTTGTATGAGGTTCATGTTGTTCGCTAACATGAAAGGTACACCAAGAAAGACAAATCATGTTCTACTTCAAGAACATATGATCACGGTGACATGAAGACAAAGATTCATCCATTGTCATGGATCACATAGAATATATACTTACGAGGTATGTATAACTTGGTTCTACAATGGTTGGCTTATGAGACATGCAGGTTACTAGCACAAGTCATTGAAGAGAACCATAAGACATCATGCGGGTACGTTAGACATAACTATCTAACATAGTAATCCAGGTATTTTTTTCCTATATCAAGTTAGAATATTACCTTGTGTTAGGATCCCTTATATAAGTATGATTGGTTATGTTTATTCATAAAGTTAGAAATGTAAGTAATCAAGGGTTTATGCATATTATGTCTCTTATCTTGATTGATGATATGACTAACGAGAAGAGTGATGAAAGTATAGGTTTGAATAATCATGGGTTTAGGCATATTATGTTTCTTACTTTAATTTATGATATGACTAACCATAAGAGTCCTTGAATACTAATGCTTATTATTTTTGTTTGAAATGATCATGACTATACATGCTTAAGATTATTGTGTTTTGATAGTATTGAGAATATACTAATAAATGTATGATTATGTATGAGATCTTGAGGATATCACAATAATGATACTTGTAAGCATGCATAGTGATCGAGGATGGATATAAGTTCAAGGACAGGTAATCCAGGAAGCAAAGATCAAGAGGGAGCACACCCTAGTAGTTTCTACAAGGATGCAGATATTCAGAGGGAGTCGACCACTTCTCACAATCCATATCAGAATGGAGTTGCAAAGATTCAGAGGGAGTCCACCCAACAACCAAATAAAGATAAGTATTTGAATTGTCATTTCTTACATATTTTTTTGTTTAAATAATGTTGTTCAATGATGTATATGCTTATGTTCCTAGACTTAGGTTGTGTATTATGCATATTAGAATAACTGCGTTAATGAACAGTATACTACTAATATACATGGGTAAGTGGCCTATGGAACTGTACAACATTCCATTGCTACTTATCTAGAATGAAACCTCTTTCCTCACATGTTGGGAGTTGTGCACACTCTTAAAAATGTTCTGGTAGAGATTGGAAGGCATCTAGAAAGTTACGGGATATGAATAAATGTTGTATTGAAGCATTGGCTAAGATAATTGCATGACTGTATGACATATTTATTTATGTGTAAGAATTTGTTCTGAAAACTATGAGATATTTCTAATCATGCAATTTAACTTGTTTTGTAGGAAAGATCGTATACGAGCACCTACAAAAGAAGGACTACAACATTTGTTTCAACAACAAGTTATCTACTGAAGATATTGAATATATTGAATTTCCAAGGATTCGGGAAGAATTCCATGATCCTGGAGTACCAGTCGATCATGAAGAATGATGTTTGGGATGCAGTCCCATGAACTGAAGGGAAGTCTTCTGTGACTTCCAAATGGATCTATAAGATCAAGCATGCTGCATGTGGTAGCATGGAGAAATATAAAGAAAGATTTGTAGCTCGTGGCTTCTCCCAAAAAGAAGGGATTGATTATGGACTCAAGTATGATGCGAATCAAAAGTTTAACCTGCAGGGTTATTTAGATTGGGCAGGCAATGCTACAGATACGAAGAGCACTTGTGGGTGCTGATTCAGTATGGGCTCAGGTGTGATCTCCTGTTTTAGTAGGAAGCAGTCCTGCGTAGCACTGAGTATAGTTGAAGTAGAGTATGTTGCAGCTTGTTCGGCTAGTTGCGGGGCAGTATGGCTCTAGAAGCTACTGTCTGAGTTATTTGATCTCCTGCTAGAGCTACTGGTATCTTTTGTGACAACCAGAGTTGTGTGAAGCTATCTGAGAACCCAGTGTTCCACATCAGGTTGAATCACATAGAGATCAAATATCACTATATCAGGGATATGGTGCAGAGAGGAACAGTGAATCTCCTCTATGTTGCGACGAATGAGCAGGTTGTAGATGTGCTGACGAAGCCACTAGCTAGAGTGAAGTTTGAATACTTCAAAGAGAGGCTTGGTGTTCTTCAGATTAACGACACTTCGAGGAAGAAGTGATGGACACATTTGTTGAATCCATTCCAAGCATGGTGAGAGGAGGATCCTTCCATGGCTATGGATGTAAGCGTTGGATGATGAGGATCAGGACGATGCTCTAGTTACTGCTTTGTATATGCATCATGTTGGATGCTGGATATGATCAGTTGGATCATTTATATGTATGTATGCATCATGTTGGATGTTGGATATGATCAGTTGGATCATTTATATGTATGTATGCATCATGTTGGATGCTGGATATGATCAGTAGGATCATGGGTATGTATCTGTAGATGTATCAGGTGGATACATTGTATGATCCAGTAGATCATGTATGTTGATATGTATCAGGTATGATCAGGTGGATAATGTATTTGTATATGTATCAGGTGGCTACATTGTATGATTAGGTAGATCATGTATGATGATATGTATCAGGTAGATACTATGTATGCATTAGGTGGATGCATTGTATGATCAGGGTAATCATGGATGACAAACTTCAGTATGTTGCTCCATATATGAATCAAGATGATGCAGTGATGAGTATTAGAACGATACTCTAGATGATATGCATCAGGATGATGCTATGATGATGATCAGGATGATCATATTATGTATCAGGTGGATACATTATATAATCAGTTGGATTATGTGTGATGAGTTCCGAAGACACAGATGCACATGAGCTTTTCGGACATGGTTGTAGATGTGTTCTCCCATGGTCGCGATGTAATTGCTGGGATTTTCTGACATGGTGGCAGATGCGTTCTCCCATGGTCGTGATGTAATTTCCAGGGCCATTCGAACATGGTTGTAGATGTGTTCTCCCATGGCTGTGATATAAGTGCTGGGGCCATTCGAGCATGGTTGTAGATGTGTTCTCCCATGGCTGCGATATAACTGCTGGGGCCATTCGAGCATGGTTGTAGATGTGTTCTCCCATGGCTGCAATATAAGTGTCAGGGCCATTTGAGCATGGTTGTAGATGTGTTCTCCAATGGCTGCAATATAAGTGTTCTGCCATTCCGACATGGTGGTAGGTTGGTCCTCCCATGGTCATTGATGTAAGTGTTGTGAGCCTTTCACGGATGGTGGTAGGTTGGTCCTCCCATGCTAGTGAGTGTAAGTGCTATGTGTGTGCATCTAGGTTGTGCTTCGTGATACTCTGTGGCCGTGGACAAGTTGTGTAGTAGCATGTAAAAGGTCCTGGGAGATCCGATAGGTTGAGCTGTGTGCTCGTAATCAGTCCTGGGATGCTCTTTCAAGGTTTTCTGACGCACGTAATAAGTCATGAGGATTCCACAGTATGGCCAGTGATGATGAAGACTTGCATGTGGTGGGCCTACATCCAGTATGAAAAAGGACTGGCTTTGTAGAACTTCCTATGACAAGTAGATTCAGAGATTGATTGAGATAGCAGCAGCAGTGATGATGACGATGACTTGATGACAATTATCCAGTGATGATGATCTAGAGAAGAAGACTTGTGCTAGAAGACCTGTGTCGAGAAATACCTTCCTAGTTAAGAGGGAGTGTTGATGTATATGTAACTTCAGAATGTATTTCATATATGTATATTGTACTCCTATAGAGATGGTATTTTTCCTCTATACGGAAGTGTTTGTATTCCTATAGAGATGTTATTATTCCTCTATACAGAAGTGTCGTCATTTATATTGTAAGTGTCGTAACTTATACTTGATGGGTTATTAGACCACCTTGTTGGGGTCAGCCCTGTATAAGTCATGTGGTTCAAAGGGTTATTAGACCACCCTATTGGGGGTCAGCCATGTGGGTCAAAGGGTTACTAGACCACCCTATTGGGTGTCGGCCCAGTCAGCTTTGTGTTATGTGGTTAAGTTGAGGCCGACCTAGTAAAGGTTATTAGGCAAGTCGAGTCAAGTATAAATAGAGTGCGGGAGGCACTCTATTTCATCATTCTAATTCTGACGCACACTCTTTGGAGAGTGGCGCACGTTTGGAGTAGGAGAAGCTGTTGCTAGGAGATGTCTATCTCTTATGCTTGGGTTGTATCATTGCTCTATCTATCTCTGAGGAAGTTATTGGGGTTTTTCACCTTTATGGTTTTCCCCAAGTAAAATTTGTGTCTCTTGTGTGCTTGCATTATTGTCCATGATTGATATGTTGTACATGTTGTTCTCTCAGTTAAGATCCTAGATCAGATTGAAGTAAATTCTGAAAAACTAACAGATACTAAACAGAAAGTCAATAGTTGTGTGAAAATTGTGAAGTATTGATGAATGAATTTAATACGAATGCTGATTTGAATATCTTACCATTAGGTTCTTATGATATGTTGATTGGAATGGATTCGTTCGAAGAACATAAAGTTATGTTGAATTGTGTTGACAAGACTTTTACATGTATAAATAATACTGAAAATTTAGTTAACGTAACAGGAATTCCTAGAAAAACCACCATCAGGGAAATCTCAGCCTTACAAATGAAAAGATCAATACGTAAGGGATGTAAATTTTTTATTGTATATGTAATAGATAATAAGGAGCAAGATAAAAAACTTAACATAGATGATATACCTATTTTAAAATATTTTAAAGTTATCTTTCTAGAGAAAGTTCCTAGACTACCTCCAAAAAGAGACATAGACTTTACGATTGATCTCGTACCAGGAGCAATACCAACATCAAAAGATTCATATATAATGAATATAATAGAACTCACTGAACTTAAATCATAGTTACAAGAATTAATTGACAAAGGTTACATTCAACCTAGTGTTTCCCCTTGGAGAGCACCGGTCTTATTCGTAAAGAAAAAAGATGGAACCTTAAGACTATGTATAGATTATCGACATTTAAATAAAATGACTATTAAAAATTGATATCCTTTATCCCAGATAGTCGATCTATTTGATCAGTTCCAAGGGGCCACAATCTTTTTAGAAGCCACAATCTTTTCTAAAATATATTTAAGATCTGGCTACCATCAGGTAGGGATCAAGGATGAAGACATATTTAAAACTACTTTTAGAACTCGTTATGGACATTACAAGTTCGTTGTTATGCCTTTTGGTTTAACAAACGCACCTACATCTTTTATGTGTTTAATGAACAATATTTTTAGCAACTATTTAGATAAATTTGTAGTTGTCTTCATTGGTGACATATTGATTTATTTAAATAATAAACAAGAGCATGCAGAACATTTTAGAATAGTCTTGAAAATTTTAAGAGAACAACAATTGGTTGTTAAGTTTAGCAAGTGCGATTTTTATAAAGACAGAATTCAATATCTAGGAAACGTAGTGTCTAAAGATGGGATATCTATCGATCCTGATAAGATTAAGGATATCACTGAATGGGTAGTTCCTAGAAATGTAACTGACATAAGATCTTTTATGTGAATTACGGGTTACTATCGAAAATTCATTCAGGGGTTTTTGAAAATACCTTATGTTACACAGAAATCTTCCACCCTATGAGCATCAACATTCGTTGGCCCGTAGGATCCATTTCAGTGACTCAGATCCATTTTCATCCTTCAGAGATACCAGTTTATCCTATTTTTGTTCCTACCCGCATGTTGCATCAGTATAGCATGCGTACCTGTGAGTTGCATCCCTATAGATCGCGGGTATCAAGTAAAATGGTAAAAACCACTATTTTATTACTTTTTACTCCCAAAAAGCAGTCATTGGGTGAACTTTGGCTCTCCATCTGCCCAAGTAACATCTCGATGAGTCCTTTCACCTACCTTTGAGAGGACTATATATTGAGCAGATATGGATTATGGACAGGAGGAAGAAGAGAATAGTAAAGGCACTCTAGTGGATTTTTTTCCTATCTTGAGTCTGCACTCATTGATCCTTATAGTTGTGAACCAGTTATGTTCACCTTCCAAACTCCTCTCTAGTTTGAGTTTTCCATTCATGGAGGATTGAAGTGGTGGAGGCAGAAGTGGATTGATCTAGATCTTGGTTCAGATTGGTTGCTGGCAAGAGGTCATATCACTTTGTACTTATTCTTGTTCATTAATAGAAATACTCATATTCTCGTCCATTCATGGTGTGAATGTCGTTTATTATACATTGGGTTACATTTGCTTATGATATTATGGACCATTGTCATTGATAATGTTAATGTTATTTATATATCACATGTACTTGTTAGATATTGGTTGTCGAGACTAATTTGCAGATTACAAGTGCTTGGATGTGCGTGGATTGAAAAGCTCCAATGGGGATCTACATCAAACGTTGGATCGAGGTTGGTTACATTTCTCCATTGTTTTAACATTGTTATTTATAATAGAATTGTTTTGAAAATTGAGTAGATTTCTGGTAGTCATCTGTCTGTTGTGGTCTTCCCAAGCCATAGTGAGTTGTCTGAAATGGTTGATCAAATGATAGAGTAGTAGGTTTTGGGACCTTAAGCCCCCGAGAGTGTAGTATTTATATAAGCCACGTGCTTGCAATGCTTGTTGTGATTGCAAATCATTGCGCACGGCCTCATCTACCTGGTCATGCTCTCTCTCCCTCCACTCTAGAACCATTCTGGAGTGCAAAACAAGAGATTTTTAGTCAGTTTCATGCTTAAAAACTTCTTCAGGGCCGTACCCGCGGGCTATTTTGTAGACAGGTGCGGGTAGACCCGGGCAGTTAGTTTTTTGACTGCGCGTTTGATGCCCTACCTGCAACTCGCACACTTACAGCCCGTGGGTAGCGCTGAAGCCATTTAGGGCTTGGCCAAACAAAATATCCCACCGACCAAAATTGAAATAAAAGCACTTAAATGAAAGGTATGGTAGTGACCACTAACCTACTCTGGACGGTTCGTTGAATGGTTGCTCGTAGCTCCCACGATTGGCGCTTGAAGTTTCAGGTGCAAACTTACCACTCAACTACAAAATGGTGAATAGTGCAAATGAATTGAAAATTATTAAAGTTTATTACTTTTTATAATTTTCTGGACCCACTTTTCTATAGTTTTGTCCATTTTGGGCCGTTATGAACTAATATCGTGTCATGGAGTAATTTTTTTTCAACAGATTCCCTCGGCGAGAGTTGTTCTGATCCATTTCACACCTACGACAGGTATATTTCACACCTGGCATATAGGTTAGATACCATTTCCGTATGCATTATGCATTTGACCTGTTGACCATTTTCACAAACCCTAGGTGCGACCCCGCTTCGTGACTGACACGGAACCTTCACACTGTTATAGAAGTGTTGCCATGTGGCGGTAGGGCTTTCCCGAACATGGGTACCCTAGTTAGAACCCCTTATGCATTTTGGTGCCCATGGCATTATTTGTCCTCAGGATTGGGAGTCCTTTGTAGTCACACCATGACGTTGCGATAAAGACTCATACTCTACTTTGTCTTATGCTGGCCATCTCCCTTAAGGACTCCCCTTAGTTATATCATGTTGTGATTGCATTGCATCATCCTGCTTCCCGCTTGAGCCTTGTGCCAGCTCCCTCTTACTCAATTGTTAGCCTGGTGCCTGAGCACTTTCCCTGTCGAGCCCTGCAGAGCTTATATATTTTCCCTTCATAATTTGGTGACCCTTTGACCCTAAGGGAACACACCCCTGAGTGTCCACATCCTGCATGCACTTCCTTGCATTGAGCATAGGTATGTTCCATTTTTTGGGACTAGTCTGCTAGCTATTTGACACTCGTTCCCTCACTTGTTGTACTATAAGCAATTTTTTTTTTCAAGCTTTCCCCAAATATGAAAAAGACAAAAAAATCAAATATTCCAAAAAGCCGGACGGGATTATGGTCATTATTTCTTGTTGGCAGCTGTTATGTTGCCTTTGAACAGAGCATTCATTCCACTCCGTACATTATGATTCGGGACTATAGTTGGGCCTTAGGAGCTGTACTTGTTTCTCAGTTTTCTCCACCGACTGGTTAAGCTTCCAGTCATTATGGAGACCTTTGTAATGCCTCCTGCATTACACAGTTTATGTCGAGTCTATGCTGCCTAAGTCTATCCATCTGCTCATGCTCTTGTTCAAAGGAAGTCCTGAAACCAGTGTCGGCCACTCCTCAGATATCTTGACTATTGCATGTCGGCCATCCTTATTGAGTCAGTCCGTTTCAACTGAGATATTCCAAATCTTTCAGCATTGCTGGTACCTCGTGCTGGTTGATGGGGGATGCCTTAATTCCCGCCTTCCAGCGATTCTCATTCTGTTGACTTCAACTCATTTATTCTGGGACTTGAGGCTTAGAGTTCAGTTGAGTACCTTGAGGCTTACAGTCATTAGTAGCAGGTTCTCTTGCCATCGATAGTTTTGGGAATACATCAATGTCCCCTGATCGATGGATTCATCCTAATGTTCGACTTCAACCCATTTATTCACACTCTGATAATTGTGCTCCGTGCCTTGATGCCCATTTTCATTATTGGTGGGTCATCTCGCATCTGTTAATGGTATACATCAATGACCGGTAATCAGACGATGTATCATCAGGTTCAACCCCAAATCCTCTATTCACTTGATGGGACTTGCACCATCGAAGACTTGTGTAGAAGACCCCAGGCAATTGTGGCATTCAGTATGCTACATATGACTCTGACTTTACATCTGAGATATCACCTTTCATATTTCAGCAGTTTGTACCTCCAGTTTGCACCAGTTGTCTTCTTTTTAGTAGAAGACCATATCTTATTGTAGATGGATCATGGCTATGATCACTTATGACATGTATTTAATTATGTACTGCCTATTCATGGCCATTGTATCAGATTGTTGTACTATACCGACATGTATTCAGAGATACTATTGTATTATGACGAGTGAGCTGTTCTTTCCACTTGTGTCTCCATCACTCCACTTCTGAGTTTTCTAATGTATTTAGGCCATCGTAGGACATTTCAGTCTCTGACCTCACACATTAGGGGGCATCTGTTACACATAAATCTTCCACCCTGTGAGCATCAGCATTCTTTGGCCCGTAGGATCCATTTCAGTGACTCAGATCCATTTTCATCCTTCAGTGATATTAGTTTATCTTATTTTTGTTCCTACCCGCATGTTGCATCACTATAACATGCATACCCGCGAGTTGCATCCATATAGACCACGGGTATCAAGTAAAATGGTAAAAACCACTATTTTATTACTTTTTACTCCCAAAAAGTAGTCATTGGGTGACCTTTGGCTCTCCATCTGCCCAAGTAATGTCTCGATGAGTCCTTTCACCTACCTTTGAGAAGACTATATATTGAGCACATATGGCTTATGGACGGGAGGAAGAAGAGAATAGTAAAGGCACTCTAGTGTATTTTTTCCCTATCTTGAGTCTGCACTCATTGAACCTTGTAGTTGTGAACCAGTTATGTTCACCTTCCAAACTCCTCTCTAGTTTGAGTTTGCCATTCATGGAGGATTGAAGTGGTGGAGGCACAAGTGGATTGATCTAGATCTTGGTTCAGATTGGTTGCCGACAAGAGGTCGTATCACTTTGTACTTCTTCTTGTTCATTAATAGAAATACTCATATTCTCATCCATTCATGGTGTGAATGTCATTTATTATACATTGGGTTACATTTGCTTATGATATTATGGACCATTGTTATTGATAATGTTAATGTTATTTATATATCACATGTACTTGTTAGATATTGGTTGTCGAGATTAATTTGCAGATTACAAGTGCTTGGATGTGCGCGGATTGAAAAGCTCCAACGGGGATCTACATCAAACGTTGGATTGAGGTTGGTTACATTTCTCCATTGTTTTAACATTCTCATTTATAATAGCATTGTTTTGAGAATTGAGTAGATTTCTGGTAGTCATCTGTCTGTTGTGGTATTCCCAAGCCATAGTGAGTTTTATCCAATACACCTTACCCCATAACCTCACTAAAAAATAAAAGTAAAAAGTTTGACTGGAATGAATAATGTATGGAAAGCTTCAATAAACTAAAACATCTTTTAAATACCGCCCCTATACTGAAAATTGCCGATCCTTTTAAAGATTTTGTCGTGTGCACCGATGCATGTAATGAAGGATTAGGCATAGTACTAATTCAAGAAAACCATGTTATAGCTTATGAATCCCTAAAATTAAAAGAACATGAGAAAAATTATGCTACACATGATTTGGAACTCGCTGCAATTATACATGCGTTAAAGATGTGGTGACATTACCTAATCGGAAGAAATTTTTTACTTATGTCAGACAACATAAGCCTAAAATACTTGTTCAACCAATAGAATTTAAACGCTAGACAAACAAGGTGGCTGTCCTTTTTAAGAGAATATGACTTTGAGATAAAAGATATAAAAGGAAAGGAAAACAAAGTTGCAGATACTTTAAGCTATCATGCAAATTTATTTTTTCCAACCAGCAGTTATGAATCTGATTTAGAAAATCAAATTTTAAATGCAGAAAATTTTGATAAGGAATACCAAATTTTAAAGAAGAAAACTGCCGAAAATGAAAATAGTCAATTAAAAAAAGATCTCTGTATTACTGTATAAAAACAGATTATACATACCCAATTCTGCAGAAGTCAAGTTAACTGTTTTGAATGAATTACACAAGCAACCCTATTCAGGACACCCAAGGTATCAAAATATGATCACCATGATCAGGAAGGATTTTTTTTGGCCAAACATGAAGAAGGAAGTAGCAGAATACTTAGCTCACTATTTAGAATGCCAACAAGTCAAGGTTGAACACCAACATCCAATAGGACTGTTGCAACCACTACCCATTCCAGAATGGAAATGGGAAACGATCAGTATGGATTTTATAACTGGCTTACCGAAGAATTTTAGACAACATGATTCAATCATGGTTGTAGTAGATAAGTTAAGCAAAGATGATCACTTTATTCATGTGAAATCTACTTATAAAGCTGTTAACATTGCAGATATTTTCATGAAAGAAATATTTGGGTTACATGGTGTACCAAAGGTAATAGTCTCGGATAGAGACGCAAAATTTACAAGTATTTTCTGCAAAGCCTTGTTTAAAGGTTTGGGGACCCAGTTGAATTTCAGTATTGCATATCATCTACAAACGAATGGGAAGACTGAAAGGGTAAATCAAGTCTTAGAGGACATGCCAAGGATGTAAGTCATGGACAAACTAGGTAAGTGGGAATATTACCTACACTTAGTAGAATTTGCATATAATAATAACTTTCAAGTTTCTACATGTATGAGTCCCTTTGAAACAAGGATAATTTTAGGGGCAAAATTTAGCCCATGGGCTATTTTTTCATTATTTTTTCCAAAAACATATTCGCCAATTTGCATTTTTTGAAGCCCCATTTTGTCCAATTTTGATGAGGTAAACTTTTTTCACTCTAAAAATCGCCAAATTATTATATAAACTATATAAAATCCTTATAAATTGAAATAATTTTGAGAAAAATATTGCCAAATATTTTATTGTTGATATTTTAAGAATTGGTAAGATTCGCCAAGGTTTATATAGTTTTAAATAAGTATGGGTCCTTTAAATTATCCCTACTTTGAAATACTATATGGACGTAAGTGTAATACTCCAATCTCATGGAGCAGTCCCGTGGATAGATTGATGTTAGGACCTAATTTACTAAAGGAAATGGAACTAACCGTGAACCAGGTACCGAAAAATTTTAAGGCTTCCCAAGACAGGCAAAAAAGTGATGTTGACTTAAAAAGAACTCATCGATATTTCCAGGTAGGTGAGTATGTTTTCATAAAGGTAAGACCCAAGAAAATCTCCTTAAGGTTGGGCAAGTACTCCAAGCTGGACGGCAGGTATTGTGTGCCATTCGAAATTTTGGCTAAAGTAGGTCCAGTAGCATATTAGTTAGCCCTACCACCTAATATTAAAGTACATGATGGATTTCATGTTTCCATTCTAAAGAAATATGTTCACGACACTACTCATGTTATTGATTAGGATGTTATACAGGTGGAACCCGAGGGAGAGTTCCAGGTGGGACTGGAGCATATCCTCGACAAAAGAGAACTCATACTCCAGAACCGTACCATCAGACAAGTCAAGGTGCAATGGAAGCACCTTATTCCGGAAGAGTCCATGTGGGAATTGGAAAGTGATATGCAGGAGGCATATCCAATCCTATTCACGGATGAAGAAATGGAAGAATAAAGACATAAAAAAAAATAATAACACCGAGGATGGTGTTATCCTCTGAGAGGAGGTGTATGTAATACACCGAGAATAATTAAATTATTTTAATTATGATGAGAAATACAAGTAATACTTTAACTATTATTTTATTATTATTTATGACAGAAAGTAAAAAATGAAACAGATTGTAATAATTCATTTTATTTAATAAAAATGCTGGAAAGGGGGACATAAGTGGAAATAGTTGTTGAAGAGTGTTTGTTGACCCACAAGAGGAAAGTAAAAGTGGTTGAAGCCACTCAGTGAGAACTCAGGATGTAGGAGGCATCATCCCTAAAAATTAGGTCACAACTCTTAGTTGAGTGCTGAAGAGAAGGAGGCTCATAAATGACCAAGTCCTAGGAAAAATACTATAAACTAGTATGTACATGAGCAACAGAAAGATAGCATTGGACAGGGATTGAATCTAAGAATGCAAGAGATGGCGCATTGAAGGATTTTTCTCTTGTGGTTCAGCGAACAAACTCGGGGGTTTTGGAGTAATTGATTTGGCTTCTCTAGAAGTTGGTTGGGAGGAATGGATGCACCACTTCTATTTTTCCGCTAGCTGAAATAGGTTCCTTGCCCTGTTGTTTTTCTATTTAATTAATTAAATTTCTGTAGGGGTTTAATTTCAAATTTATTTACTTCTAACCCTCGGCAAAAATTTCCTTCATGCATCCAAGTAGATCATAAAGTGGTATTTCTTCTTATGTTTGTACATCTATATCTCTTAATACATGTTATCATTGATGTTAAAATCAGATGATAAATATTATTAAATTTCAATTGTCATTTCTGTATGTTTTCCATTTAATAGTTCATTAAAGGAGTACTTAGCCTACGAAATAAATCATAGAAGTTTTCTCCTTGTTTCAAACTCTGTTTACAACTAGAAATTCTCTTTTTATAGATTCAGATCTTGAATAGAGTTAAATCGCATGGAATCATTCGTAAGCTAATTATCTTATGAAATCTCTAAATCTGGGCGAAGCAAACATTTTAGTTTAAACAAGTAATTTCAATTTCAGTATGATTTGTATGTATCCTGAATCTATAGCTCTTAACGTAAAACTTTAAATATCATCATCTAAAGCAAAAATTAATGAATTTCCTTAGCAAGGTTTTTTTTTTTATCTATACTTATTGTCGTTTATATATATTGTCAAATAACAAGGTTTAAATCTTCTATCTTTTGAAATGACCAAAATTGAGCAAAATAAATGTTACAGTTGTTTATCCAAGTTAGAAAACCATTGTTTTATTTAAAAAAAAAACCTTTCTTTCACAATAGTGATTTAAGCTGTTCCAAAACAAATATATAGGCAGAGAAGAATAACTAGATTGCATTTAAGTCGTTTTTCTTAAATCATGCTATCATTCAAGATTATCATTGCAGAGAAAGATAGGAACCATGGGTTGTAAAATAAAAACATTATAAACAGTATTTGCATTAATATCGAATACCACAGCGATAAGCCCCACGATATTGGCTCACAATGATAAATATATTAACCCTATTATTTATCTAATCTCCTTACAGAGTATAATCTACCCTTGAAGGCACTCATACCCTAAGATTTTCTGGATTTTAATAAGTTAAACAAATTCCTTTCAAATGATGCTAATGCAGGTTTAAAAGAACACATGAAGCCATAACCAACAGGAAATAACTCCATTATCTGATAGCCTGAAATAAACTTATCTTTAGAAGGCGATTGTTGAACCCTGCTTCAAACTTTCGTATCTTGGTATCCTATCTCTCAAATTAGACAAGCCGAAATTACTCTGTAGCTCAACCTCTATCTCGTTACCTGCACCGAGATGTGTGATTTCTCATTTTTTTAAGCACACACTATTTGCACTAATGTATCTTTTAGGATCAATTTTTTATCATAGTGACGGATGTCTTACCTGGGATTTTATGCGACGTGGGAATCAGAGATGATGACCCTAGCTTAACTCTGTGAGCACCTCCAACCTGGCCCAACAATTGCATTTCGAAACCCTTAGTATCTTTTCAAAGCCCAAGAAAGCAAAGCAAACCGGATTTCAGAGTTTAGAATCCCATTTACCTTCTCTGCACAACTTGGAAGCCTAGGGTCATCTCCTCCTCAGCAACCCTTATCGCTCCCAGCTACCTGAACAAGTTTAAACATCATTCGTAAAAATTAGGTTTTATCTAATTAAAAGAAAATAAATATTTTGATAAAGCTAACTGTGAATGTCAAGGTATAGTTATTTTTCTTCTTATTTGGTTAAGGTTAGCTCGAGGCCATTCATGAACCTGCACTGGGTTGCAGTGACTGACAACAGGATGGTGGCAGCGTCGCACCTCTTCTTCTCCTCTCCGCGAGAAACAAACAAAAGAAAACTTACATTGGGGTCATCTTTCTAACAGAGGTTTTCCAAACACCTTGATAGTTACAAAAATCTCTTCACGCAGAGTTCACAGACCAAAAAAATTCTTAACACAGAGTTCGTAGACCCATATTACATTAACGCAAAGCTCATAAACCTTCACGGTGTTAAAATAGATCACACTTAACTCGCAAATCAAGAAAAGATTGCTTTAATGGAGGTTAAGACATTCGTAGAAGCATTTAAAACTTCTAAAACCCTTCCATGCCAAATGGATGCTGGAGATTAACTCTCAGCTCTGGCCGTAAAGCCTGGCTGCGATGTCACCTCGCAGCCAGGGTGGCTTCCATCTACCACCATTAAAATTACAAGTACGGGCCTTAAATTAATTCAACCACATTGTTGTCATTCATGAATCCCACCCCTGCCTATAGTTTTTAGACTTTCAACCTTGTACGTTTAAAGCATATATCACCATGGTCGCACTACTTAGTATTTGGTTTTGAAGTTAGGGTTAGTTTCATGGCCCTCCTTATTGTTGTGTGTGTTTTTCTTAGGATTAAAAGATTATAACAATATATAGTTTTAAAGGGTATCCCTTTTATCAAATTTGGCAAAATGCCTTTGAATGTTAAGTCTTTTTACCTCTTGGGCGACCTGCCCTTTTAATTATGTAATTTGCTTAAAGCATTATCCTTATTTGTTTTACTCAATGAATCTCATAAATAGAAATAAAATGTGGGGAGTATCCTTTTATTAATTCAAATATTATGCACGCATTTTTTTTTTAATTATGGGTTTTGAGGTTCATTACAATTATAATAACTATAAGGAAAGGTTAACTAACATATATAATTCTTGTATAATAATTATAAGGAAAAGTTAATATACTTCATAGCATCTAATTCAACATTTTTAATTTATATAATAATTATAAAGAAAGATTAACATATATAATTATTTTTTTTGAATGTATACATAATAATTATAAAGAAGAGTTAATATAATATATATATAATTAATATAATATATTTAAAATTAATATCTATATATCTATATATATATATATATATATATATATATATATATATATATATATACCGTCTTTTAGTTCAAGAAAATTACTTTTAATTGAACATTATCAAAACAATCATGGTTCCCTTTTTCTTAAACGAAATATGAAGTGTAGAATGGAATCCAATAAATAAAGTAATTTATTTAGCAAAACATAACTTCCAAAACAGTTGAAATGGTAGAGGTTAACTTCTTGGTGTTTTTGTGTTAAAGAATATTTAAGAATCATGCCTTGAGAGAAACTCACAAATACATTTGAAATTGGTGGAGTGCTTTAAGTTGGACAAAGGTAAAGACAAATTAAGAGGATTTTGTTGCTTTGTGCTTGGCACAAAGAATGGGTGAAAGGTTAAAAAGAGTTACTACGGAAAAATGTGAAGTACAAGAATTTGGTTATGTGGAACCATGTGTTATTGTACACTATGTGAAGATCATGAGGTTGAATGTACATGAAGGTTTCCAAGGTGAAGTCGAGCATTATGAGTAAAATTATGAATGTGGGTGTTTATTTTGGGGGCCCAAGTTTTTCAAGTTTTGGTAGTCATATTTGAAGGCCAACATTTATGGTGATAAACTTTTGTTTACTAAAAATAAATATGCTATGATAGTCTAGAAAACGTTTATTAAATCATGACTATAATTTTGTATCCAATAGTGAATATACTAATTATTTAAATTTTTTGAATTGATAAATGTGAAAAAATTACATAATTTAAACATGTTTATGAAGTCACAACATCTTCCCCAATTTCCACAAAAACTAAAACAATATTTAACCAAAAATTAATTAAAATTAGTAGATCTCAACCAAATTCAACAATATTTGTACTTATGGAAAATAGATTCAATGAGGAAAATAATGGTATGTAGTATTAAATTTACGGGAGACAAATTTTCCACTTTCGACAGAAAACTAGAAAATTATACTTGTCTGAATGCGGGGCCACTTTTAATAATTAAGGATCTTTCATTTTCATAGTGAACTTTACAAAAGTTTTTCTGCGGGAATTTTTGAAGTGTTTTTTTTTTCGAAAGATTTTTCTAGGTGATTTTTTTTTCTAAAAGGATTTTTTTAAGGCATATTTTTTCTCAAAGACTCAAATGCATTTTTTAAGGTAAAAAAATCAAAGGCAATTTCTTTGATTCACATCACCAGCACCAGCACCACATCTACTAGGGATTCTTTGGCTCGCTCCGTCAAAGTATCCAAGGAAAAATTTCATTAATAATATGTTTAATAATGTGGGATTTTTTTGGAGGGAAACATGCTTTTGATTTTAAATAATAAAAATGAATTTTACAAGCAACATGAACAACCACTGCTTCATATTCTTCAGACAAATATATATTTCTCGAGCGCCATAATCCCCAAAGTATTAAACAAGGTAGCACTCTAAAATAATTTACCAAAGGATGCATCAACCACTCTTTGAAGCACTATAATAGAGTATTGCCAGACCATGACCCATGACATACAAGCTGAGCACATACATCCTACCACATAACTTTTCTTCATATTTACAGATGCAAATATTTGGCCCACACGGATTACGTTTGGTACAATTATCCCATCTTAAAAGTTTATTGTCTAAAGACATACAAGCATTTAATTTGTTGACACCTCATAAGATAATTTTGTTGTGAGTTGTCCATTTACACCATTCCTCAACCAAACCATATTGCCTTCGTGATCGGAGATCTAAATCGCACTATGTTTAAGTTACGAAGCATAAGAGTTCCATTCCTCATGAAATTCCACTGGGATATTTATGAATTTCATGACCTTCGATCACTATATCACGAAGCTTGTGAATGTCAGATTGATGTAATTTCGATTTTAAATCATTGGAGAGAATTTTATTACCGTCGCACCTGATCCAAGGTTCTTCTCCAATACGAATAGGTTTCATTTTCCTACCTGCCACACTATCCAATTCCCTAGAACAGGAAAATACCTTACCATACACTTCCGGACATTCAAAAATCATGTTGACACTGATGGCTTTGATCTAATCTAGTCTTCGACCAAACAATACTTTAAATATTTGCTTCTTCATATCCTTCCCCAAAGCCCCTCATTAAAAATAAGTCTCCAAAGTGAATTTGCACCCAAATCCATTCTAGAATCATGAATATTTTTCATCCCCACCCTCCAGAAGCTTTAGGTCAAGCCAACCTTGACCATTTCACCAATGGTATTCCCTCCTTTGGCTTTTGACTCGTCCATGGGAAGCTAAAACACTTCTTCCTAATTTTTGTAGGATTCCTTTGGAGATATGAAAAATTGAAAACCAATAAACCGGGATTCTCTCCAAAAAAAATTTGATGAGTACAAGCCTCGTGCCAGGAGACAACCATCTATTACACCACCAAGCAATTATGGTTTCAATTTTTTGATACAGCCACATCAATTTAGAAACCCAAAAATCATGTGGCTTTAAAAAAATCCATGATACTTCATCCCATTCTAGAGAGAGTTATCGGAAAAAGTAAAAAGATGAAAGATAAGGTTTTACACATCGTCCCTTAAAACATGAGCTAAAATCTGAGACGTTGAGGCATTTATTTGCATCCATGTGGCCATACAAAAAGTATCCATAATTTTCTTGAAGCACGTCCATTCCAAATAAGTACCCACAACAAACAATAAGATATCGTTCACGACCAGTAAATGGGTTAAGGAAATTTAATCTAAAACCTGTATACCTTTCAACTTCCCTTGAGTGATAGCTTGCTTGATTAGTCTACTAATAGCCTTCACATATAATAAGAACAAGAATGGATAAAGTTGGAAACCTTTGTTAAAAAATCTAATCATAGTTCATTATTTTACCTAACTGTTATACAATTACATGACAATTATGGTCTTTTTGTATTATATATGTACGTTTATGTACATAGTGAAGAGAGCTTAATTGCTCATTAATGATTATAGAGTATGCATTTTATGTCATTGTTGGTCTTCATGTCTTTCTTTATCTTCATATATTTTTCATGATGTGATATATAACATTGGTATCAGAACATGAGGTGAGACAACCTGATGAGAAGCAATTAGGTCCTGTTGCTTCCCTTAGTGGTGTTGGGTATGTTATATCTCTTCACATGGTCGCCCGACAAGGCCCACCCGCTTCATTTCGGACCGTTAGGTTCCGAAACGACACGGAGGGGGCCGTTAGGCCCCCGGAGTCCGCGCGGAGCGCAAAATTTTTTGGGTTGCTTTTTTGCTTTTTCGCGATTTTCGACCCATTGTACTCTATCTAATTCCGGTAAAAGGAATTAGGGTTGTAACCTAATTCGGGTAAACGAATTAGGGTTTTAGATGCTGCAGAATACCATTTATTGTATTGTACATGTAAAATAAACATATAATGAAAAAGGAGCTATGCGGCTCTAAGTTTTGCTGGTTTTTTCCCGGTTAAGGGTTTCCAGGTGAAAATCTCTGTGTAATGTGTGTGCCATTGTGTATTTTCTGTTAATGCTTAAGAATCGATATATGTTTGTACTTCACTGTTAAGGTTTTAAACTTACAAGTGGTTGTGGGACTGTCGTTTGTTTTTTTTGAAGTGTTGGTCTTAGTTATGGACCTGGTCATATCAGTCAAGGAAAAGGGTTTGTTCCAACCACCATTCATGGTTGGTGAAGTAAGATCCCGTAGCATGTCAAAAATATTCCACGCAAGTATGAGAGAGATCGCTACACATTTTTTGTTGTGAGATAACAAAGGCTTAGACTATAGACACTATAAAGGTGGATGCATCAAATCTCTTGAAGGAGCCTATGATGTTGACCATAAGAAAGGAGCCACATGTTTCGGTAAAGACGCTTTAGAATAATTTTTTAATTATTAAAAAAAGGAGGAGAGCCACCATCTATATTTTCGTGCAAGGTTTCTTTTAATTTGAATTATCAAACCTTTGGAGAATTTATTTTAGAAAATAAAAATATTTTAAAGAACATCCGTAGAAAAGAAAAGAACATCGGCATCAAGGGAGATCTAAATGAGCCAAATATATATGTTGAGAGATCCTCCATCACCTTCATCTTCATGACTGGGAAGAACTTGTCAGTGCGCATAAACAAACAAAAACTAAAACAATAATTTTTGACACAGCGATTGTCAACAGGGGTTCACTTCACACTGCTGTCAACAAACATCAACCAAACTCCCTTAAACACCGGCCCAGAAAGGTGTTACCCTTTCTAGCGACACTTGTAAAGCGAGTGAAGTCTCACCTAAGATGAATAAGGGGGATGCGGGAACCAAGTTTCCACAGTGGGGGGAGGACATGCATGAAATCACACTTTATAACTACAAAAACAAGAGATTATTCCTTCGCAACATGCTAACTGTTTCTAAATTCATTCATTCCTTTCGCATATTCAGTGTTTAAACAACATCTGTAATCAACATGGTTAAACTAATCATTCGCATGAACAACAATTACCAAACCATAGAGTCTTTAAAAATTTCGCAAATACTTGCATTCATCATTTAACAGAAACATAGACAAAAGATATAACCATAATCGAACATCTTCATGCATTCATTAAAACTTGCGGTATAACCTTCGCAGAAACAGTCAAAACATCTTACCGTAGATGCAAAAATGGTTCAAAACATGTCATTCTCCGATTCAGCTATATACATATGCCCTTAGGCTTACAATCATACTCCTATTTATATGAAACTAAATGGTTACAAAATGGTCCACATAACCCATTCTAATTAACTTTAACCAATATTGCGCTTTCATCGGCTCCTTGTTCTCCTTGAATGATCCTTCTTCCGCGGATTGTCCTTCTTCACAGCTATCAGCTTCTGCATTTTATGCGGTCTAACCCCGTGCCAACAGGCTCCCAACACAAACTTGTGGCTCGCCCTCAAGCCACCTCATTTGGACACCTCTCGTATTTCTCTGGTTCACGGTTGTGTACTTCCTCGAACCCATCCTCCAGTCTCACGATAGCTGTCATGTACTTCTCGAACTCATCGTACAATGTCTGGTCCGCTGTCATGTACTTCTCGAACTCATCCTCCAGTCTCTGGTTCTCTTTCATGTACTTATCGAACTCATCCTCCAGTCTCTGGTTCGCTATCATGTACTTCTAGAACTCATCCTCCAGCCTCCTGAAACCTTCATCATCTACCCCTTATTTGCCGGCCGGTGCGGTTCATGCTTTGTTTGAGCTGCGAAAAAGTTCATCATCGTTACAAAATTGCAAAACATGTCAACTACTCTCGCACATCTGTTCCTCACATTTGACCGTCCGCTGCTGGAGCTAGCGGACCTCCGCCCCTAATGTTTTGGTGGTCGCACGGACCACGATTCTTCTAACTACTACCACACTCTTAGACATCTAGGGTGATACCTCATCTCTGTTCCTCCCAAGTGTCTGTGCTACTTACTTCGTTGGTTGTTCATGCACACTCGTCGTTCTTTCCCTTAGCGCACATGTAGTGCTACCGCTTGAAATGAAATGTACCATTTCCACAACTTCCTTGGAATTGTTCACTCAAACGAGTAATTTCATTCCTACAGTACATAAGCCTTCAATATCTGAACTCTTATTTGCTTGTATTTATGGTTGTTCTTCATGGTTTTGCTGCGTGATTATCAAATCTTCCACATGTTCATTGGATTCTGTCCTCCAGTGTGTCATCATATGTTTTCTCCATCTACTAGTGATGATTCACTGCCATGATAATGTGCTGAGTGGGTTCCCACGTGCGAAACATCGGCAAGCATCCAGTTTTTCCATGCCATCGCTCCTGCATGCTAACCGTCGACACTCATTCGTCCTCATCATACTCCCAATGTCGTGTCATTATTGTTTTTTTTTTTTTTTTACTGTGGTTCTTAGCCACTATATGCCTGGTCGTGGCGATAGGGGTTCAACCGATTTCCATTTATGAGCTTTAGCAAGAACATGCCATCTAAAAAATTTAACTGCATCGCACCTCCATCAGTGAACAAATAAATTGTGTAAGGACCCAACCAATGCATTTGCAACTTACCAGGATGCTTAGAGAATTTACTGTCGTATTATAGAACCATATCTGTTGGCTGAAAGTGCTTGGGTTTGACGTGTCGGTCATGCCAAGCCTTCTGTCGATCCTTTTCTACCTTTTGATGAAATCTTGTGGTGAACCGATGCTCATCGAGATGTACTAATTGTGCTAATCGTTCCTCAATTGCTCCATCATCGCTCATCCCTATGGATGCTGCGATGAACAAACTTGGTATAATATAATCCATTGGCACGACTGCTTCCTATCCGTAAATGAGCTTCAACGGGGTCTGGCCGGTCAATCGTTTACAAGTTGTGCGATACACCCAAAGTATTGCTGGAATCTTGAAATCCCAATCATCTCGGTCTATGTTGCACACGTTCGTGAGTGCATACTCCAATGTTTTGTTGAACACCTCAACTGTTCTGTTTGCTTGTGGATGATAGGGAGTACTCTTCTTGTGTTGAATTTAAAACTCCCCTATCATTGTTGTGATTGTCTTATTCATGAAGCGAGTTCCTTGGTCACAGAGCAATATATTTGGGAACCCAAACTTGGTGACCATGTTGTCAAAAACAAACCTTGTTGCAGTCGCACCCATGTAGTCTTTCACTGGTGCAGCTTCCTCCCATCGCGTCAAATAGTTTGTCGTGGTGATTATCTATCTTGACCCTGTTCTTTTTCCTGGGGGGTTGATGGGTCCCACAAAGTCTACTACCCACTTGTCGAAAGCCTACAACGTCACTTGAGGTACTAAGGGCATTTTTTCCCTTCGCGACGGTTTCCCCGTTCTTTGACATACGTCGTAGCTCTTGGCATAGTCCATCGCATCTCCGTGCAGCATCGGCCACCAAAGTATGACTCGAAGGATCTTCCTAGGAGTGGCATGTCCTCCATAGTGTCCCACTGTGATCCCATCATGAGCTTCTGGTAAAATCCTTTCCTGTTCATGCGGAAGGACGTAGCGCCGAAGTATTTCATCTCATCCCATCTTATATAGTTTCCCAACGATTAGTTGGAAGTCCATCGCCCTGACAACAAATTGTTTATTTTGGTTTGTAGTGAATCCCTCTGGTGCTGTTCCTGTTGCCAAAAATTGAATAATGCATTCATAGTGGTCGTCGACCATGCTGACTTTAAACAAGTTAGTATCAGGAAGCCCTTCGTCAATGTTCCTTGGTTCTTCTCCTGATCCTATCCTCGACATATGATCTGGTCCTACATTTAGTCGCCCCAACTTGACAATTATCTCAAAATAAAATTCTTGAAAGAGTAAAAGCCATCGAAAAATATTCCCCCCCAACACAGGCTTGTTCACTAGGTACTTGAGTACTGAATGGTCAGTGAACATTTTAAAATTTCCTCCAAGTAGATAGTGTCGAAACTTCTGTAGAGTGTAGACCATCGCCAAACCTTCCCTTTCCATTGTTGTATAATTCCTCTCCGCAGTAGACAAATTTCTACTTGCGAATGCAATCGGGTGGTCAACCGTTCCTTCTCCTGGCTGGGCTAATATAAATCGTAGTGAGACTAAGGATGCATGAACATGGACGTGGAATTCCTTCATCCAATACGGAAATAGTAATATAGGTGCTGCAACCATCTTTGCTTTCAATATATCGAGACTCTTCTGGCATTCTTCATTCCATTCAAACTTGGCATCCTTCTTCAAAAGTTTTTCCATTGGTGTTGTGATCGTTGCATACCCCCTGATAAACTTGCGGTACTATCATGTGTATCCCAACGTCGCTCTTAATTGCTTTACTGTTGTTAGTGGTGGTAGGTTAACAATAATTGCAATCTTCACAAGGTCCACCAGCATCCCTTCCCTGCGTACAATGTGTCCCAGCAAAATCCCAAATGGAGCGAAAAAAATGCACTTCTTTAGGTTTAGCGAAATATGGCGTTGTGGACATATTTCTAGCATCAACCTCAGATTCGCAACATAATCCTTAACCAATCCATACACTATCCAATCATACATAAGCACTGCCAAAATTTTGTGGATGTAGTCTTTGAATGTAGCAACTACCAATCTGGAGAAGATTGTTGATGCGTTCTTAAGTCCGAATGGAATCAACGTATACTAAAAACATCCCCATTTTATGACGAATGTAAACTTGTGCCGATCCTCCTTCGTAATTTTGATCTGGTGATAACCCGAAAACCCATCCGTAAAGGAGTATATTTCCTGACCTCCCATTCCTTCGATCACTTCATCCGTGAATGGTGTTGGAAACGGATCGTGTAGGTAGGCATCATTCAGTTTCCTTGAATCTACACAGATTCTGACTTCACCAGTTTTCTTATCCTGGACCACCATCGAGCTGATCCACTCTGATTCCTCCACCGGTTCTATAGTTCCTACATCCAACATTCTCTCAAGTTCATCTTGTACCCACTCCTTGTATCTTGGATTCAACCGATAAGGCCGTTGGTTGACTGGCTTCACATCGGGTTTCAAGGAGATTTTCATTTCGTCTAAGTCCCCGAAAATTCCTTTCATCTCCGAGAATTTAGTTGGGAAAAAATCCTAAAAATCGTGCAACAGATCCGTCATCTTGGCAATGGTGGATTCATCCCAATAATCTCCAATACTTGTGAACTTCGGATTGTCCTCCGACCCAATGTTTACTTTCTTAATTTTCAACATTGTTGAAACTTGTCGGAAGGAATTTCTGGTGCCTCGACACTTCAACTCCCTTCTGACTCTAGCACATATGTATCCCTCGGGTCATCTTCATCATCTAGTTCTTCTATGATATTGTAACACTCCATCAACATTTTTGGTGTCGCCGTCCACCGAAGTTCCATTGGTTGCTCTGTCGGAACTGCTTCGAATACCTTCTCACGGATCGTCTGTAATGCGTTGTGGATGAAGGGGTTCTCATCTGAGAAATTGAACATTTGGCTAAAGCCAATTATTATCTATTCCTAAGAGGTCATTCCATGTCGCAATTCTACTACGACATACCAACTCCATGGTACTTCATCCAGTGTGTGAACAAAGGCATGGACCCATTCCTGTTTCTCCCGTGAGCTTCATTGGCTTTGACATGCATTCACATGTTCCTTAGGATCTCCTCTGTCGTCATACTTCCTTCCGTCATATCCTGTAGTGTCGCCGAACCTACCCTCCATTAGTTGTCGACATTGTGGCCAGTTTGTGATAGTATACTTGTGCACCGCCCACCATCACACTGCAATAGCCTTCAAGGATACGTCCAAGGCCAATAGACGTTGTGGTTACACCACGTTTTCCTCAATCTCAGTGAGAAACATAGTCAAATTGGGAAATCCCTCATATGTTGGCAGTGCACACTCCTCTGTGGCTACCCATCGCAGCGACTATGTGATCTGTGCACACCTCCTGAACGACACTTCATGTAGCCTATTCTTCCCATTTTCAAGTACCTCATCCGAATCTAACGATGTTGAACAGACACTGTGCCATCCCAACTCTCCATCTGCAGTAGGGTTAATGTGATCTTTAGATATTTTGTACAAGTTGTCCCGTCCCTCCGTAAATTCATCTCTTGTTGGTTCAACATATCGCTTCCCTTCTGCAAGATCAAGAGGTGCGACTACCCTCACCTCACAATTTTCAAATGACATTGTCCGTTTCTTGAAGTTGATGATGGCCTGGTTCTCCATTTCCCAGTCTATCCCCAGCAACACTGGATAGGGGATTTTTTTGTCAACAATCTCTATTGATTCAAAGTCTACGTATGTCTTGAGTCCCTCAATTTCAACTGGAAGCTGGCACACCCGACCAAGTGGAGTATCCTTACTCTGATTTGCTAATCACAGTTGTACTGGTGACTAGGCCAAATCTGGTTTTCCTATTATTTCCCAGGTCTGCTTGGTCAGAATGTTTACATCTGACCCCAAGTCCAAGATAATTGAGTCAAGATCAAATGCTCTGATTTGTGCCGACATCCGCATTTCTCTTCCAGTCTTCCTCTTATGTATGTGATTGACTGTACTTTCCTGGCGCGCACCCTACTATTGATGCAACAAGCTTGATATTTCTTCCAACACATCCTGATCTTTCGCCAACTCTAGAAAACTCTCCAAGAAGGATCTTAAGGTGTTATCCTTTTTTTGTGACTTCGTCGTGTCGAACATCGGTGGCATATCATAGGTAACTTCTTCTTGAAGAGGTACCTTCCTCCTTTGTCTCATCGCTTCCTGATCTTTCAAGAAAACATCTCTTTCGACCTCCTCGTCAAATGTGACATGATTCCTTGCTGTTGGTCGGACGATAGCCTGTGACCTATCAAATCTTGTCATAGCTCCTCCTCGTGTCACTACTCCAATAGTTGCAGTGTGACCTCTGACCTCCACTGATATCTTATGCACTGTCGGTAGCGTATTCTGATTCTGATTCTGTGGAGGTGGTGGAAGGTTCTTGGTTTTCCCATTTGCGGTGAGATGCGTACAGTCTTCAACACCATGGTCCGCAGCGCTGCAATAAATGCACTGTGGTGCTGGATTAAGGAAATCCCTATGATAATGCCCCTGCTTCCCACAATTGTAACATATAATCGGTCCTCGCCCTCGTCTGCAGCTCCTCTTCATCCTGCCCTGGCACCTCGACCTTCGCAGAATCCTCCTCAGAAACCTCCACATGGTGGCCCATATGGAGGGTACTACGGTTGTTGATATGGTGGTTTCCCATACTGCGACGGTTGATACTGCGGTGGTGGATACCGTGGTTGGCCATATTGTAGTTGCCCATACTGCCCTTGATCATACTGTGATGGTTGATTATACTGAGGTTGTTGTTGGGTATGACTCTCATTAGGGAGTGCAAGGGACTCCCCCCGATTTTGTAGCTACGACATGTATTTTATGAGGTGTATTGATGTATAGATATTTTTTGTATAGCTAAGTATGGGGGTACTCAGGACATGTGTAGCATATTGACATTTATTTTTTGATATATATATATGCACATGGATGCACCTTTTTGCGATGATGATTTAGTGTATGCACATGGATGCGCTTATGGTTTGTTATATGATTGTACTGCACGTGGATGCAAGTAGTATAGGATGATGGGCACGTGGATTCACCTTGTGTATTGTATGTGATGCAACATGATGGATGTAGGATTAGGCACGTGGATGCCCCTATTTAGTAATGGGTTTTTATGTTTTTGCACATGGATGCATGTTTATGTGATGATGGGCACGTGGATGCCCCTTGCAATCTTTTTGGATTTTTATATATTTTTTATGAGATGTTATGGGATGATGATGCATGATGGAGGTTTTACATGGTGTGATTGATATGCCAATCTAGGATGTTGTTAGCCATTTGATCTGTGACACTATTTTGAGCTCTTGGGACATGGGTGAATGTTATGGATTCAAATTGTCGGCTGAGTTGTTTTTTGTGCAGGAATTTGTGAAAGAGGCAGGGATCAAGCACCTGATAGCAGTTGTTGAGCTGAGAGACAAGTAGCTGGGAATCAAGGAACACATGAAGGTGACATATGCCCATCTGGAGGGCAGCATTCAGGAGACCAGTCACAGCATCATACTCCGCCTAGTTATTGGTAGCAGTGCCTATACATAATCTGTCACGGTGAATCAATTCATGTGAAGGGGAATATAAGCCCCATGCTGCAGAAGCCAGGTTTGGAGACCAGTGGTTTGCTCCATCGGATAAGCCAATGTAATGAGGTGGAAGATGGTCTATCTGTGGTCATGCAAAAATGATGAATGTAATATTACGGTAAAAAAGGTGAAAAACAAAAAGAGAGCGAACTGTACAATACGGACCAATGGGGCCACAGGTTTATTTAGGGATAAACACGCTTAAGATACAACCCATTACGGGGGTTGCGCAAAGGGTGACCTTCTGAGTCAATTAAAATGTATGCCCCATTACCGAGGTAGGTCTGCACGATATAAGGGCCTTGCCACATGGATTCAAACTTTCCTTTACCAGTTTTGTCGTGGGCTTGGTCATAGGAGAGGACGAGGTCCCCTTCATGGAAAGTTCAAGGGTGTACATGTTTGTCATAACCAGCTTTGGATCAGTTCTTGGTGGCCTCAATGGTCTGGAGAGTGGCACGACGGTCTTCATCAACTTGTTCTAGTGATAGCAGACATTGCTCGAGTGGGGATGTGTCTGGGAGAAGCTCGACGGCGATGTGTAAGGCAGGTATCTGACACTAGATGGGGAGGACAGACTCTACACCATGAACTAAATGAAATGGGGTAAAACTGATGGTGGTTTTGGTGGATATACGGTAAGCCTATAAGGCAGG
Organism: Larix kaempferi; assembly: GCA_027924585.1. NCBI lineage: Eukaryota > Viridiplantae > Streptophyta > Pinopsida > Pinales > Pinaceae > Larix > Larix kaempferi. Next base: position 7,393,033 of record BSBM01001102.1, read on the forward strand.
GAATAACATGTGGTTCCAATTGGACTGATGCCGGTAAACAGTGCATTGGAGGATGGTTTTTAAAATTTTGTTAATGGCCTCTACTTGGTCGTTCCCTTAGGGGTAGTAAGCAGAGGAATACTGATGTTCGAACTTTAGTAGGGTGGATAACTCATGCCAAAGGGAATCTTCGAAGTGTGAACCATGGTTTGAGACCAGCTGTTTGGGGACCCCAAATCGAGTGATAACGTGGTTAAAAAAGAAATGGGCAGCGGTGTCAGCTTTACAATTGAAGGTGGACATGGCTTTAGCCCATTTAGTGAAGTAATCGACAGTGACAATGATGTACTTATGGCCGTTGGAAGATGGGGGTTTACATTCCATGAAGTCAATGGCCCACTTACAAAAGGGACCAACGGTGACAACTGGGTGTAACGGAGCGGGTGGTGTCCGGGCCTTGGGGGCAAAAAGTTGGCAATTATGGCAATGTTTGACTGTTGTGATGCAATCAGTAAAGAGTGTGGGCCAGAAGTATCCGACGCGAATGAACTTTTGGGCGATGGCCATTCCAGAGAAATGGCCACCGCAGGCACCGCTATGACAGTCATAGAGGATGTGTTCGGCTTCCTCGTGTGTAAGGCAACGACGGAGAATCATGTCAACCCCTCGCCGGTAAAGGACATCACCTATGAGGAGATATTGAGAGTCCTGGTGACGGATATGACGGTGTCCATCGCGACGGATGTTGGGTCTGAACTTCTACGTGTGAAGGTATAACAAAATATCACTGTACCATGGGTCATCAGACGAGATTATGAACAAGTGATTGTCGGGTAACTCATCAGAGATTTGTGAGGATGGCAGAAGCGAGGGGAGATCGGTGATGAGATGAGCAAGCGCGAGGGCTTTAGTGCTCTTAGGGGTTCTGAAAGTGAGGTCATATTCCTAGAGGATAATTACCCATTTAGCAACGCAACCTTGCAGGAGCCACCGGTTTAAGAGATAGACCATGGGGTTGGAGTCGGCGACAACTGTGGTATGACTGAGAAAAATGTAGTGTCACAATTTTTGGACAGAAAAGACCACAGCAAGGGCTAGTCTTTCCTCATATGGGTAACGTAGGGGTGGTCGAGACAAGGTCTGGATGACGTAATAAATGACATGCTCCTAGCGAGCGGCATCTTGTTGAACAAGGACTCCGAACACAGCATAATCGGATGCCGAGACATAAAGGATGAAGTCCTGAGAGAAATCTGGAGGGGAGATCAAAAGGGCTTGTGTGATAGCTTTCTTGAGGGCTTCGAATGCAGCTTCTGCTTGCTCATCCCAAACAAAGGGTATGTGGGTACAAAGCAGGCATAAGAAACCATGAACGGTGGTGGCATAATCAGGAACGAAGCGACGGAGGAAATTAGATCGCCCCTGCAGACGCTGGAGTTGCTGAAGCGTGCGAAGAAAGGAAAGGTCTATGATGGCTTGGACTTTCAGGGGATCAACAGCAATTCCTTTCTGGGAAACAATGAAACCCAACAACCGGCCTGCCGGAATGCAAAAGACACACTTGTGTGGGTTCAAGTGGATTTGATATTTGTGACAATGCAGAAAGACTTGCCGAAGGTCGTTAAGGTGGTCTGATCGTTTCCGGGAACGAGCTGTAAGGTCGTCAAGGTAGACAAGCAAAATATGGACCAAGTCGTGAAAACAATAGGTCATGGCCCGCTGGAAGGTGGCACCAGCATTTTTGAGGCCGAAAGGCACGACGCGATAGGCAAAGGTGCCCCATGGGGCGGTAAAGGCAGTCTTGTACTGATCCTCCTTACGGATCTGAATCTGGTTGTATCCGAAAAAACTGTCCATGAAATATAGGACTTCATGCCTCACACATGCATCGATGAGTTGGTAAATAAATGGCGTGGGGAAGTTGTCTTTGGGACAGGTTCGATTTAAATCGCGGAAGTCATTACATACTCTGATGGTGCCTTGTTTTTTGTTAACAGGGATGGGGTTTGAAACCCAGGTGGTATATGTAATAGGATAAATGAATCCTTCTTTGCAAAATTTCTCAATCTCTGCTTTAACAGTGGGGAGCTTTGAGGGATGAATGGGGCACTATTTTTGGTGAATGGGGGGGGGTACATCTGGCCATGTGTCAATGTGGTGCTCTATAATAGCGGGGTCAAGACCAGGCATTTCGGTATAGGACCAGGCAAAGACATCAGAGAACTCTTGGAAATTTTTTTTGTACTCTCCAGTCTCATACTCACTGCAGGATGCTCCTAATGTAATGATTTCAAGAGCACTAGGTGGGTCAGAGATATCTATGTGGATGATAGGTGAGATGTTGGCCATGTTACCTTCCTCAAACACATCAGGAGCAGGAATGGGATCCTTAAGCCAGTCGACTTTGGTGGGAAGGGAATCTTTGGACTCAACCGCAAATTGGGTAGCTATGGTGGAGGAGGACTCTTTTGGGAGAAAAATAGGAATGATGGTGCATGTCGTCCCAGGGATAATCCGGGGTAGTGAGAGCCTCTAGAATCTCCTCATCATTGCGGAAAATTTGCATTGTCAAATCGGTTGATGAGGGAGTGGTAGTCTAAGAGATCATATAAATGGTGTTAATCTCTCCGGATGAGGATGATACCGAGGGGTGGATCTCCTCAATTGTGGGGGGTGCCGTCTTAAGGTCCAAATTATTCATCTTGTAGAGAGATGCTCTATAATCTAGGAGATCAGGATAGTGATGTGAGTAATGGTCGTAAATACCGCATATTGCACAAGGGTGGTTGTTACGCAATGATTTATTATGAGGCTTAGGGGTTGGATTGAGTTCGACAACCGGGATGTTGGGGTCATCGTCAATCGTTTTCATGTGGTCCTGTAATGCAGGTAATTATGGACATTGATGAGTCGGATGGCCTAACTCATCACACAACGAGCATTTTGGGGGAGCACGAAACACGGGGGGGGGGGGGGGGGGGGGGTTTAACGATTTTGGGCGAGGGTACAGCAGTGTATGGTTGTGGGCCTTTTCCCCTAGTGTGCTTGATAAGAGGGGGGGGATTCGTAGATGACGAAGGGGTAGTGACACCGGGAGGTGGTTGACTAGTAGTGGCAATGGGTTGCACCGGTTGTAGGATGACATCTGGTGTCGGCAAGGGAACGGGAGGTGAAATATACCACATGGGTAATCCCAAGGTTAACCCGGGGAGGCTAAGAGTAGCCATAACCAGGGCGCTTACTACGCCCAAGGGAGGGAATAGGAAGGGGATTGTGTGGATGGGTGTAACACCAATGTGACTAGGTACCAATGGCGTTTTGGGTAACAAGGGCGGTTGATTGGTGGGTGTTTGTGTATTGTGGGAAGGGGTACATACGTTAGATACTTCGGTCGCGGGTGACGGGAGTGGAATGGATTGGAATGTTGAGGTCATTGGCGTATCTGAGTAAACTCCAGGTCCCACGGAGGACACAAACGAGGTAGTTGCACCACAAACAGGTTGTTCAAGCATGGGGAGAACATTCTCGGGTGTAGCAGGGGCATTGGGATCGTAATAGGTGAGTTGGTCGACCTTGACCACACGTCTGTCATGGGGGAACATCATGGTACAAAAAATGGATGAGGCAACCGCCCGCATGGCATACATGTAGCTGCGGCCAAGTAAGAGGTTATAATCAAGTTGGGCATTGATGACCTCTATGCCAATGAGCACGGTTTTACAAGCCAACTGGATGGGAACATTAGCTAAGAGACCTTGGAGTTGAGCCGAACAGCTGTCGTAGGCTTGCAACGCAGTGGTGGACTGCTGGAGAGTAGGGGATCCCAACTTCTGCCAATGAATGTGGACATAACGCATGTAGAGGCACCTTCATCGATAATGCACCGATGGATGACAAGATTCCGAACGGAAACAGAAACTTGGAATGCTAAAGTGGAAGGCAGGCGTGGTTCAGACTGGTCCAAATCGAAAGCCATCAGTCATGAATCATTTGGGTCAATAGCACCAATGGCGGAGAGCAAAGTCTTACGCTGTGAAGGATAGTTTTTTAAGACTTCTAATGCAGACATGGCTGCGGGAGATGGGGCTAAGTGATCTACAATGTTGTAATTTGACGCAGCGTGAGCATTGGGGTTATTGTTGATGCGACGAAGTGGGAAGCGAGGTGCTTTGGAGGCGCCATCTAGTGGAGCCGGAGGTTTACGTAACATCTGATCAGTGGGATGGGTGTTAGGGTTTTGGTCAGTGGGAGAGGCTTTAGGGGTGGAGCCATATTGGTTCCGATGGGTTTGGAGGTTGACATCGGTGGATGACATAATTAACAAGTGGTGGGTACCTGAGTCTAACATGGTTTGATCAGGAGTGGCATAAGTGATCTGTTGTTGTGGTGGCGCATTTCCTTGAGGGGGATCCAACGGCTGAGTGTTCACTACACCTTGGGTTGGTAAGGGGTTCTGCAGCACCAAAGGTTGATGTTGAGGGGGTGGGGGGTTGGGTTGCGCCTGAGGATCCGTATGCCCTTGGCGATGGGCATCATCAGTCCAGATTTTCCGAGCTCGCTCCAAATGTGGGCAAGCATATGAGTAGTGGCCATAGACCCCGCAAATAGAACAAGGATGGTTTGTTCACAAATTAGGATTTTTGGCCTGCTTGGGCGGCCGATCAGGGTTCTGGTTGGCAGATGCCACGTTATTGTTGTTTGGGGGATTGGGAGGTTGACCACCTTGGTCTGGAGGGGGGTTGTTCCCATGGTTACGGCCTTTGCCACGGTTTTGTTGGCCCTGTTGGCGTTGTTTATTTTGGTTCTGCTGTGGATTCTATTGGGCGTATACTTGCCCTTGGGCAGCAAGTGGGTTCTGGGGTTGTGTAGGTGTGGGAGCAGGCTGCAGTGGATAACAAGTAGGGGGAGGCTGCACAAGTTCTGAACAATGTGGGGGTTGCTGATATGTCTACGGAACGGGTTGTGGGTTTTCCGCAGGGGCTGCTTGTGGCGGGTAATAAGCAGGTTGGGCTTGAGAGGACACAGGAGCTGGTGTAGCCTGTGGGTGGTAATATGGCTAAGGTGCCACCGGGGGGGCGTAAGTGGGGGATGCATGACTAAAGCACTGAGGTGGACATGAGGGATCGTGGGAATGGTGGTGATGTGCCATGGGAGCATACGAATTGGTTTCTCTAGATTGATATGTAGCCCGCGAAAGGTCGGGGCCACGGCTAGGACGTGTTATGGAAAAGGGGTGGGGATGCGGGGCAACACGGCCAATGATGCCATCTGCTGCATGGGATGCCACTGGTGCATCATGTCGGGAGGAATCACCGTGAGGGGCGTCAGGTATGATGGTATACAGATAACCCGACTGGGCGTAAATAAGGTCAAATTGCTGGGCTTTGAGGATGGCCTCTTCTTCAGACTAGGGTCGTTCGGATGCCACATCCTTGGCAATGACAAGAAGGAGGTATTTTAGAAACCAATCTAAGAAGATACGGTCGTCTAACTTGATTTCGCAAATGTTGCGGCGTCAACGCTACTCATGAATGTGGTGAGTGATGTGGGTAGCTGTGTTCTGTCTGCAAGATAGTAGGATCTTAACTCCCGCGTCATAGAGAACAGGTAACTGAAAGAACTCTAGGAAAGTCGAGGCAAGGGAAGTAAAGGTAGCATGGGTCCCATGGGGCTGTTCGATGTACCACTTAGCTGCAGAGCCAGTGAGGGTGCGCTGTAACAGATGGAGGTGGACAGAGTCATCCACTATGGAGTTGGAGGAACACCATAGATGGAAGGACATAATATGGTTCTGGGGGTCCTCACCTGCCTTGCCCTCAAACTTAGGGATGTTGGAGGGAAGCTTGGTGGGCATGTGAGGCCATGCAGGGTCATGTCTGATGGGATCATTAGTCAGTCTAGCTAAGTTAGGAAGGTTGAGGCTAGCCATGAATGGCAAACTAGTAGAAGGATGTGACATACTAGTGGGTGTGACCATGTTGGGGCCAATGCCCCCAAGTGGAGGGGCTGGGTTCAGGACGTTGCCCCCAAGTGGAGGGACGAAAGTGGTATGGGACGGTCCTGCACCACCAAGGGTAGTGTGAGTCACTGATGGAGTGGGAATAGGTATGCCAGCTACTGGAATAGGTGTAGTGATCAGAATGGTAGATGTGGACCCCATCGAGGGCATACCCAAAGCAGGTGTGGTAGCTGGTGTGGTGGTGGATGCTCCACCAATGGTCCCTACAAAGAAAGCGGTGGAAGTCATGCCAGCCATGGGGCTGGTTGGTGCAGTGTAAATGGGGTTCTTGGACTCTGCCTCAGAATCAGAGGTAAAATAAGGGGCGTTTAGATCGAGTGATGGAGTTCTATGCCGTTGACAAGTGGAGTCAAGTGACAAGGCTCGAGATCTATGATGAGTGGTATCAAGTGATGAAGATCTATGTCTATGACGGGTGATTTCAAGTGAACTGTGCTATGGGGACTCGCCTCAGAGGCGCCGAGAATGTCTCGGGGACTCAATGGTGACAGATGGTGTCAAATATTTGGGGGTTGTGTTGAGTGAAAAACATCTCAAAAAACCCTAATGCAATCGAGTGTGCAAAAGGAGAGCTCAAAAAATATGGCACTCAGGCCAAGAACCAAATCAAAACACTTACTGTAACAGCTTTGTTACAATAAGTGGAGTATCAACAGAAATGGTCAGAATACCAACAAGCATAAGGTTTCCTAGAAAATAAATAAAGTGGACTCACTAGACCAAAAGGAGGTAAGGGAGCATGCAAAGACCTAGCTAAATAGTATTCTGACTCAACTAGACATATCCTTTGCAAGATGATCAAATCCAAGTCAGACAATATGGATAGTAGAGCCAAGTGGCTAAAGATATCCCCCTACCGGGAGGGACACCGGGTAGTCAATCTTAGAAGAAAAGTAACTAAGATACCTCGTTCATGACATGTTCGGTTGGGTGAATCTGCCATTTGTTTCTATCGCCATTGTATCCCCATACGGGTGATACACCGAGAACTGTGAAAGGTATCCTTCGATTACTAAATGGATTGCGGTATTCCACTCAGGCTTCTGGAACCAGTTTGGCGACTTCAACCTTCCTAGGGGAGAGGCCTTCTCGATAAATTGGTTTTAAGTCGTGTCAAAAAATACTAGGGTATTTTGGTTCCCTAATGGACAACAACTATGTCTCAAGTGTAAGCAACCGAGGAGTGTTATTTGGATGCCTATCTCCCCGATCCTACCTAACTACAAAAATTCTTATGTGTTCCCCAAGTGGGGTTAGAATGTTGGTTTTGTTAAGTAGTATTTTAGGGCTCACTTGAATTAGGTGACAGAGTGTGTGCGTGTGAGATGATGAACCCAAGTAAAAGTGCCACGGGGTGGGAAACTTTCTAACTAAAAATAACAATATAGAATTTAAACTTTGAAATGCAAAATTTTCTCTTTTTCAATTAAAATGCTGAAATTAAAAAAAAAAATTATGTAAATGGAACAGAAATAATACTGCAGAAAAGGATGTAGGGAAGTATGGTTGCAAGTAGGACAGATGGTTGTGCAGGTGCAGAAAATATTGCAGCAAAGTGCTGGGTTAAAAATAGGGAAAAAAGTGCAGAAAACAGACCGCGGGTCTATGGAAAATCTGGGCGGTCGGACCACAGGAAACAACTCAACAATTGCGGACAGGTTGCGGGATTTTGGCCGAAAGACCTAGTCAGAACGTGGGAAACAGGTCGAAAGTCGCAGGCGGGTTGCAGGAAAATGGCTGAAAGCCGCAAGCGGGACGTGGGAAAATGGCTGAAAGCCGCAAGCGGGACACGGGAAAAATGCCAAAAGACGTAGGCGGGTTGCAGAAAAATCACTGAAAGCCGCAAGCGGGCTGCGGGAAAAAGGACGAAAGACGCAAGTGGGTTGTAGAAAAATGGCTGAAAGCTGCAAGGGGGCCGCGGAAAAGTGGGATAACAGCCGCTATCAGACCACATGAAACAAGCTAATAGGTGCGGTCGGATCGCAGGTAACAGAAGAGAAACCACCGGTAGGTCACCGGAAACAGTCTGAGAGCCACGGTTGGATCGCAGTTAAATGCCTAAAAGACGCGGTAGGAACGCAACTGTGGGGGGCAGAAGGCGCGCTTTACGGCAGCCGAAAGGGACAACCGAAAGGAAAAAACAGTAAAATATTGCAGAAAATTGAAAACGTTTGAAACTTTAAAACTATAACCAGAAATTCAAAGGAACACAAGGGGAGTCGCCAAAACTGTAGCTAGGGTTTTCACCCTAGCTTGTGCAAATGAGAACCTACTAAGGAGAAGGCACTCCTTAGTAGCAGTTCAATAAACAGTAAATTAAAGCACTAAAACAATATGAAATTTAACCTAGCATGAGCATTAACATAAATAATAAAACATGAAGATATGGCAAAAGATTTCTCTTTTTGTATTAAAGATTACCTCAAGTGTAGAGGTTGGTGAAGCTTTTGCAGCTGTCCAGGAGGGTTGCTTCCAAGCTTCCAGCTTTGCTCCTTTCTCTTTCTCCAAAGGGTTGGAAATGGGCCAAAGGGGCACTCAAGTGTGAAAGTAGCTCAAGGGTGAGCTAGGGTTTCAAGAGTGATTTTGGCAGAGTAAGGGTGTATTTGATTGTGGATATGAAATGAGGGGCCTCCATCACCTATTTATAGGTTTTGAGCGGTGGAGTGCTGGCCCATGGTTTTTGGCACCATATGGTTTAGGTCAGCTATATAGGGTTTTTGCCTCCTTTTTCCCTCTTTTCCTCTTTTTTTGTGTTTTTTATTCCCTTTTTAGAGGGTTTTTGCTATTTTGGAAGAATTTTAGATTATTTTGGGGGAAAAAGGGCTTTTTTGGCCTTTTGGAGGCTTTTTAATGGGATTTTAAGGTATTGGAGGCAAATATGATGGAAAATATGGAAAAATGAGTCATGTAATGGGGTAGATGAGGTAGTGAGCACTTTTTGGGTGTTAACGCCTTCCACATAACTTTTCTTCATATTTACAGATGCAAATATTTGGCCCACAAGGATTACGTTTGGTACAATTATCCCATGTTAAAAGTTTATTGTCTAAAGACATACAAGCATTTAATTTGCTGACACAATGGCCTCATAAGATAATTTTGTTGTGAGTTTTCCATTTAAGCCATTCTTCAACCAAACCATATTGTCTTCGTGATCGGAGATCTAAATCGCACTATGTTTAAGTTACGAAGCATAAGAGTTCCATTCCTCATGAAATTCCACTAGGATATTTAGATCGAGTCGATTTTCACCTTTGATTTTCATGACCTTCGATCACTATATCAAGAAGCTTGTGAATGTCAGATTGATGTAGTTTCAATTTTAAATCATTGGAGAGAATTTTATTACCGTTGCAACTGATACAAGGTTCTTCCCCAATACAAATATGTTTCATTTTCCTACCAGCCACACTATCCAATTCCCTAGAACAGGAAAAGACCTTACCATACACTTCCGGACATTCAAAAATCATGTTGACACTGATGGATTTGATCTAATCTAGTCTTCGACCAAACAATCGTTTAAATATTTGCTTCTTGATATCCTTACCCAAAGCCCCTCATTCAAAATAAGTCTCCAAAGTGATTTTGCACCCAAATCCATTCTAGAATCATGAATATTTTTTATCCCCACCCTCCAGAAGCTTTAGTTCAAGCCAACCTTAACCATTTCACCGATGTTATTCCCTCCTTTCGCTTTTGACTCGTCCATGGGAAGCTAAAACACTTCTTCCTAGTTTTTGTAGGATTCCTTTAGAGATATGAAAAATTGAAAACCAATAAACCGAGATTCTCTCCAAAACAAATTTGATGAGTACAAGCCTCGTGCCAGGAGACAACCATCTATTACACCACCAAGCAATTATGATTTCAATTTTTTGATACAACCACATCAATTCAACAACCCAATAATCATGTGGCTTTAAAAAAATCCATGATACTTCATCCCATTCTAGAGAGAGTTATCAAAAAAAGTAAAAAGATGAAAGATAAGGTTTTACACGTCATCCCTTAAAACATGAACTAAAATCTGAGACTTTGAGGCATTTATTTGCATCCATGTGGCCATGCAAAACATATCCATAATTTTCTTGAAGCATGTCCATTCCAAATAAGTACCCACACCAAACAATAAGATATCGTTCACAACCAGTAAATGGGTTAAGGAAATTTAATCTAAAACCTATATACCTTTCAGCTTCCCTTGACTGATAGCTTTCTTGATTAGTCTACTAATATCCTTCACATATAATAAGAATAAGAATGGATAAAGTTGGCAACATTTGTTAAAAAATCTAATCATAGTTCATTATTTTACCTAACTGTTATACAGCTACATGACAATTATGGTCTTTTTGTATTATATATGTACGTTTATGTACATAGTGAAGAGAGCTTAATTGCTCATTAATGATTATAGAGTATGCATTTTATGTCATTGTTGGTCTTCATGTCTTTCTTTATCTTCATATATTTTTCATGATGTGATATATAACATTGGTATCAGAACATGAGGTGAGACAACCTGATGAGAAGCAATTAGTTCCTGTTGCTTCCCTTAGTGGTTGTGGGACTATCGTTTGTTTTTTTTGAAGTGTTGGTATAAGTTATGGCCCTGGTCATATCACTCAAGGAGAAGGGTTTGTTCCAACCACCATTCATGGTTGGTGAAGTAAGATCCCGTACCATGTCAAAACTATTCCGCGAAAGTATGAGAGAGATCGCTACACGTTTTTTGTTGTGAGATAACAAATGCTTAGACTATAGACACTATAAAGGTGGATGCATCGAATCTCTTGAAGGAGCCTATGATGTTGACCATAAGAAAGGAGCCACATGTTTTGGTAAAGACACTTTAGAATAATTTTTTAATTATTAAAAAAAGGAGGAGCCGCCATTTATATTTCCATGCAATGTTTCTTTTAATTTTAATTATCAAACCTTTGGAGAATTTATTTTAGAAAATAAAAAGATTTTAAAGAACATTCGTAGAAAAGAAAATAACATCAGCATCAAGGGATATCTAAGCGAGCCAAATATATATGTTGAGAGATCCTCCATCACCTTTATCTTCATGACTGGGAAGAACTTGTTCGTGCGCCTAAACATACAAAAACTAAAACAGTAATTTTTGACACATCAACTGTCAACAGGGGTTCACTTCACACTGCTATCAACAAACATCAACCAAACTCCCTTAAACACCGGCCCAGAAACGTGTTACCCTTTCCAGGGACACTTGGAAAGCGAGTGAAGTCTCACCTAATATGAATAAGGGGGATGCAGCTACCAAGTTTCCGCAGTGGGGGGAGGACATGCATCAAATCACACTTTATAACTACAAAAACTAGATATTATGCCTTTGCAACATGCTAACAATTTATACATTCATTCATTCCCTTCGCATATTCAGTGTTTAAACAACATACCTAATCAACATGGTTAAACTAATCAATCCCATGAACAACAATTACCAAACCATAGAGTCTTTAAAAATTTCGCAAATACTTGCATTCATCATTTAACATAAACATAGACAAAAGATATAACCATAATTGAACATCTTCATGCATTCATTAAAACCTGCGGTATAACCTTCGCAGAAACAGTCAAAACATCTTACCGTGGATACAAAAATGGTTCAAAACATGTCGTTCTCCAATTCAGCTATATACATATGCCCTTAGGCTTACAATCATACTCCTATTTATATAAAACTAAATGGTTACAAAATTTTCCACATAACCCATTCTAATTAACTTTAACCAATATGGCGCTTTCGTCAGCTCCTTATTCTCCGTGAATGATCCTTCTTCCGCAGATTGTCCTTCTTCACAGCTGTCAGCTTCTGCACTTTATGCCGTCTAACCCCGTGCCAACAGGCCCCCAACACAAACTTGTGGCTCCCCCTCAAGCCACCTCAGCTGGACACCTCTCGTTTTTCTCTAGTTCACGGTTGTGTACTTCCTCGAACCCATCCTCCAGTCTCGCGATAGCTGTCATGTACTTCTTGAACTCATCGTACAGTATCTGGTTCGCTGTCATGTACTTCTCAAACTCATCCTCCTGTCTCTGGTTCTATTTCATGTACTTCTCAAACTCATCCTCCAGTCTCTGTTTCGCTATCATGTACATCTAGAACGCATCCTCCAGCCTCCTGAAACCTTCATCATCTACCCCTTCTTTGTCGGCTAGTGCGGCTCATGCTTTTTTCGAGCTGTGGAAAAGTTCATCATCATCACCAAATTGCGAAACATGCCAACTACTCTGGCACATCTTTTTTGCACATTTGAACGTCCGCTGCTAGAGCTAGCGGACCTCCACCCCTGATGTTTTGGTGGTCACAGGGACCACGATTCTTCTAACTACTACCACACTCTTAGACATCTCGGGTGATACCTCATCTTTGTTCCTCCCAAGTGTCTGTGCTGCTTCCTTCACTGGTTGTTCATGCACACTCGTCGTTCTTTCCTTTAGCACACCTGTAGTGCTACCACTTGAAATGAAATGTACCATTTCCACAACTTCCTTGGAATTGTTCGCTCAAATGAGTAATTTCATTCCTACAGTACATAAGCCTTCAATATCTGAACTCTTGTTTGCTTGTATTTATGGTTTTTCTTCATGGTTTTGCTACGTGATTATCAAATCTTCCACATGTTCATTGGATTTTGTCCTCCAGTGTGTCATCATATGTTTTCGCCATCTGCTAGTGATGCTTCATTGCCATGATAATGTGCTGAGTGGGTTCCCCCGTGCGAAACGTCGGCAAGCATCTAGTTTTTCCATGTCGTCGCTCCTACGTGCTAACCGTAGACACTCATCCGTCCTCATCATACTCCCAATGTCGTGTCATTATTGTTTTTTCTTGTTTTTTTTTTTTTTTTTCTGTGGTTCTCAGCCGCTATATGCTTGGTCGTGGCGATAGGGTTTCAACCGATTTCCATTTATGAGCTTTGGCAAGAACATGCCATCTAAAAATTTTAACTGCACCACACCTCCATCAGTAAAAAAATCAATTGTGTAAGGACCCAACCAATGCATTTGCAACTTACCGGTATGCTTAGAGAATTTACTGTCATATTATAGAACCATATCTCCTCGCTGAAAGTGCTTGGGTTTGACGTGTTGGTCATGCCAAGCCTTCTGTCGATCCTTTTCTACCTTTTGTTGAAATTCTGCGATGAACCGATCCTCATCAAGATGTACTAATTGTGGTAATAGTTCCTCAAGTGCTCCATCATCGCTCATCCCTGTGGCTACTGCGATGAACAAACTATGTACAATATAATCCATCGGCACGATTGATTCCTATCTGTAAACGAGCTTGAAGGGGACCTGGCCAGTCAATCGTTTACAAGTTGTACGATACACCCAAAGTATCATCGGAATCTTGAAATCCCAATCATCTCGGTCTGTGTTGCACACCTTCGTGAGTGCATGCTCCAATATTTTGTTGAACACCTCAACTGTTATGCTCGCTTGTGGATGATAGGGAGTACTCTTCTTGTGTTGAATTTAAAACTCCTCTATCATTGTTGCGATTGTCTTATTCCCGAAGCAAGTTCCTTGGTCATAGAGCAATATATTTGGGCACCCAAACTTGGTGACCACGTTGTCAAAAAGAAACCTTGTTGCAGTCGCACCCGTGCAGTCTTTCACTGGTGTAGTTTTCGCCCATCGCGTCAAATAGTCTGTCGCGGTGATTATGTATCTTGACCCTGTTCTTTTTCCTAGGGAGTTGATGGGTCCCACAAAGTCGACTGCCCACTTGTCGAAATCCTGCAACATCACTTGAGGTACTAAGGGCATTTCGTCCCTTCGTGATGGTTTCCCCGTTCTTTGACATACGTCACAGCTCTTTGATCCAGGTGGATATTGGTGGCCACCCACCTTTCCAACTGGCTCAAAACAGTTATATGGCAATTTTTGTATTGTACTATTTTTAGCAGTTTTTCGAGTCCTGAACTTCTGGGGCCATTTTGAGGCCCTAAACAACCTTTTTTTGCGATTTGGGGGGCCAAATGGTTGCCTCTGGAATGCATTTGGCCCTAGTTGAAAGTTGTAAATCTCAGATAGACCTTTCCAACGGGCTACCGAGTGCCCCAAACGGAGATCGTATGCAAACGTTACGGCCCCGGGAAGTTGATGTACTAACTTACCCAAACGGGACCCACATGACTTTTGGCGCTTCATCTCCTAGGGTTAGGTTTTTGGATGTCTAGGGTTTTTGACATTCCTGTTTATTGTAAAAGGCCTTGAGAGCCTCATTGTAACCATCTTCTTGCGAAATGAGTGCAGTCGTCACATCTCTTCTCAGAGATAAGCCGCCACCATTCCAGCAAGCTTGTTTTCCGCTACATTTTACAGTTCTAGCTTATTTCCTTATTGAATAGAAAACTAGTTTGACTGTATCTCTGTTATTTTGTGTTAAGCATCAAAATAATCTGTATTCATTTCGTTCTGCTCATAAAATCCGGATCACTCTTGGCATAGCCCATCACATCTCCGTGCAGCATCGGCCACCAAAGTCTGACTTGAAGGATCTTCCTAGGAGTGGCATGTCCCCCATAGTGTCCCACTCTGATCCCGTCGTGAGCTTCTAGTAAAATATTTTCCTGTTCATGTGGAAGGACATAGCGCCGAAGTATTTCATCTCGTCCCATCTCATATAGTTTCCCAACGATTAGTTGGAAGTCCATCTCCCTGAAAACCAACTGTTTATTTTGGTTTGTAGTGAATCCCTTTGGTGCTATTCATGTTGCCAAAAATTGAATAATGCGTTCATAGTGGTCGTCGACCATGTTGAATTTAAACAAGTTAGTATCTAGAAGCCCTTCGTCAATGTTCCTTGGTTCGTCGCCTGATTCTATCCTCGAAACATGATCTGGTCCTACATTTAGTCGCCCCAACTTTACAATTATCTCAAAATCAAATTCTTGAAAGAGTAAGAGCCATCGAAAAATATTCTCCACCAACACAGGCTTGTTCACTAGGTACTTGAGTGGTGAATGGTCAGTGAACATTTTAAAACTTCCTCCAAGTAGATAGTGTGAAAACTTCTGTAGAGCGTAGACCATCGCCAAACCTTCCCTTTCCGTTGTTGTATAATTCCTCTCCACAGTAGACAAATTTCTACTTGCGAATGCAATCGGGTGGTAAATCGCTCCTTCTCCTGGCTGGGCTAATATAAATCCTAGTGAGACTGAGGATGCATCAACATGGACATGGAATTCCTTCATAAAATACGGAAATACTAATATAGGTGGTGCAACCGTCTTTGCTTTCAATATATCGAGACTCTTCTGGCATTCTTCATTTCATTCAAACTTGGCATCGTTCTTCAAAAGTTTTTCCATTGGTGCTGTGATCGTTGCATACTCCCTGATAAACTTACGGTACTATCATGTGTATCCCAACATCGCTCTTAATTGCTTCACTGTTGTTGGTGGTGGTAGGTTACCAATAATCGCAATCTTCGCAGGGTCCACCAACATCCCTTCCCTGCATACAATGTGTCCCAGCAAAATCCCAAACGGCGCGCAAAAAATGCACTTCTTTAGGTTTAGCAAAATCTGGTGTTGTTGACATATTTCTAGCATCAACCTCAGATTTGCAGCATGATCCTTAACCAATCCATACACTATCCAATCATCCATAAACACTACCAAAAATTTGTGGATGTAGTCTTTGAATGCAGCAACTACCAGTCTAGAGAAGATTGTTGATGCATTCTTCAAGCTGAATGGAATCAACGTATACTAAAAACATCCCCATTATGTGACGAATGTAGACTTGTGGCGATCCTCCTTCACAATTTTGATCTGGTGATAGCTCGAAAACCCATCCGTAAAGGAGTATATTTCCTGACCTCCCACTCCTTCGATCACTTCATCCATGAATGGTGTCGAAAACGAATCATGTAGGTAGGCATCATTCAGTTTCTTAGAATCTACACAGATTCTGACTTCACCAGTTTTCTTATCCTGGACCACCATCGAGCTAATCCACTCCAATTCCTCCACTGGTTCTATAGTTCCTGTGTCCAACATTCTCTCAAGTTCATCTTGTACCCGCTCCTTGTACCTTGGATTCAACAAATAAGGATGCAAGTTGACTGGCTTCGCATCGGGTTTCAAGGAGATTTTCATTTCATCTAAGTCCCCAGAAATTCCTTTCATCTCCGAGAATTTAGTTGGGAAAAACTCCTGAAAATTGTGCAACAGATCCATCATCTTGGCAATGGTGGATTCATCCCAATAATCTCCAATACTTGTGAACTTCGGATTGTGCTTTGACCCATTGTTTACTTTCTTAATTTTCAACATTGTTGAAACTTGTCGGAAGGCATTTCTGGTGCCTCGACACTGCGCCTCCCTTCTGACTCTAGCACATATGTATCCCTCGGGTCATCTTCATCATCTAGTTCTTCTGTGATATTGTAACACTCCATCAACATTTCCGGTGTCGCCGTCCACTGAAGTTCCATTGGTTGCTTTGTCGAAACTGCTTCAAATACCTTCTCACGGATCGCCTATAATGCGTTGTGGATGAAGGGGTTCTCATCTGAGAAATTGAACGTTTGGCTAAAGCCAATTACTATCTATTCCCAAGAGTTCGTTCCACGCCCCAGTTCTGCTATGACATACCAACTCCGTGGTACTTCATCCAGTGTGTGAACAAAGAGATGGACCCATTCTTGTTTCACCCGTGAGCCCCATTGTCTTTGACATGCATTCACATGTTCCTTAGGATCTCCTCTGTCATCAAACTTCCTTCTGTCGTATCCTGCAATGTCGCCAAACCTACCCTCCATTAGGTGTCGACATTGTGGCCAGTTTGTGATAGTATACTTGTGCACCACCTACCATCACGTTGGAGTAGCCTTCAAGGCTACATCCAAGGCCAATAGACATTGTGGTTAAGCCACTTTTTCCTCAAATTCAGTGAGAAACATAGTCAAATTGGGAAATCCCTCATATGTTGGCAGTGCACACTCCTCTATGGCTACCCATCGTAGTGACTGTATGATCTATGCACACCTCCTGAACGACACTTCATGTAGCCTATTCTGCCCATTTTCAAGCACCTCATCCAAATCTGACGATGTTGAACTGACATTGTGCCATCCCAACTCTCCATCTGCAGTAGGGTTAATGTAATCTTTATATATCTTTTACAAGTTGTCCTGTCCCTCTGTAAATTCATCTCTTGTTGGTTCAACATATCGCTTCCCTTCTGCAAGATCAAGAGGTGCGACTACCCTCACCTCACGATTTTCAAATGACATAGTCCGTTTCTTGAAGTTGATGATGGCCTGGTTCTCCATTTCCCAGTCTATCCCCAGCATCACTGGATAGGGGATTTTTTTGTCAACAAATTCTATTGATTCAAAGTCTACGTATGTCTTGATTCCCTAAATTTCAACTGGAAGTTGGCACACCTGACCAGGTAGAGTAACCTTACTCTGATTCACTAATCACAGTTGTACTGGTGACCAGGCCAACTGTGGTTTTCCTATTATTTTCCAGGTCTGCTTGGTCAAAATGTTTACATCTGACCCCAGGTCCAAGATAATTGAGTCAACATCAAATGCTCTAATTTGTGCCGACATCCACATTTCTCTTCCAGTCTTCCCCTTATGTATGCGATTGACTGTACGTTCCTGGTGCGCACCCTCCCGTCGATGCAACAAGCTTAATATTTCTTCCAACACATCTGTTGATGTATATGTAACTTCGGAATGTATTTCATCTGTGTATTTTATATATATTTATTGTACCCTTATAAGAGATGCATCATTCCTCTATAAGGAAGTGTCGTCATGTGGATTGACAAGTGTCGCAAGTGTGTGTACTTGCCAATGGGTTATTAGACCACCATGAGTGGGGTCGGCCCTGAAATATATATTATAGTGTGGATGCACCTAGCTAGACAAGTCGGACCCGTAAGGTCACTGGGAAAACAGGTTATTTTAAATAGAGATCAGGTGATCTCTATTTAGATCATTCGGAAAGTCATATCTCTCTCACTCGTAAAGTGGCGCACTAGTGAGGAGGAGGATCATCTGCTACTAGGAGACTATCTCAGTGTATTTTGGTTGTACTTTGGTTGAGCCATTGCTCTCTCTATCTCTGAGGAAGTTGTGGGGTTTTTCACCTTAGGGTTTTCCCCACAGAAACTCTGTGTCTCTTGTCTCTCATGCTTTTGATTCTTGTGATGCTTGTCATGCTTATTATGATTGTTATGCATTGATATACTGTATATGTTATTCTCTCAGTAAAGATCCTAGAGTATTGTGAATTAATGCTCAAAATTTAACATGGTATCAGAGCTAACCTGAGAAGAAGACATTTTACAGTGATGGAAACTTGACTTTCTTGTTTATTGGGTTTCTCTCCATAGATTTTGGAAAAGTAGTATAGTAGATTGACTATTCTCATCAAGGCGCATCTATCTGTCCAATCAGAATTCAATTCTGAGTATTTTCATATTTGGCCCTAAAAATTAGGGTTTCCACAAAAATAGGAATTTTTGAAATCTGAAGACATAGCTGGAAGCTCCTTGCACAAATCGAATTTTAGAGCTTTGGATCGAGATTTTTGGCTGGGTAGATCTCTCAGAAACTCAAACCCTAATTCAAGGCTCTCCATAGTGAACCCTGGAGGACAAAAAGGCAAATCTGAAGGGTAAAACCTTGCTTATCTCAAATTCTGAATGCACCAGGCTGATCAGGTCATCAAAGCGCATCTTTCTATCCTTTCAGAAAATTGAAATTCACATTTTGAATTTTTAGGGTTTTTCCGACAAACCCTAATCTGGGACTAGATCCAGTTTTTAGCATTTCAAGTGGTAAGACCTAAATCTTTTCTATTTCCATTTGAAGTACTCTTTAAGATGTCTCACCACACCAATCTTGAGGATAAGCTTGAAGGGGCAGATAACTTTCGAGCTTCGAAGTATAGGATTGGGTTAATACTGGAAGATAATGAGTTGGACTCATATATAAAAGAAGACATCCGTATCCCAGAGGATGAAGAGGCCCAGGTATTGCATAAGAAGAACTTGGTCAAGGCAAAGAGAATCATTCTTGATTCTATCAAAGACCATCTCATACCCCGTGTGTCTTCTCTAAAGACACCCAAGGAGATGTTTTACTCTTTGACCAAGCTATTTGAAGGGAAGAACATAAATCAGAATATGACTCTGCGGAATCAATTGAAAGGGGTCAAGATGTTGAATGGAGAAACCATTCAATCTTACTTCTCCAAGGTCTCTCAGATCAAAGAGAAACGTGAAGTTGTGGATGAAGTAGTGGACAATGGTGAAGTTGTTATGACCACTCTGAATGGCCTACCTAGGTCATGGGACTCCTTTATTCAAGAAATATGTGCAAGAAAGAAATTGATCTCCTTTAGTAAACTATGGGAGGAATGCTCTCAAGAAGAAGCTAGACTTGTAGCTCATGAGGAAAAGATGGGAGGTGAAGATCAAGCTCTTGCAACTCACACCAAAAGAAGCAAGCCCAAGAAGGAGTACTCTCACTACAAAAGATCCTATAAAAAGAATAAGAAGGATCTAAGATGCTTCACATGAAATGAGAAGGGTCACTTTGCTTCAGATTGTCCCAAGAACAAAAGGGATAATAACAACAACTGTTGATCTTTAATCCTTTCTGTCTGGACAGACCCGGGCTGGCGGTAATCTTTTAGACCAACCGAACCCTTAGCTCACTGGCCCTTTCGGCAACAGGTCGCAGAAGCAACCTGAAGTCTCACCCGAAGTGATTCTAATGGGAGGCAGAAGACTCAAGTGTCCTCAGCCAAGTTCCGAGGCATCCAGGGTGGTTAAACCCTCCTTAACCCCTTTCACAGAAGCTGTCTATCTCATTCCATTACTCTGACTACGCCTCTGTCTTATCGCGGTACGCAGGGAATGCGATAAGTCTTTCCCTATGTGAAACCGTCTAGCGATACCCAAGATATCGTAGGTGCGATATCTTCCCCTTCTAGTTCCCGCGGCAAGCGAACTTTGACCGCTTCCTGGGTTAATAGGTGGTCTTAGCTAGCCTTATCCTGGTACTGCAGTTAGCAACAACATTCAGCCTACAAGCCTAACCCTCACTAATGAACTCGACCCTTGATATCTCGCAACACGTAACTAGGTAGAACATTACTTTGCGCAATGTCTAAATAAACCATTCATGCCTCATATTCAGTTCTTACTCGCACATTAACCTCTGTTTAACAATTATCTAGTTCGCAAAGCGGTTAGCTATGATTATCGCAATTGTTATACATCATTCAGAAGTTAACTGACGACCATGTACATTACTTATAACAGATTGAAGCATTCATATATATAGCACAAACACGTGAATGAGAACAATGGCTACACAATTACAATAGTGCTACTTAGATAAGCACATTGATGCTCTCAGGGCAAAGACTACGCCCAGGGGAACTGCGGTTCTTGCTTACAACTCTGGGGAATAAACACAGCTCCGTTCCACTCTTTACAACAGGGGTCTTCTGGGAAACTCCACCTCAGTGGGAGCCCTTCTCTATAGACCTCTTTTCTCTTCTTGCCTTTACAGTGCACTCTCTTCCTCTCGCAATCCCTGCGGATTGCACTCTCTCAACAGGTCGGCCCTTGTCTCCTCAGGGATGTTCAGGCTTGCAACAACAAAAGACTTGACTAGCATCTACCTGATATCTCTATCGCTATGTGGCCAACCCCTTATCCTATAAAAAGACTACTATATATAGATGGCCCGAAGGTCTCATCGCAGTTACAAAACTGTGGGCCTTATCCCAACAGTGACTCAACCCTAACCACTTACAGTCAACTGGCTGTACTTCCATGGCCGCCTTCTGTCTCGTCGCCGCTTCCTGCAGTCCTTAGTCTTTAATGCATCGGCCCGTCGCTTCTTCTTGGTTCAAGCAACGCTGACTGTGGTCCTTCTTCTTTAATGAGGGTAGCTGAACCCTCTCTTCATCTCCGGCGCCTTTATTGCGGTGGTTGAGCTCTCCCTTCGGCCTCTTCTTTGTACCACATGCTTGACTTTTCTGTACCTATCGCCGTGATTCCCGCCGGAATTTGTGCTACGGCGATATCTTTGTCTTACCGCCAAAATTGGTACTTTCTCTCCAAAATTAGTTATCCTTCCCAAAATTAGCAGCTTCCTAAATGCTGCGGAAGTTCTCTCCAACAACTCCCCTAACACTTACTTGTGGCTCGTCCCCGAGCCACTTGCAACAACAGCCTGATTCATCTGCCTAAGCTTATCCTTTGCTGCTCGTGAGATTGCTGCGAATTGTGCCTTAAGCGCTTTAATACTTTCATCCATGTGTGTTACTTCTTCCTGCGCTGCGCTGAGCAGCTCAGCGGTTACCAAGGAGTCCTCTGTGCCCTCAATGACTCCTTTACTTGAGGTGAAGCTTTTCACCTTTTGCTCCAGTTCATCAACCAGATGTGCGATTTTGCTTTCATGCGGGCTAACTTCGTTAGCCAGGTTGATCTGCTGTTCTCTGTATTTCTGCACCTGCTGCTGAATTTGTGTGATTTCTCCTTTCTTTCTTATCTTCGCAAGAGCACTCAAGCCCTTGTACTCTTCTTCAGCTCTCGATATCGCATCTTCACAGTGCTTAATGTGCTGATCGAGCTCGGCTTTCTGCGGGAGCTCCTCTAGCTCCAGCCATGTCTTTGATGCATCCTCCAGGATGGCCTCTGCTGCTTCCACCCGACAGTGCATCTGTGTCTGTACAACTCTGAAAGCTTGCACTCGTGCTTCTTGGATCTCCTCTGGAGTAGGTGGCTTATTTGCTTCTAGTGCAGCAATCCTTGCTTCGTATTCTTCCTCCATCTTTCTCTTCTCTTCATCTAGAGCCTTTGCTCTTTCCGCTATTTTTCTGATCTTTTGAGTTATTTCTAACTCAGGCCTGATATCGCACTGCGGAAGCTCTGCTGCGATATTCTTTAAAACAAGAGAGACATCCTGCTCTCGCTGAACATATTGCGTCAACTGGGCACTCTCTGCCTCATGCTGCGCAATGAGCTGCACATTGTCGTTAGATAGCAAAACATTTTGCTCATATGTGACTTGTTCTCTGTGCCTCAGCTCCGTGCCTATCTGCTGGAAAATTTCGTACAACTGATCCATAGGTACCTCTGGTAGGTTCACCTCAAGAGGATGAACCATCTGCACTTCCATAGGTACAGGGAACTTAATACTTCCCGGCGGTATACGAACAATGTTCGTGCGGTCCCTTGCAATGCTTTCTTCTCTGCTCTGCGAAGGGGGCTGCGAACTTTCTGCGACTGTAGTTGGAGCTGGCTGAATCTGCATGGAAGCAGTCTTCTCAGTGATTGCCTTCAACTCTCGCAATTTGTTGTCGAGGCTGATGCGCATACGATCCTGCGAGGACTGAATCGCAGCGAATTTATCCCGCATCTTTTCCTGTATTCGGCTGGCGATGAGATCATACTCATCCTCTGTCATGACTGGTGCCTGCGGTTCGTCGGAAGTAACCGCCTTTGTTCTCTTCTTCTTTGCTCGCACCGGAGAAGGGCCTTCAATAGCCTTTCTCTTAGAACCCATTGGTTCTTTCTCTTTGTCTTTAGGATCTACCTCCTGAACATCTTCTGGATCCTCAGCTGGGGGATCAACTGGAACTAGGCCAGAGGATAGATCATCATACATTTGTTTCATGTCCTCGTCGAAACAGTTCTTAATGGTATCTTCGACCTGCTGGATTTCCATGCGATATGGGCCGGGGGCCCATTCGTTATGTTTCCTGAACCCTTTGGGTCTGATGTAGGTTTTATCCCTGTCGACTTTAAATTCCAGCTTGGACTGATAAAGATCAACGACCGGCGAGTCGACACGCGGAATCGTTGCGACGGATTCAAGCAATAGCATATAATATTCATGGAATACCATTGCGTTATTCTTGTGCTTCTCGGGGTGACTACTCGCCCAAAGATTGGAGTACCTCGACCCTCTGCACGCCCCTGGCGGCAGTTGTGGAAACTGTGAATTGGGCGGCTCTTTCCATCCAATGAAAGCCATAAGGATCAGCAGCCACGAGAAGTGGAAGCTGTGAAGTGGATCCTGCTGCGCCTGCGCACAGTCTTGAAAGAAACTATTTAACAAAAATAAACTCCAGTTGTAAGGTTTACCGTTTATGACTTCGATCGCTAGGCGGATAACTTAGCCTGTGACCTCCTTCGGCCTCACCTTGAGAAGGAGTTTTCCGGCCAACAGACTAACAGTAAACCGCAAGGCGTCATCCTGTATTGAATTGACATCGTAGGCGCGACCTCCTCTTTGCAGCTTATACTCCGCAACCTGCTTGGTTGAGAGCCTGGTATCCTTTGTGGCGCCATCAATATTTATCTGTGGGTCGAAACCAGTCTTCGACAAACCGGTAATGCGGTGAATGAGGTCAACATTGACATCTATTCGGTTACCCAACCATAAGTAACCGCCATGCACGCATGAAAGTAGCGTCCGCACCACAGCATTGACCTCCGGGCCCCGTCCAAAGTGTGGGATCTCCAGGATATTGAGCAGTCCCGACGGTACTAAATGGCTTACATGGTCCATGGGGACGAACTCATCGTGCTGTGTCCTTGGGTTCCTCTGAATCGTCATATAACGATCGCGGCGGAATTGTGGGTACAGCGTATAATCTCTCAGATTATAATCAGTAAACTTAACAGCATGCATATTCCCCCACAAGTTACCTTCTTCCTTCACTCGGTTATCCAGCGGCGGGAGTATGAGTTCATATTTAAAGTCTCTTGGAAGGACGATCGTTGGCGCATTCTCTACTCTCGGTGGAAAGTATATGGTAGTGACTGTAACTTCTTCCGGAAGTTCCTGCTCCAGTTCTTCTGACTCTGTGCTATTCAGGGTCTCGCTACGTTCCATATTAGCTAAGGTTCTCGGCGACTGGCGTATGGTCGAAGAGCCAGCAGCAATTTTCTTTCCTTTCTCCGCCACAACTGAAGTCATAGCGCACTCAATTCCACCCCTTTGGAATCTCTGCAACACGTCTTCGAGAGGCTCGTCTGGCGCGAGGCGCCTTCCCCTGTGGTACTCTGGACTTCCTATGATTGCTAATCTTAATGCAAATCAGAGTCTGCAACTGTTTCTAGTTTCCCTGTTCGGAACTCTGATAAGAATACGCTTGGCTCGGCTCAACTGCGCTCAACTTTTTTTTGTGAAAATGACTAAGTAGCCCCGTGCTTTGAATAGAACGTGTATTTATCATCAGGCGAAATTTCAAATGGCAACGGACCTGTGACTGGACCCGTTGGCGGTATTTAATGCATAGACAAGACAGCACCCCGCGCCTATTTATTGCAAACACCGTTTGAAATTTCACTGGGAAACTGTGCGCCGGAGTGGTGTCGCATCGGATTTTCCAAATCTAGAAGAATCGTCGTACTGCTGCCAAATCTTAGTACAACAGATACTTGTCAGCCGTGCAGTTAATGCTTGTCAGATGGCGAAGTGACTAGCCCTCTGATCAATTCAAAATTTGATATCGCATCAATCTGTTTTCTGTCCTCTGCGATAAAATATCGCATCGTCTGGAAATGGAAAGTGCCAAAAACTCACCTCTTATCAAAATTATCGCAACCACCAGGAAAACTGGCTGCGAATTCTTATCTGAAGCATTTCCCGGTGTAGACTCCTTAGGGTGCGATGCTTCATTTCAACTACACTGAGCATCTGCACCATTTGCTTCCTTCCTAGGCTAGGGCTAGGAGGTGGCATGGCCTTCGCGATACAGCTTAAGCCGACTGCCATTGATCAGGGTAGGAAGAAACTCCCCACTCATAGTACAAAGCTGTATAGCACCTCCATCTGTTATTTGCTGGATTTGATATGGTCCTAACCAATGAGTTTTGAATTTTCCAGGGAACTTTATAAACTTACTGTCATAAAGGAGTACCAAGTCTCCAAGCTGAAAGGTTTTGTTCTTGATATGACTATCATGCCAAGCTTTTTCTCGTGCTTTCTGCACTTTTTGATGGAATCCTGCGATAAATCTGTCTTCCTCCAGATTGAGCAGCTGTGCCAATCTCTCCTCTAAAGTATCAGAATCAGCCATCTCTGTAAGCTGAGCAATCCTTAGACTGGGTAAGATGTATTCCATAGGCATAACAGCCTCTTGTCCATATACCAGGCTGAAAGGTGTGTGCCCTGTTAGTTTCTTACACGTGGTCCTGTAAGCCCATAATACAGCATTAACTCTGAGGTCCCAATCATCCCTTTGACTGTTACAAATCTTTGTAAGAGCCTGTTCTAATATCTTATTGAAGGCCTCCACCGTACCATTAGCTTGAGGGTGGTAAGGTGTACTCTTATGGTGCTGTATTTCAAATTCCTCTGTCAAGGCTTCTATGGTGCTATTCAAAAAATGTGTGCCTTGATCACTCATCAAAGTCACTGGGCATCCAAATCTAGTGATGATGTTTTCAAAAATAAATTGTGCTGCTGTAGCAGCATCACAATTCCTGACTGCTTTTGCCTCAGCCCACCTGGTGAGGTATTCTGTTGCTGTAATAATATATCTCGCACCAGTTCGTTTTCCTGGGGGGTTAATAGGACCCACGAAGTCTATGGCCCACTTATCGAATGCGCGTAGCGTTATCTGTGGTCGCAACGGCATTTCATCTCTTCTGGAGGGCTTTCCTGTCCTTTGGCAGATATCGCATGATCTGCAAAACTCTTTACTGTCTTTATGTAATGTAGGCCACCATAGTCCGGCTGCTAGGATCTTCTGAGCGGTCGGCTTCCCTGCAAAATAGCCTCCTGCGATGCCCGAATGTGCTTCCTTAAGAATGGTCTGTTTCTCGTGGGGCATAACGCATCTGCGCAAGATTTCATCTGGTCCTAACTTATATAGGTGTCCCGCAATCAGGGTGAAGTCTGCTGCTTTCACCACTAATTGTTTCTTTTGTTGCTTGGTAAACTCAGGTGGTGCCCACCCTGTAGTAAGGAATTGAATTATGTCTCCATAATATTCATCTGCGACCTGAATGGAGAACAATTGCGCATCAGGCAAGTTGTCCTCTAAATTACTTGGTTCTTCACCTGAGTCTAGCCTTGACAGGTGATCAGGTCCTGCATTTAGTCTTCCCGGCTTAACAATGATTTCGAAATCATATTCCTGGAACAACAATAGCCATCTGCATATTCTTCCCCCTAACACTGGCTTATTGACCAAGTACTTTAATGCAGAATGGTCGGTGAACATCTTGAACGGGGCACCCAATAAATAGTGCCGAAATTTCTGTAAGGCATACACCATTGCTAACCCTTCTCTCTCTGTGGTGGTGTAATTCTTCTCAGCTGTCGATAGTCTCCTGCTCGAATATGCGATAGGGTGGTCAATACCCCCTTCGCCTGGTTGCGTGAGAATAATGCCCAGTGCGATGCCAGATGCATCCACATGAACGTGAAAAGGCTTGTTCCAATCTGGAAATACCAGAATAGGTGCTGTAACCATTTTTTCTTTTAGAGCGTCAAGACTCTTCTGACATTCCTCATTCCACTGAAATTTGATATCCTTCTTCAATAATTTCTCCATTGGTGCGGTAATCTTGGCATAACCTTTGATAAACTTTCTGTAATACCCAGTATGACCAAGTGTAGTTCTCAGCTGCTTTACTGAGTTAGGTGCTGGTAAATTGACAATGATGGCGATCTTCGCAGGATCTACCATCAAGCCTTGTCTGCACACAATGTGACCCAACAACGTACCAAAAGGCGCACAAAATATACATTTTTTTAAGTTAGGGGAAATCTGGTGCTGTCTACATTTTTCAAACATTAATCGCAGGTTTCCTATGTGCTTCTTGACTAGTCCAAATACAGTCCAATCATCAAAATAAACTGCTAGAAATTGATGGATGTATTCCTTAAAGACAGCAACAACTACTCTAGAAAAAATTGCTGGGGCATTCTTAAGACCAAAGGGCATTACCGTATACTGAAAGGAGCCCCATTCTGTCGCAAATGTGGTCTTGTGCCTGTCGTCTGGATGGATTCTTATCTGGTGATAGCCTGAAAAGCCATCAGTAAATGAATAGATTTCTTGTCCTCCAACATTGTCTAAGACTTCATCAGTGAATGGTGTCGGAAATGGGTCATGCAGCGATGCATCATTCAGTTTGCGCAAGTCGACACAGATCCTGATGTCTCCTTTTGTTTTCTTTTCTTGTACTACCATGGGACTAACCCACTCACTTTCTTCAACAGGTTCAATGATGCCTGCTGCTAGCATCTTATCTATTTCATCTTTTACTTTTGCTTTATACCGCGGATTCAACCTGTATGGGCGTTGCTTAACCGGCTTAGCGTCCTTCTTAAGCGGTATTCTCATGACTCCGACGTCACCCACTATTCCCTTCATTTCTGTAAAGTTGGTAGGAAATAGGTCCTGATACTCATGTAATAGGTCTGTGATTTGGCCAATTGTCTCATCATCCCAATAATCTCCAATAGAGGCAAACTTAGGGTCTGTTTCTGTGCCAATATTGCTCTTTCTAATCTTGATTGGTTCTGTTACAGCTGGGATTTCTAAGTGCGGGCCTTCAACTTCACGTGTACCTTCTGTTTCTGCGATATTGATACTGCGAGGATCTTCATCCTCATCGCTTGAGTCTTGTGCGCAGTTGTAACATTCTAGTGCATGTTCCATCTGGATAGCCCACTCGGGTTGCGAATCCGCTGGTAATGGGCAATCCTCAAATATTTTAGTCTTTATGATCTTCAAGGCCCGATCAATGCTTGGATGCTCAGATTCAAAACTGAACGTGACCAAAAAGTTTTCAATCATAATAGGCCATGAGATAGTTCCTTTTCTTAGCTCTGTTTCTGTATACCAGTTCCGTGGAACTGTATCCAGTGTGTGGATAAACAAATGAACCCATTCTTCTGCTGGAATTTCTAGCCAACTCTGTTCACAGTTCCTAATGTGTGCTCTGGGATCACTCTCCCCTGTGTATTTCCGCTGTGTACAGTCTCTTTCTTTAGAGAATCTAATGCGCATCAATCTCTTACAATCATACCATGATGCGATATGTTCCTTGTGTGTGTACCACCATCTTGCAGGTGTGGCTCGAACTGCAAGGTCAAAAACCTCCATCCTCTGCTCTTGAGGAATCTCTTGTTCAAACTGCTGCAAAAAATCATTGACGTCTGCTAGTCCATCAAAAGTTGGAATATACCTGTTTTCTGTCCCAATCCATCGCAGTGATTTAGTCATGAATGCGCATCTGCGGATAGAAAATTCGTGGAGTCTATTTTGCCAATTCTCTAAGCCAACATCTGAATCTGATGTGCATGAACTATCACATCTCCAGCTGATATGTCCATCAGCTGTAGGATCAATGTAATCTGTCTGATTAGAAGTCATTTGGTACAAATTTTCCATGTTATGCACCTCCTCTTCTGCTTTGATTGGCTCAATGTAGTGAGGACCCTGTAAAGGGTCTAATGGTGCGATGACCCGGACTTGAGCATCTTCAAATGTCATCTGCCTTTTCTTTAAGTTGATAACAGCCTTGTTATCAAAAGCCCAATCAATACCTAATAGAGCTGGATAGGGTTTGGTGTCACCAATAATTTCTATGATCTCAAAATCGGCATATGTGTGAACTCCATCGATGTCCACTGGGACATGCGATAGGCGACCCATCGGTGATATTCTCTGCTGATTAGCTAGTCTGAGATGGATAGGGGATCTGCTTAGTTTTGGACTTCCCATCTGTTCCCATGTCTGTTTAGTCAAGACATTTACTTCTGAACCTAAGTCTAGGATAACCTCATCCATTTCAAATAGTCCGATCTGCGCTGTGAGCCTCATCTCTCTTCCTGTCCTTGTATGGCCCATTATATGGTGAATGGTGCGCTGTGTATTGCTCACAGAAGGGCTCTGTTGACATTGGTCAATAACTTTCTGAAGTTCCTCTACAGCTTTCCCATTTCTTAGAAGTTTCAAACAACTCTGCAAGAAGGACTGTACACTCCCGGTCAATTCCTCTTCGTCACATCTTCGAGATGTGCTAGCCTGTGGTATCTGCGTAGTACTAACATCCTGCGGTGGTTTCCGTGGTATACCCTGAGATGGTAATAATAGTGATCTGGGCGGTGTCTGTTCAGCAAAGGAAGTCTTAGTTTGTTGAAATGCCTCCTTATTCTTCTGTAGATCAAGTGGGATAGGTTTTCCTGGAGCTTTGCGCACCCACTGCGTTCCTGTCGTTTTTTCCACGTCCTGCGATATGTTGCTTGTGGATAGACCACTGCGAGTTACAATATTGACCCGTGGTTCGGTTTCGTTCTGCTCAGCAGCGATAAACTGGATAGTCTGATTGGTTGCTGGCTTGGCGTCCTTGATCTTAGCTATCAGTATGGGACATTCCTCTATTGTGTGGTCATAAGATTTACAATACTTGCACGTTGTAGTAGGGTTCTGACAGTCCCTAGCGTAATGTCCTGTGCCTCCACAGTTATAACAGGTGATAGTTCCACGGCCACGGCCAGATTCATAGCCTCCTCCGCGTCCTCGGCCTCTGAAATTTCCTCCACGGCCTCCCTGATTCGGATCAGTTTGTGCACGTACTGCTGGTCCGGATGCTTCTGACTGAACTCTGTAGAGGTCGTGCTTCCTTTCTATCATTAACTCATAAGCTCTACAATTGTTTTCGTCATGTCCCACAGATTTACAGAAGTTGCAATATAGGTTCTTTGGTGTCTGCACATATTTCTGAAGGAGAGGGCATTCCTGAGGACTGTGTCCTCTGGTTCTACAAATCTCGCACCATGGCCCCTGGTTCTGCATCAACGGGTTAGGAGCTCCACTGGCGATATAGTCAGCAAAGACAGGGCAGTTATCCTTACTTTGTCCCTGCGCTTTACACTTAGTACACCAAATTTCGTGCGCAACCTCCTTTCCTTTCTTAATTTCATGCAGCTGTAAGGTGAGGTTAGCTAGCTGATTTTGCAGATTAGTGATACCGGTGCTAGTTTCTGCTAGAGGTGAAGCCTCTAGTTTCATTGCCATTTCTAATGCTTCATCTTTTGTATTTAATTTCTGTTGCATTAGCGGAAGTCTGATGTGTGGTAATATTGCTGCGATAAACCATTCTTTATGCTGTTGAGGCGCAAGCTCAAAGCTTACCTGATCAATGAGGGTCTTGAATCTCTGGTCAAAATCCCAAATCGTCTCCGTAGGCAATTGTTTAATATCTTTAAGTTCTGCTATGCATTGTGACTCGGATTTAGGTTTTTTAAACTCTTTAATCATAGCAGTTCTAACCTGTGCAAGCGTTCTGTTATGGCCAGTGGTATACTTCATATACCAAGTTAATGCTCTTTCTCTAAATGTGGTGGCCAGCTGGACAAGCTTGACATTATCATCTTGTATTTGCTTAATGGTCCATATGGCTTCGCATAAGAACCAGTGTTGCTCAGGGTCCTCCGACCCTATACCTTTGAATGTTGGTAGCTTCATATCATCTCCCATTCTGTTTCTAGATGGTGGGTTCTGGTTTGCTGTATGACTACCACTCGGCTGTGTAGATGTGGAGGGTGTAGCGGTAGTATTCGCTGTATAAGAGCTACTGGACGGGGTTCCTGCGGGATTATTCTGAGTTCCGACTGGCTTTTGAGGAGTCCTAGGGTTCTGACTCTGCTGTCTCGGGTGATCTGTGCTGTCTTCTTCAGAAGAAGATGAATCGTTGACTCTATATCTTTTACCACTACGTGTATGTCCAAGATACTCGTAATCACTTTCAGAGTCTACTGACATTACAATATCATGCTACTATTCATCTGAGAGTATATAGTAATTGCTTAATGGACAGACTTAGAGAATTTAGGTACTTACCGCCAGTACTCCTTTTTCATATAGTAATTGCTTAATGGACAGACTTAGAGAATTTAGGTACTTACCGCGATAACCCTTGAAGAAGTACCGTTCTGCTGCGCTGAAACTCTTTCTCTGATCAACCGCGAACTCTGTGATGAAGCCTTCCAGCAGACTCGTAAGCCAGAAGTCTACTGCGCGTGAGATGGGGTTATCGACACCTTTCAAGGTCTGAATCAGCTCTGCTGTCCAGACAACTTCTCGATTCTTCTTGACACTGCTGTTGCCAACAAGCTTTGATAACCAACCATATAACTCAATAGCATAAGTTACGAAGAATATCTCGTGGAGATCTGTAAAAATGTGCTTCTGTAGCCAAGCCTCAGTGCTCAGTCTAGGATTCTTGTTTTCTTTTGCAGCAAACTCTCTTTCTTTTGACTCAACCCACTGGTTAAGTTCTTCCTTGGTAGGATGCCAACAGAACATCAGCTCAATGTGTTCAAACCGGCAACGGAACCATTTGTTGATCTTTAATCCTTTCTCTCTGGACAGACCCGGGCTGGCGGTAATCTTTTAGACCAACAGAACCCTTAGCTCACTGGCCCTTTCGGCAACAGGTCGCAGAAGCAACCTGAAGTCTCACCCGAAGTGATTCTAATGGGAGGCAGAAGACTCAAGTGTCCTCAGCCAAGTTCCGAGGCATCCAGGGTGGTTAAACCCTCCTTAACCCCTTTCACAGAAGCTGTCTATCTCATTCCATTACTCCGACTACGCCTCTGTCTTATCGCGGTACGCAGGGAATGCGATAAGTCTTTCCCTATGTGAAACCGTCTAGCGATACCCAAGATATCGTAGGTGCGATATCTTCCCCTTCTAGTTCCTGCGGCAAGCGAACTTTGACCGCTTCCTGGGTTAATAGGTGGTCTTAGCTAGCCTTATCCTGGTACTGCAGTTAGCAACAACATTCAGCCTACAAGCCTAACCCTCACTAATGAACTCGACCCTTGATATCTCGCAACATGTAACTAGGTAGAACATTACTTTGCGCAATGTCTAAATAAACCATTCATGCCTCATATTCAGTTCTTACTCGCACATTAAACTCTGTTTAACAATTATCTAGTTCGCAAAGCGGTTAGCTATGATTATCGCAATTGTTATACATCATTCAGAAGTTAACTGACGACCATGTACATTACTTATAACAGATTGAAGCATTCATATATATAGCACAAACACGTGAATGAGAACAATGGCTACACAATTACAATAGTGCTACTTAGATAAGCACATTGATGCTCTCAGGGCAAAGACTACGCCCAGGGGAACTGCGGTTCTTGCTTACAACTCTGGGGAATAAACACAGCTCCGTTCCACTCTTTACAACAGGGGTCTTCTGGGAAACTCCACCTCAGTGGGAGCCCTTCTCTATAGACCTCTTTTCTCTTCTTGCCTTTACAGTGCACTCTCTTCCTCTCGCAATCCCTGCGGATTGCACTCTCTCAACAGGTCGGCCCTTGTCTCCTCAGGGATGTTCAGGCTTGCAACAACAAAAGACTTGACTAGCATCTACCTGATATCTCTATCGCTATGTGGCCAACCCCTTATCCTATAAAAAGACTACTATATATAGATGGCCCGAAGGTCTCATCGCAGTTACAAAACTGTGGGCCTTATCCCAACAGTGACTCAACCCTAACCACTTACAGTCAACTGGCTGTACTTCCATGGCCGCCTTCTGTCTCGTCGCCGCTTCCTGCAGTCCTTAGTCTTTAATGCATCGGCCCGTCGCTTCTTCTTGGTTCAAGCAACGCTGACTGTGGTCCTTCTTCTTTAATGAGGGTAGCTGAACCCTCTATTCATCTCCGGCGCCTTTATTGCGGTGGTTGAGCTCTCCCTTCGGCCTCTTCTTTGTACCACATGCTTTACTTTTCTGTACCTATCGCCGTGATTCCCGCCGGAATTTGTGCTACGGCGATATCTTTGTCTTACCGCCAAAATTGGTACTTTCTCTCCAAAATTAGTTATCCTTCCCAAAATTAGCAGCTTCCTAAATGCTGTGGAAGTTCTCTCCAACAACAACTTCAGCAAGAAGAAGAAGGGAAGCAAAAGAAAGTTCCATGCTCATGCTGCTGAGGATGATGAACCTCCAAAGAGGAAGGCTAGGGTAGAAAGTTATGATGACTCATCAACTGAAGAAGAGTATGTTCTAATCTCTGCTCTCATGGGTACTATCTCCCATGGTTGTAATGATTGGTTGATTGATAGTGGGGCTTCCAAACACATGACTGGTTTTAAGGAATCTTTTGTGAATCTATCTGAACATGAATCACCCCATAAGGTGAAACTTGGGGATGATTATCAATACCCAATCAAAGGAAGTGGTGAAGCCTCCTACAACCTAGATTCTGGAAAATCTTTGAAGATGAAAGAAGTCCTTTATGTACGTAGGCTCAAGAAGAACTTACTCTCCATCTCTGCATTGGATGCAAAAGGTATGAGGGTTACATTTGTAGATGGCCAAGTCCTAATGTGGCCAAAGGGTAACACAATCGATAATGCAGTAGTGATTGGAGAGCAAGAGGGAGGTTTGTACAAATTGAAGGGACAACCTGAACATGCTGTGGTGACATAAAGACAAATATTCATCCATAGTCATGGATCACATAGAGGTATGTATAATTTGTTTTTGCAAAAGTTAACTAAGGAGTTATGCAGGTCATTGAAGAGAACAAGAACACATTGCTAGACATAACTAGCAAATATGGTGACCATGTATGTGTTTCTTATATCATAGGATCTATCATATAAGTATGCATGGCATGATTGATGATGATTGTTCATAAAGTCACAAGGTTGAATAATCATGGGTATATGCATATTATGTGTCTTACCTTAATTAATAATATGACTAACCAGAAGAGTCATAGGTTTGAGTAATTACAGGTTTAGACATGTTATGTTTCTTATGATATGACTAACCATAAGAGTCCTATATAAACCTTGAATGCTAATGCTTATTATTTCTGTTTGAAATGATCATGACTATACATGCTTGAGATTATTGTGTTTTAAATAGTATACTAATGAATGTATGATTTTGTATGAGATCACAAGGATAACACAATCATGACACTAATAAGCATGCATAGGGACCAAGGATGAATATGAGTTCAAGAATAGGTAATCCAGGAAGCAAAGATCAAGAGGGAGCACACTCCAGTGGTTTTTGCAAGGGTGCAGATATTCAGAGGGAGTTGTCCATCTCTCTACATTCCTCAATAGAAAGGTGTAGAAGGACTCTAGCAGCTCCTGCAAGGAATCAAAGACTCAGAGGGAGTCCACCCAACAAACAAACAAAGATAAGTATTTTAATTATCATTTCTTGCATATTTGTTTGCTTAAATAAAATTGTTCAATAATGTATATGCTCATGTTCCTAGACTTAGGATATGCATTGTGCATATTAGAATGATTGCATTAATGAACAGTATACCACTAATATGCATGTGTTGGTTAATTTGCCTATGGCACTGTACAACATTCCATTGCTACTTATCTAGAATGAAACCTCTTTGCTAACATGTTGGGAGTAGTGCATGTTGGTTGTAGAGCCAGATCTTCTAGTCTCATAGATTCTATTGTATCAGCCGTGTTTGTACCCCAGTTTTATATGATATGTAGGTGTATTGTACAGTCACCCCAGCGGGGGGGGCATCGCCCCCCCACG
This sequence comes from Larix kaempferi, assembly GCA_027924585.1. Lineage (NCBI taxonomy): Eukaryota > Viridiplantae > Streptophyta > Pinopsida > Pinales > Pinaceae > Larix > Larix kaempferi. The sequence goes on from BSBM01001102.1 coordinate 7,427,648, forward strand.
GGGTTCCAGGGGGGACCATCCCCCCTGGCTGGGGGGTCCGGGGGCAACACCCCCGAAGAAAATATTTTGGGCTATTTTTGTCAGTTGTTTTGCGGGCCCATGGTTTTTGGTATCCCATGGTATTTTCCCATTGTATTTCCCTTATTAAATAAAGACATTGTAATACGGCTAGGGAGGATGGTGTATTAGGTTTTATGCATTGTAAATATATCTAAGATCAGGAGAGAGACTGTACAACAGAGAAGAGGAAGTCCAGCGGTTGTGCTGCAGGTTGTATCCCTTCACCTTGTTGGACGGTAATAATAATAAGGACTGGCAAATTCAGTGTGGACGTAGCCCAAGTTGGGTGAACCATGATATATCTGTGTCTCTCTTGTAATGTGTATGTGTGATTATATTTGCAATTATGTTTATTGTTATTGCTCTGCGATCCTGTTTTTCTAACAATTGGTATCAGAGCCAGGTTTATTTGGTAGTTAAACCCGCAAGAAGCTAGGGTTTCTGGTTTGAGTGGGAGAAATGACAGAAGAAGGAAAGTTTAAGGTCGAGAAGTTTAATGGCCAAAACTTCGGGTTATGGAAGATGCAAATGGAGGACTATCTGTACCAGAAGGATCTATTCCTATCGTTGGGAGGAAAAGCAAAGCAGTCGACAGCTATGAAGGACGAAGAATGGGAGGTTCTTGACAGAAAGGCTCTAGGAACAATACGGTTGAGCCTGGCTTCATCGGTGGCTTTCAATATCTCAAAAGAAAAAACAACAAAGGGTTTGATGAGCGCATTGGGTAAGCTGTATGAAAAACCCTCGGCCTCCAACAAGGTATTTCTATTGAAGCGTTTATTTAATATGAAGATGTCTGAAGGTGGATCTGTTACTGATCATTTAAATGAGTTTAATACGGTTACAAATCAGCTAAGTTCTGTAAGTGTGAACTTTGATGATGAGGTTAGGGCTCTTCTAATCTTGTGTTCATTGCTAGAAAGCTGGAATAGCTTGGTCATGGCTGTAAGTAACTCTGTTTTTGGTTCAAACACCTTGAAATTTGATTATGTTATTGGTGTTATTCTTAGCGAGGAAATGCGAAGAAAAAGCACAGGTGAGACATCAGGTAATGCGTTGACCATGGAGAGCAGGGGAAGACAAAAGGAGAGAGGAAAGAGCCAAGGTAATCATGGAAAGTCTAAAATGGGAAGATCCAAGTCCAGACTGGGAAAGATAGAGTGTTGGAACTATGGAAAGAAAGGACATCTGAAGAAAGACTGCAAATTTCTAAAGAAGAAAGGAGATGCACAGAAGGAAACTACCCAGGAAGCAAATGTAGCAGGTGATGTGTTACGAGATGCTTTGATTTTTGCATTAGATAATACTAGTGATTATTGGGTAGTAGATTCAGGACCTTCATGTCATGCTACACCCCATAGGAAATACTTTCATGAGTATGTTCCTGGCGACGTTGGACATGTTTTATTGGGTGATGATGAGCCATGTATAATTGTTGGAATGGGTAGGGTATAGATAAAAGTTAAGAATGGAACTGATTGGTTTTTGAAAGAAGTTAGGCATATTCCTGCCATGAAAAGAAATTTGATCTCAACAGGGCAGTTGGGAGATGGCGGCTGTCTATCTACGTTCGGAGAAAAGTGGTGGAATATCACTAAAGGATCAATGGTGATAGCAAAAGGAGACAGAGTAGGTACGTTGTATTTATGTCCTCATAATACTGACCATTCTATCTCTTTAGCTTCGACAGGAACAGATACAGCATTGCGGCATCATAGGCTTGGCCACATGAGTGAGAAGGGGATGCAGATTCTCCACTGAAGGAAGTTGCTACTGGATTTGAAGCAGGTAAGTTTGGAATTCTATGAAAACTGTGTTTATGGAAAACAGAAGAGAGTCAGATTTCTCAGGGTTGGGAAACAGAAGAAGAATGAAAAATTAGAGCTTGTGGATACAAATGTATGGGGACAGGCTCAGGTACAATCTCTTGGTGGCTCTCATTATTATGTTACATTTATTGATGATGCAACTAGAAAAGATTGGGTTTATTGCATTAGACAGAAATCCGATGTGTTTGCTACTTTTAAGAAGTGGAAATCTTTGGTTGAGAATGAGACAGGAAAAACATTGAAGTGTCTCAGATCTGATAATGGAGGTGAGTACTGCGACAAGGAGTTTGATAATTATTGTTCATACCATGGGATTCGTAGAGAGAAGACAGTCCCAGGAACACCACAGGAAAATGGTGTGTCAGAAAGGATGAGCAGAATGATCATGGAGCGTGCAAGGTGTATGAGACTGCATGCAGGGTTGCCCTTACAGTTTTGGGCGGATGCTGTAAATACTGCTGTTTATTTAATAAACAGAGGACCTTCAAGTGCTTTGGATGGTGGTATTCCAGAGGAAGCATGGACAGATAAAAAGGTAAACTACTCATTTCTGAGAACGTTTGGTTGTGAAGCATTTGTCCATATTGATAAATAAAATAGAACAAAGCTTGAAGCTAAATCCAAGAAATGTACCTTTATTGGATATGGGGTTGATGAATTTGGTTATCGGTTATGGGATTATGAAAATAACAAAATCATCAGGAGTAGAGATGTGATATTCAATGAAAAGGTCATGTATAAAGATCAGTTGTAGGGAAAGAAACAGGAAAAGGAAAACACAGAGTACATAGTGCTTGATGAAATTAAAGAAAATGAAGTTCCGAAGGTGCCAGAAAATCAAGAGCAGCAGCAAGTACCTGAAACTCCTACAACTGTAAGAAGATCTACCAGGTTAAGTAGACTCCCTGAATGATACTCTCCTTCAATGTATTATTTATTGATGATTGATTTTGGTGAACTAGAATGTTATGAAGAAGCAATGCAGGTGGAAACTAGAAAGAAGTGGGAGCAGGGCATGAATGAGGAGATGGACTCATTGGTAGGAAAACAGACTTGGGATTTGGTTCAGTTTCCTGCTGGTAAAAGAGCATTGCAAAACAAATGTATTTACAGGTTGAAGGAAGAAGAAGGAGGTAAGAGGCGGTACAAGGCCAGACTTGTTGTAAAGGGGTTTGCACAGAAGAAAGGTATAGATTTTGATGAAATATTTTCTCCTGTTGTTAAGATGACTTTAATTAGGACTATCTTAATTCTAGTGGCGGTAGAAGATTTGCATATTGAACAGTTAGATGTAAAAACAACCTTCCTCCATGGGGATTTGGAGGAAGAAATATATATGCAGCAGCCACAAGGGTATGAGGTCAAAGGTAAGGAGGATCTGGTATGCAGGTTGAAAAAGAGCTTGTATGGCTTGAAGAAAGCTCCAAGGCAGTGGTATCTAAAGTTTGACAGGTTTATGACAGAACAAGGTTATAGTAGATGTCATTTTGACCACTGTGTTTATTTCAAGAAGCTAGACAATGGAAGATATATTATCTTGTTATTGTATGTGGATGACATGCTTGTTGCAGGGTATGACATGCAGGATATAAATGTACTCAAAAGGAAGCTAGCTAATTCATTTGCGATGAAGGATTTGGGTGCTGCAAAGCAAATCCTTGGTATGAGAATAAAGAGAGACAGGAAAAATCGCAAATTGACATTGTCTCAAAGTGACTACATACAAAAGGTGTTGGAGAGGTTCAGAATGCAGAATGCAAAACCTGTAAGTAGACCTTTGGCTAGCCATTTCAGTCTAAGTAAGGAAATGTGTCCCGAGACACAAGAAGAGACAGATTACATGTCCAAGATTCCCTATCAATCAGCAGTTGGCAGCTTGATGTATGCCATGGTCTGCACAAGACCAGATATTGCACATGCAGTGGGAGTTGTGAGCATATATATGAACAATCCAGGTAAAGAACATTGGAAGGAAGTACAGTGGATTCTCAGGTATTTGAGAGGTACTACCACTGAGGTATTATGTTTTGGAGGTTCAGACACTGTTCTACATGGATATGTTGATGCAGATATGGCAGGTGACAAGGATAGCAGGAGGAGCACCATAGGGTATGTGTTTACTGTAGGTGGAACAGGAGTAAGCTAGATTTTGAAACTACAGAAGGTTGTTGCACTTTCAACAACAGAAGCAAAGTATGTTGCCATTACAGAGGCTAGTAAAGAGATGATTTGGTTGCAGAGGTTTATGGAGGAAGTGGGTAAGAAGCAGAAGGATAACATATTGTATAGTGATAGAAAGAGTGCCATTCACCTTGAAAAGAACTCAGCATTCCATTCCAGGACTAAACATATACAGCTCAAGTACCATTTCATACGCTCTGTTCTGGAAGATGAACTGTTGAAGCTGGAAAAGATACATACTAGCCAGAATCCTGCAGACATGTTCAGAAAGGTAGTGACCAGAGAGAAACTGAGTTCGTGCTCGATTTTAGTTGGCCTTCTAGCATGAAGGTGAAGAGGAGAAATTTTCCAAGTCCAAGTCCAGCAAGTACAGCAACGGTGGAGTTGTTGTGATCAATCTCCAAGTGGGAGATTGTTGGTTATGGAGCCAGATCTTCTAGTCTCATAGATGATATTGTATCAACCTTGTTTGTACCCCAGTTTTATATGATATGTAGGTGGACTATACAGTCACCCCAGCGGGGGGGTTCCAGCGGGGTCCTGGGGCCATGCCCCCGAAGAAAATTTTTGGGGTTGTTTTCGCCAACTATTTTGCGGGCCCATGGTTTTGGGTATCCCATGGTATTTTCCCATTGTATTTCCATTATAAAATAAAGACATTGTAATACGGCTAGGGAGGATGATGTATTAGGTTTTATGCATTGTAAAGATCTCTGAGATCATCAGAGAGACTGTACAACAGAGAAGAGGAAGTGCAGCAGTTGTGTTGTAGGTTGTATCCCTTCACCTTGCTGGACGGTAATAATAATAAGGACTGGAAAATTCAGTGTGGACGTAGCCCAAGTTGGGTGAACCACGATATATCTGTGTCTCTCTTGTAATGTGTATGTGTGATTATATTTGCATTTATATTTATTGTTATTGCTCCGCGATCCTGTTTTTCTAACAGTGCAAACTCTTAACAATGTTCTGGTAGAGATTGGAAGGCATCTAGAAAGTTATGGAACATGGATAAATGTTGTATTGAAGCATTGGCTAAGATAATTGCATGACTGTATGACATATTTATTTATGTGTAAGAATTTTTCTGAAAATTATGAGATGTTTCTAATCATGCAATTTAACTTGTTTTGTAGGAAAGACCGTATACCTTCACCTACAAAAGACGGACTACAACATTTGTTCAAGCATCAAAATTATCTATTGAAGATATTGAAGTTCCCAGGATACAGGAAGAATGCCATGATCCGTCGATGATGAAGAATGATGTAGTCCCAAGACCTGAAGAGAATTTTTGTTATGACTTCCATATGGATCTATCAGATCAAGCATGCTGCAGATGGCAGCATAGAGAAATATAAAAGTGATGAAATAGAAGATACACCAGATGGATTTCAAGACTGCTTTCTTGAATGGTGTAGTTGAAGAGGAAGTATATGTGGAGCAGCCACTCGGTTTCGAAATACATGACAAGGAGTCATATGTGTGTAGATTGAAGAAAGCCTTGTATGGCTTAAAACAACCTCCCAGAAAATGGTATGGTAGGATGGACAGTTTCCTATCTAGTTTGGGCTTTACCAAAGTAAAGCGGATTCCAACCTTTACTACAAGGTTAAGGAAGGGAATCTGGTGATTCTACTCCTGTGTGTGGATGACTTATTTGTAAGAGGAGATGACAAATTGATTGCAGATACAAAGAGGAAGCTTGCTGCTGAGTTCGATATGAAAGATTTGGGAATGATGCATTATTTCCTAGGTATGGAGGTGTGGCAGAGTGCAGGTGGGATCTTCCTTGGTCAAGGGAAGTACACAGTAGATATCCTGAAGAGATTCGGGATGATGGATTGCAAGGCCATGGCCACACCTATGGAATCGAATCTGAAGCTTCTATGTGATGCTTCATCTGAGCCAGTTGATGTCTCTATGTATCGTTAGATGATTGGGTCCTTGATGTACCTGACAAACACGAGACCAAATATTTGCTTTGCTGTGAACACATTGAGCCAGTTCTTGACGGATCCGAGGAGTGTTCACTTGGTTGCTGTAAAGCATGTTCTGAGGTACCTGAAGGGTACAGTGAATTATGGGCTCAAGTATGAAGCAAATCAAAAGTTTAACCTGTAGGGTTATGTTGATTCAGATTGGGCTGGCTATGCTGCAGATAGAAAGAGCACATCTGGGTGTTGCTTCAGTATGGGATCAGGTGTGATCTCTTGGTTTAGCAGGAAGCAGTCTTGCATAGCACTATGTACAACTGATGCAGAGTATGTTGTATCCTGTTCAGCTAGTTGTGAGGCAGTATGGCTATGGAAGCTACTGTCTGAGTTATTTGATCTCCCATTGGATGCTACTGGTATCTTCTGTGATAACCAGAGTTGTGTGAAGTTGTTCGAGAATCCAGTGTTTCATGAAAGGTCAAAACACATAGAGATCAAATATCAATATATCAGGGATATGGTGTAGAGAGGAGCTGTGAAGCTCCTGTATGTTGCGACAGACGAGCAGATTGCAGATGTGCTGACGAAGCCACTAGCCAGGGTGAAGTTTGAGTACTTCAGGGAGAGGCTTGGTGTTCTTCAGATCGAGGACACTTCGAGGAAGAAGTGATGGACACATTTGCTGAAGCCATTCCAAGCATGTTAGAAGGAGGATCCTTCACATGGCTGTGGATGTAAATGCTGGATGATGAGCATCGGGATGATGTTCTGGTTTCTTCTTTGTATGATCAGTTGGATCATTTTTATATATGTATGCATCATGTTGGATGTTGGATATGATCAGTTGGATCATTTATATGTATATGTATGTACGCATCATGTTGGATGCCGGATATGATTGGTTGGATCATGTGTATGTATTTTGTATAAGCATCATGTTGGATGCTTGGACCATGTATATGTATATGTATCAGGTAGATACTTGGTGTGCATCAGATGAATGCATTGCATGATCAGGGTGATCGTGGATGACGACCTTCTCCAGATGACATGCAGCAGGATGTTGCAGTGATGATGATCAGGATGATCATGTGTACATTAGGATGATGTATGATGAGTGTCAGATGATACTTTGTGGTCGTGGATCAGGTTGTGCAGATGAGCATGTCTGGGAGATCCTATAGGTCAGAGTTGCATACCCATAATAGCCTGGGATGCTCTTTCGAGACATTGCTCTGGGAGGACATGTAATTTGTGCCTTGGGATATCTTCAGGTTGGAGTTGTGTACCCGTAACACCCTGATATGCTCTTGCAGGGTTTTGTCCTATGACATGTAATTTGCTCCTGGGAGATCTGGACAGGATGAAAAAGGCCTCAGATGCTTCAGCCGGGTTTTTCCATGACCACATGTAATTTGGTCCTGGGAGATCTGGACAAGATGAAAAAGGCCTTAGATGCTTCATCCAGGTTTTGTGGTGGACAACATGTAATGTGTTCCTAGGAGATCCGACAGGTAGAGCTGTGTGCTCGTAACATCCTGGGATGCTTCAGCTAGGTTTTGTGGTGAGATCACATGTAATGTGCTCCTGGGAGATCCGATAGGTAGAGTTGTGTGCTCGTAACAACCTGGGATGCTTCAGCCAGGTCTTGTGATGGGTCACATGTAATGTGCTCCTAGGAGATCCTACAAGTAGAGTTGTGTGCTCGTAATAGCCTGGGATGCTGCAGCCAGGTTTTGTGACGCACGTAATAAGTCCTGAGAATTCCAAAGTATGGCTAGTGATGATCAAGACTAGCAAGAAGGTGGGCCTACACCAAGTATGAAAAAGGATTGGCTCTGTAGAACTTCCTATGATGAGTAGATTCAAAGATTGGTTGAGATAGCAGTGGTAGTGACGATGATGATGATGATGCATCGATGATGATGATCCCGAGAAGAAGACTTGTCTAGTAGATCTGTGTAGAGAAATACCTTCCTAGTTAAGAGGGAGTGTTGATGTATATGTAACTTTGGAATGTATTTCATCTGTGTATTTTATATATATTTATTGTACCCTTATAAGAGATGCATCATACCTCTATAAGGAAGTGTCGTCATGTGGATTGACAAGTGTCGCAAGTGTGTGTACTTGCCGATGGGTTATTAGACCACCATGTGTGGGGTCGGCCCTGAAATATATATTATAATGTGGATGTACCTAGCTAGACAAGTCGGCCCCATAAGGTCATTGGGAAAACAGGTTAGTATAAATAGAGATCAGGTGATCTCTATTTAGATCATTCGGAAAGTCATCTCTCTCTCACTCAGAAAGTGGTGCACTAGTGAGGAGGAGGATCATCTGCTACTAGGAGACTATCTTAGTGTATTTTGGTTAAAATTTGGTTGAGCCATTGCTCTCTCTATCTCTGAGGAAGTTGTGGGGTTTTTCACCTTAGGGTTTTCCCCACGGAAACTTTGTTTCTCTTGTCTCTCATGCTTTTGATTCTTGTGATGCTTGTCATGCTTATTGTGATTGTTATGCATTGATATACTGTATATGTTATTCTCTCAGTAAAGATCCTAGAGTATTGTGAATTAATGCTCAAAATTTAACAACATCCTGATCTTTCGCCAACTTTATAAAACTCTCTAAGAAGGATCTTAAGGTGTTATACTTTTTTTGTGACTTCGTCGTGTCGAACATCGGTGGCATATCATAGGTAACTTCTTCTTGAAGAGTTACCTTCCTCCTTTGTCTCATCACTTCCTGATATTTCAAGAAAACATCTCTTTTGACCTCCTTATCAAATGTGATGTGATTCTGTGCTGTTGGTCGGACGATAGCCTATGACCTATCAAATCTTGTCATAGCTCCTCCTCGTGTCACTACTCCAACAATTGCAGTGTGACTTCTGACCTTCACTGATATCTTCTGCACTATCGGTAGCGTATTCTAATTCTGATTCTGTGGAGGCGTTGGAAGGTTCTTGGTTTGCCATTTTGCGGTGAGATGCAGACAGTCTTCAACACCATGGTATGCAGCGCTGCAATAAGTGCACTGTGGTGCTGGATTCATGAAATCCCTATGATAATACCCCTGCTTCCCACAATTGTAACATATAATTGGTCCTCGCCCTCATCTGCAGCTCCTCTTCATCCTGCCCTGGCACCTCGACCTCTGCAGAATCCTCCTCAGAAACCTCCACATGGTGGTTTCCCATACTGCGGCGGTTGATACTGTGGTGGTGGATACTGTGGTTGGCCATATTGCAGTTTCCCATACTGCCCTTGATCATACTGCGATGGTTGATTATACTGAGGTTGTTGCTGCAGTTGCTACTGTACTGCTTGTTTCTCTTCTCCTTTCATAAAGTATGTATCGTCAGTCCGGTCTTGGAGTAGGTCATAGGCCCTGCAAATTTTTTCATCTTGGCCAACTAATCGGAAAAATTTGCAATATAAATTTACTAGTTTCGACACCATCTTCTGTAGGTACACACATTCTTCCGGTCGATGCCCTCTGGTCTAACATACGCGACACCAAGGCATCCCTCCCTGACTGAGGGGATTCGGTGCACCTAAATGCAAATATTCTTGAAACTTTGGGCAGTTATCCTTATGGTGTCCTTTTGTTTTACATCTGTTGCACCATATATCTTCGTGAGTTTTCTTCCCCTTCATCATATCTTGCAGTTGGAGTGTCAAATTGGCCAACTGCGCTTGTATCCTATCCATTCCTATTCCAGCTTCACTGATTGGTGAAGCCTCCAGCTTCATCTCAATCTCCAGTGCTTCGGCTTGGGTTGCTACCTTTTATTGCATTAGTGGTCTGTGAATGTGTGGCACCAATCCTGCGATAAACCACTCCTTGTGCTGCATATCATTTATCCTGAAAATCACCTTCACTATCAATGTTTTATACCATTCATAAAATTTCCATACCGACTCATTCGGGTATTGCTTGATTTCTTTGAGCTCGGTGACATGCTGCGACTCCGATTTTGGTTTTCTAAACTCATCAATCATTCTTACTTTGATTTGTGCCAACATTTTGCATGGAGCCCCTGTCGGTACCTTCGTAAAATTCATGAACCAATCTAGCACACGGGCCCTAAGGGTCATCGCTAACTGTCCTTTTTTAATATCTTCATCCTAGACCTGCTTCATAGTCCATACTGCTTTGTACAAAAACCAATACTGCTTGGGATCTTCAGTCTCATTCCCTTGGAAAGTGGGAATTTTTGTGTCATTTCGCATTCTCACATTCCTACTGTTATTGTTTACTGATGTGCTACTTCTACCGCTGCACGTAGGATAGCTCCGCGAATAACTTGTGTTTCCTCTTGTGAAATTCTGAGTAGTGCGCGGGGTTGAAGGTATGTTGTAACTTATGATCCATCCCTCTTATGCTTCTGGGGTATCCTGGTCACCATCTCCTTCATCGTAATAAGGTTGCTTTGTTCCGTTCCATTCCCCTCAAGAGACTCTCTCTCAGTCCTCCTCCTCTTCTCTGGTCACTGGAATATCACCCCACTCCTCAAGGTACCACAATCTTCCTTAGCCTTCCTTAGAAATTCATTGTCACCCATGTCCATCTACCCCACATCATTCTATCGGATCCGCATTCATGCGATACCCACAGCCTCTCCACACTGATCTTCTACTCGTCGGAACTCATCCTCAATATTCCCTTTTTGCAAACAAGCATATTAATCCACAACTTTAGCAATAGTAGGAACCTCCCCCTAGGTCCTTTGAAAATTTTCCTTTCCACTTCATTGTATGATTTGATCATGTCAACTGCAAACTCAGTAACGTATCCCTCTAGGATACTATCCACCCATAAATCGATAGCCCTTGATACCTTATTGTCGACTCGTTTTAGCTATTGGATCAGTTCTGGAGTCCAATGGTTAGGCTCAGTCTTTTGGAAATGGTTCTTTTGAAACATCAGTTGCGCCAACCACTCGTGCAGCAATCCCGGGAATTCGCAGAAAAACACTTCGTGGATATCCGAATAGATATAATTTTGCAACCAACTGTTTATTGTTTGTCCAGGGTTCTAATTTTCTCATTCTGCGAATTCTTCTTCCTTCTTGCTAAACCACTCTTGAATCTCCAATTTTGTCGGGTTCCACCGCATGTCCTCTTCTTTTCGTCTTCAAGGTCCCGACAATGGAACCATTTGTTGACACAATGACTATCAACAGGGGTTCACTTCGCACTACTATCAACAAAAATCAACCAAAATCCCTTAAACACCGGCCCATAAAGGTGTTACCCTTTCCAGTGACACTCGCACAGCGAGTGAAGTCTCACCCGAGATGAATAGGGGGGTTGTAGAAACCAAGTTTCCATAGTGGGGGGAGAACATGCATCAAATCACAATTTATAACTATAGAAACCAGAGATTATGTCTTCACAGCATGCTAACAATTTATACATTCATTCATTCCCTTCACATATTCTGTGTATAAAATGCATCCGCAATGAACATGGTTAAACTAATCATTCACATGAACAACAATTACCAAACCACAGAGTCTTTAAACATTTCGCAAATACTTGCATTCATCATTTAACAGAAACAGAGACAAAAGATATAACCATAATCAAACATCTACATGCATTCATCAAAACCTGCGGTATAACCTTCACAGAAATAGTCAAAACATCTTATCGTGGATGCAGAAACGGTTCAGAACTTGTCATTCTCTGATTCAGCTATATCCAGGTGCCCTTGGGATTACAATCATACTCCTATTTATATGAAACTAAATGGTTACAAAATGGTCCACATGACCCATTCTAACTAACTTTAACCAATATTGCACTTTCATTAGCTCCTTGTTCTCCACGAATGATCCTTCTTCCACAGATTGTCCTTCTTCGTAGATGTTGGTTTCTGCACTTTATGCGATCTAACCCCATACCAACAATTTTTTGTTCTTGATTCGGCCAAATGTATGTAATGGTGATTATAGTTTTCTTTTTGAAAAAATATCCCTGTAAATTTGTGGTATCTTTGTGAAAGAGAAGACGTCTTAAGGCCTGATGATTGTGAGACATGATTTGAATATTTTGTTTCTAGGTAGTCTGGGAGGCCAAAGCCATAGGAGTGCCCAAACACTGTACAAAATCAATATCGGATGCAAAACCTTGCTCTAATAACTTAAACATAATCTTTTTCGTGGAAAGACGATTTATGTTTTTAACATGTTTTTGATGGAGTTGACATATGTTGAAGGTCATAAACTTATATACAAAAGGGCCATCAATGGTTATATAACCCGAACCGTGAAGAGAACGATGCAAAGTGTAGGTAGAAACTATAGAGGGGATCCTCTTGGCACTTTCTTGGACACATTTTGGTAGAGACTTTCCAAGTAAATATAGCTCAACACCTGCATTAGAACCATCAAACAAACAGGGTATAGTTATATCGTGATGGACTGCATTTTATTAAACTCATGCTTATCGCTTCAATAACTTGGTAAGGTGGTAGATGAATAGTATTTTATGGAGCATTTATGGTTGTAGGTAGTTCAAAACAAGTAGTTATGCTTTGATTCATGCCCATTTTCTCAAAATATAAAGAAGGATTTCCTACAACGTGGTTTCATCTCAGTTTTGCAAATATGTACTAAGGGTCATTGTATGGAGTAATAAGTGCACTCTGATTGCACTCTTTATATTAAGTCTTGAAACACCTTGAAATTGCAACATAATTGAGCATAAGATTGAAGATTAGATTTGCAGGAAATATAGCATTATTGAATACAGATTGGAATTGCAACTTTATTGAAGCCAATTTGAGCGTTTGTAGCCATTGACATTTGAACTAGCAGTGAAATTGAAATAGAGTTTCCAATGCATAATTTTTCTAACATTCGGGGTTTAAAGAACAATTCAATACCTCTTTTTTGATATGAAGTTGTCTCGAGCAACTGGCTATGCAACTGCAACATTCCACCCAACCATAGGCCAACTGTGCTCATCAATCTCTCAGCATAGTTTCCACCCCCGAGCTAGGCATGATTTCCACAAGGAAAAGGGAACAACGACTAACACATAGCCAATTATATACCAAAAATCAGCCGATACAGTCAACAACTGGGTTTATCAGGCTGTCAAGGTAGTAGAAAGGGAGGAATTTCTAAGCTAGTGATCTCAACCACATAGCTATCAGTACCTCTACAATATTTAGCTAGCTTGGCACGCACAATACCTATAGACCCAACACAAGGAAGTATCCCCTTCACTGCTCCACGGTCCACCAGGTCATACCTTCCTTCTAGTGCTCCTCAGGGTGTGCATAGAAATGTATCCAAAGTCCTATCATCTTTGGTGAGGCTACACCTTTCACTAGGTTTATCAAGCCAATTCCCACTCCTTCTCTACTCTTGGTTGCTTACACACAAGCTCAAGCCAAAACGAGGGATACATGTAACCCAATCAACAACAATCTCTCCCCACATGCACAGTAGGGCACAAATGTTGAGTATGGAAAAACTTTTTAACTATGGAATTCACAAAACATGGTTTCCACGAGTGTTGCAAATCGTGGGCACACCAAAAATGGATTTTTTGAATGGAAAACAACCACTGAACGATACATATCGAAATCCCAATGGGTATACAAGCAACGAGTAATAAAAATAGATATCACAGACCCCCAACTTGATTTCCCTTCTTCCCAACTATTCTACAACACCAAAAATGACTCTCCCAACTAGAGAAGGAAGGAAAACTGAGTAAAAAGGTGGAGGAAAATTCCCAACAAGCCTAAACTGTGTGAGAGAGAAAAAAATGATGAATGAATTATGAGTTGGGAAGCAAATTCATTGGTGTTTTCTTTCCCAGGAAGGAAAACACATTTTTCCAAAATGATGGCTTGCCCATATACCAAATTTGGACAACCATACTCTCCATTTCCCAAACCAATAACCACCTCAACCACCTCTTGGAAGAAATAAATGATTGGGTGCAAAAGTCAACATGGGTAGTTGATGGCTCATGGGTTTTCTCAAGGACACTTGGATTGACACTATTGGCTTCAAGGGTTTGATTATTTCCCTCCCCATTTCTTGTAAAAATCATGCCCCCATACTCTTGTTTCCTTGCATAGCTAGTTGTGGGTATTTATTTATTCAGATACATATTTACATAATATTTATAATTTCCATCGTGCTGTGTTAGAACACGACCCACATCCATTGATTTTTAATTGACGATACAAGAACGATAAATCGATGGCAGGGCCTTTGCCTTGATCTCCTCGCCATGATTTTATAACGATTTTACATCATTTACATGTTTAATGTAACGAGGTCAAAACCAAGATGTTAGATCTGCAATAATACGAACCTGAGGAAAAGCCAATTCTCGCTATCATAGGATTTCGACAGGTCAAGTTTACAAACCAACACTAGATCCTTCATTTGTTTAATTGAATGGAAAACCTCTTGTGTTGAGCCAACTACATCTAGAATCCATCTATTTTGTATAAACCCAAATTTCTCCTCTGATATAGCTCGAATAAGAACCTCTTTCAATATGGAAGCAATGATTTTGGCTATTATTTTACAAAGAAGATTACAAAACCTCGCATTGGGATTTTCACCAATAGTGAGAAGGGGGTGAATTAATATTGAGCACTTTTACAAATTTAACAATCAAGCACATAGTTGTAAAAACTACCAGTATATTATTATTCATAACCCATCATTGTATTGGCACGTATGAGACTTATAGACAATATACAAGAGGTTTAATGTGTAAACTCGATAACGAAGAAATCCGCAAAATATATTTTTATTAATCATCTTCAATTCATTACAACATGGTGCTAGTTGTGAGGACACCCATCCTCTTGCAAGCACCAACTTACAAACTGGCAGGCTTCGACCTGCAATCAACAAGCTATAACTTGTTGAGAGGACACCAATCCTCTTGAGCATGAATTCAATCCTTCATGCATTAACCTGTCAATGATGAGGACATCGATCTTGTTTAAGCACCAACTTACACAATAAGCACGAACCTATTCTCCCAAGCAACAACCTACCACCCTATGCTTGTCAATATGTTTTTTCCTCTATCAAATTATTCTTCCTTCTGACATAAATCTTCTCAACATTTGTTTTCTGTCTTTCACATCCAATCATGCCTCTATTACACAAATCTTATCTGCTTCTCTTCAACAATATTGAAATCCTTTGTTATCATAAATGCTTCAAATATTTTATGGGAGCTCATGATAGAAAATGTCTTTTCCTATGGACTGCTAGGTGCTTCATACTTCTTCACTCTATCTGATGACCACCAAAAACTTTGTTTTACACAATACTAGTTTACTCCACAGTCACGTACTCAACGTTAAGTTACTCGTACACTTCCTCATTCATTCAATGATTTTATCCTTGTAATTCAGTCTCAGAGCTTCACACGTTCAATCCTTCCATGAAGAGAGATTATGCATATAGAATACTTGTTGAATTGAAACAATATGCAATCTTGTGAATTGGGTCAACAATTTTATGCCTGCGTTCTTGGATCAATAAAAATTTTCATACATTCACAGAGGGAATGAAGCTCAAGGTCTCAACACTCGATTCAGATTGGATAATTTAAAGAACACTTATTTCCTCATTGTTTCTTCAAACATTTCACCCATGTAATCAAAATAAATAAACCCTAAACATTACTCTGATCAAATACAGCTTGCAAATATATTCTTTGTCTCAATGTGAGAGAGTTCTAATCAATGCGCATCAATGTTCACCATTAAGG
Organism: Larix kaempferi; assembly: GCA_027924585.1. Classification (NCBI taxonomy): domain Eukaryota; kingdom Viridiplantae; phylum Streptophyta; class Pinopsida; order Pinales; family Pinaceae; genus Larix; species Larix kaempferi. The sequence goes on from BSBM01001102.1 coordinate 7,443,428, forward strand.
AAGGAAAAATGTGTCCTCAAGCTACATAATGAAGACCTGTGTTTTAAGAAAATACATCCCTGAGATTTATATTAGTGATTTCATACCCAGATTCTCGAACAAAAATTCCATATATGAATTCATCTTTCAACTCAGATATTGCACACTTCAAAAGATTTCCCAGAATGTTATTTCATTGTTTTAATTTCAGAGTTACATATCAATCTTGTCTTACACTCTCAACTCTTCATTCACTTCAGCAAATGACCACATATTTATATGGGTTATTTGCAACCAATGTGGAACCAAACTCGTCGATTGAATTTTCCTTCCATTGGCTTGGTCATTCAATATTTTCCTTGAGTGAACCCAACAATACCATCACAATGATGACACAACAATGAACATCCACTACTTCTAATACTTGAGTGAGGGTCGATGCAATTAGAATGTGGACTTGTTCATTCAAGAGTGAGTAATGTTCGTTGCAATTGTTCTCAGCAAATGGCACTTTGACCAAACATTGACCTGAGACCAGTGCTCCACCGAAGACACCTACAGATAATCCAATAGATTAAAATCCATATTGACCCAAGGGTGCACAAAACCCATATGCATGATTTCTTTTCTAAGGGACACGACTATTTTAAGGAACGCTTATTCCCTTGTTGTTTCTTCAAACATTTCACCCATGTAATCAAAAGAGATAAACCCTAAACATTAATCTGATCAAACATAGGCTGCAAATATGTTCTATGTCTCAACATGAGAGAGTTCTAATCAATGTGCATCATTTTTCACCATTGAAGAAGGAAAAATGTGTCCTCAATCTACATAATGAGGACTTTCATTTTAAGAAAATACATCCCCAAGATTTATATTAATGATTTCATGACCATATTCTCGAGAAAAAAGTTCAGATATGAATTCATCTTTCAACTCGACTATTGAACACTTCAAAAGATTTCCCATAATGTTATTTGATTGTTTTCATTTCAGAGTTACATATCCATGTTGTCTCACACTCTCAAATCTTCATTCACTTCAGCAAATAACCACATATTTATATGTGTCATGAACCTCAAAATATCATAAAAAAATATAAAAATTATTTAAGCATGTAATTTGTAAAAACATCATTTTTACTATGAAATATATCTATGTTCTTAGCGAGTAACATCTATGGTGATAAGATCGTCAAGCTTGTAGAGTTGTTAATGTAATTTATAACTACTTGGTCAGGTTGAGAACATGGTGGATGCTTCACCAAAAGTAAGTGGTGTATCGTCAACAAAATTGAAGGGGATACTTAAAATGTTCATGTTCTTGTTATCGTTTTTATATAACATTTTTGCTTGGCCCTAAGGTTTAGTTTGGAATCCTTGATCCTAGTCTTAACTATGTGTTAAATTTCAACTTATAAGCACCAAAACGGGAGTGGGGACTATTGCTATAGTCTTAATCCCAAAATGTAAAGTCTAACCTTTGTTTTAATTACAAGTTTTAACCATGCAATGCATGCATGATTGTAATAGGGACTATGGATATTTTCCATAGTCTAACCTTGATCCAAGGGAATTATAATAAAGTTTGATTTATGATTTATCCCACTATTTGAGTTTGATGGTTGTTTGTATGGGAAGGAGACAGGGTCACCTCCTCCCAGGCCCGCATCGTAGAATTCCCAAGGTAATAAGAAAAATTGACCCTTACTCTATCAATTCATAATTTAACTACTAGCATTACCAGATTCTTGACTATGTCGTTTGTTTGATGTAGGTGAACCTTTGACAGGGTTTGTTGTTGTGGAAGAGGCTTAGTATTTGTCTTCAACATATACGTTGACCTTTAAACCGGTCTAGTCTTAGGGTTTATAAGATGTCGGATAGGGCTTTGCAGCTTCTCGGCTCCATTGACTAACTTAGTTATATGCGCTTTCCTTGTTTGCGTGTTTAAGAGCTGGCAACGTGTAAACACGAGTGCCATCATGGATGGCTTACTCCATTGTAATTTATTTTTTAATGTATAAGGATGTAATGTTTGTAGCGAATGCCATTTGAAAATGGCTTACGGCCATGAGGTTGAGAACATGTGTTTCAATCCACTACCATTTACAATTTAATTCTTAATATAGGGGTTATAATACCGGTAGTGGATGTTATTGACATGGGCTTATATCCACATGTGTAAGCGATGGTGAAATCCATTCCTCGTTGGTTATAATTAGATCTTTCTTATGACCCATAGGGTCCTTTACGATTTCTGTAAAATCTAAAGAATGAAATTGTGGTTAGGGTCCTTTTAATTAATATGCTTATACTCTGTTGCTAAAATGGATATTTGAAAAGCAACTAGTTGATTTTATTATTTATAACCGTCCACAGGGTTTTGATCCTTGATCTAACACCCTATCGACTTGATTTGGTTTGTTTAATGATTAATTGGCATATTGTAACTCTGTAGTTTGATCAAATATTATACTACGAATACCCTAAATTCAGTTGATTGTATTTGTAGTAATTCAAGGGTTTTATAATGTACCCATAAATTTAACATACCTATAATGTAGTTAGGGTATTGCTTCGAATCGGATCTAGGTAGGTCGATTCTAGATCTGGGATAAGTTTATGTAATGAAATGTTTAAAATAAATTTTATATATTAGATTAGGATAAACGACTATATCAGTCGACTTGCTTAGTTTCTTATTGAACTTCGGCAGTTTATGTTATGGGAGTTAGAGTATATTCTAGCCCTGTATTTTAACTAAATATATAATATATTATACTTGTTGGACTAAAAATGATTACTTTACCTAGTTTAAGTAATCATACAGTAGTTATATTATAGACATGTTGATGCCTTGAATATCGCTGCATCAATCAGCAAGGGATTCTCCCCAGTAAGCAAGCCCAATTAGATCGCTCACCATTTGGTGTGGGGAATTCGTCCAGTTAACGGTTCCAGCTACCGTGTGAGTTTAAATATTTGTTTATTTTACCGGTTGCGGCCCGATCCACCGGTTATATATTTTGTATTTAATATGATATGCATGTGCCCTAAATTAAATTCACGTGGTAAACAAATCTATGCTAATCTAGTTTAAGTCTAAATTATCCTATCCTTATAAGGAGCAAATTTAAAGAATGAGTAATAAACTGAAAATACACCCAAGAACTTCATAGATAGCTGTTAAATTGGAAGGAGCATTTACAGCAGAAATAAAGATTATCCAAGATAGCTTAGATAAAGATAAGCATTCTATCACCCATTTAACACATAAATTTTGCAAAGAAAATGAAACCATTCATAGCAGAGAATTAATTCACAATAGCCTGGAAAGATCTCGCAGGAAATGTATGAAAAAACGCAGAAATAGTTCAGCAATTATCCAACAAGACTCAAAGCAAAGTGCTGTGCCGGCTTCCACAGGCCCAAAACGACTTTTCCTATTCGTGTAGCAGAAATAGTTCATGTACAAGACAGAAACGTCCTTTCACCTGCCAAAAGTCCTTTCTATCTCCCTCTAATCAGCTATATATAGCTTTACAAGATGTGCCAAGAGTTGCCACCTATACCCTAACCGTTTATATTCCTCTAATATGTCCTTAGTGCACAACTACAGATTCGTAGAAATCCTTCCATATAAGACAAAGACAGAGTGAGCTATCTTTTAAAGTATTTATACAATAAAGGAATTTCAGTTTTCCTCACATTAAGACAAATAAGAATTATGATAGTTTATCTATTTCATTTGGCTTCTCTTTGCTGGCTCGCTGACTCATATTGACCAACTGGCTCACTTGTGGATGTTGGGTGTTCTACACTTTGGATATGAGTGGCCTAGTGATTGAGCTCTTGCCTTTGATGCAATCTCATGCTTGCTCTAGCTGTAGTGATGAAATGGAAGATACACTAGATGGATGTCAAGACAACCTTCTTGAATGGTGTAGTCGAGGAGGAAGTGTATGTGGAGCAGCCACTTGGGTTTGAGACACATGACAAGAAGTCATATGTGTGTAGGTTGAAGAAAGCCTTGTATGGCTTAAAGTAAGCTCCTAGGACTTGGTATGGTAGGATGGATAGTTTTCTATCCATTTTGGGCTTTACCGGGAGTAAAGCGGATTCCAACCTTTACTACAAGGTTGAGGAAGGAAATCCTGTGATACTACTGTTGTATGTAGATGATCTTTTTGTAACAGGTAATGATAGTTTGATTGCCGATACCAAGAGGAATCTTGTAGCCGAGTTCGAGATGAAGGGCTTGGGTATGATGCACTATTTTCTAGGCATGGACGTGTGGTAGAGTGCATATGGTATCTTCCTTGGACAAGGGAAGTATGCAGTGGAGATCCTAAAGAGGTTTGGGATGATGGAGTGCAAGGCCATGGCCACACCTATGCCATCAAACCTGAAGCTTCTGTGTGATGCTTCATCTGATCCAGTTGATGTCACTGTGTATCGTGAGATGATTGGGTCCCTGATGTACCTGAAAAACACGAGGCCAGATATTTGCTTTGTGGTTAACACATTGAGCTAGTTCCTAACGGATCTCAGAGGTTTTCACCTGCTTGTTGTAAAGCATATTCTGAGGTACCTGAAGGGTACGGTTGACTATGGGCTCAAATATGATGCAAATCAAAAGTTTAACCTGCTGGGTTATGTTGATTTACACTTGGCAGGCAGTGCTACAGATAGGAAGAGCACTTCTGGGTGCTGCTTCAGTATGGGATCAAGTGTGATCTCTTGGTTTAGCAGAAAGCAGTCCTACGTAGCATTGAGTACAGCTGAAGCAAAGTATGTTGCTGCTTGTTTAGCTAGTTCTGAGGCAGTATGGATTCGGAAGCTACTGTCTGAGTTATTTGATCTCCCGCTAGAGGCTACTGGTATCTTTTGTGACAACTAGAGTTGTGTGAAGCTGTCTGAGAATCTGGTGGTCCACGACAGGTCGAAACACATTGAGATCAAATATCACTATATCAGGGATATGCTGCAGAGAGGAGCAGTGAAGCTCCTGTATGCTGCAACGGATGAACAGGTTGCAGATGTACTGACAAAACCACTAGCCAAAGTGAAGTTTGAGTACTTCAGAGAGAGGCTTGGTGTTCTTCAGACTGATGACACTTCGAGGAAGAAGTGATGGAGACATTTGCTAGAGCCATTCCAAGCATGGTGAGAGGAGGATCCTTCCCATGGCTGTGGATGTAAGTGTTGGATGATGAGCATCAAGACGATGCTCCAGTTACTGATCTATGTATGCATGCATCATGTTGGATGTTGGATATGATCAGTGGATCATTTATATGTATGTACGCATCATGTTGGATGCTGGATATGATCAGTTGGATCATGTGTATGTATCTGTAGATGTATCAGGTGGATACATTGTATGATCAGGTATGATCAGGTGGATCATGTATTTGTATGTGTATCAGGTGGATACATTATATGATCAGGTAGATCATGTATGATGATATGTATCAGGTAGATGCATTGCATGATCAGGATGATCATGTATGACAAGCTTCAGGATGTTGCTCCATATGACATGCATCAGGACGATGCAGTGTTGAAGATCAGGATGATCATGTGTACATCAGGATGATTTATGGTGAGTATCAAGTTAATACTATGTGGCTATGGAACAGGTTGTGCAGATAATCATATAATCCAGCCTTGGGAGATTTGCAGATGCTCTTGCTAGGTTTTTCCACTGGCAGATAATAGCTCCGTGGGAGATATGGCAAATGCTCTTTCAAGGTTTTGCTTGGAGGGACATATAATAGCACCCTGGGAGATTTGCAGATGCTCTTGCTAGGTTTTTCCGCTGGCATATAATATATCCCTGGTAGATCTGGCAAATGCTCTTGCTAGGTTTTGTCCATGGCATATAATTTCTCCCTGAGAGATCTTGTAGGTTGTGTTGGGAATGTAATCAGTCATGAGATGCTCTTGCTAGGTTTTGCTTGGTAGCATATAATGTCTCCTTGAGAAATCTTGCAAGTTGTGCTGGGCACATAATCAGTCGTGAGATGCTCTTGCTAGGTTTTTCTTGGTAGAATATAATGTATCCCTGGGAGATCTTGCAGGTTGTGCTAGGCACATAGTCAGTCCTGAGATGCTCTTGCTAGGTTTTGCTTGGTCACATGTAACAGCTCCCTGGGAGATCCAATAGGTTGAGTAGTGTGCTCGTAATCAGTCCTGGGATGCTCTTGCTAGGTTTTGTTGATGCACGTAATAAGTCCTGAGGATTCCAAAGTATGGTCAGTGATGATGAAGACCTGCAAGTGGTGGGCCTACATCCAGTATGAAAAAGGATTGGCTATGTAGAACTTCCTATGACGAGTAGATTCAAAGATTGATTGAGATAGCAGCATCCCTGACGAGGATGATGATTCGCTGATGATGATCCAGAGAAGAAGACTTGGGCTAGAAGATCTGTGTCGAGAAATACCTTCCTAATTAAGAGGGAGCATTGATGTATATGTAACTTTGGAATGTATTTCACCCATGTATTTCATCTATGTATATTGTACTCCTATAGAGATGTTATTATTCCTATATATGGAAGTGTCATCATTTGTATTGACAAGTGTCGTAACTTGTCGATGGGTTATTAGACCACCATGTGTGGGGTTGGCCCTAATTAAGTTAACATTGGGTTATTTTACTAAGCTAGACATGTCATCCCCATACGTTTATTGGGCGGTTAGGACAAGTATAAATAGAGATCTCCCGATCTCTATTTGGATCACTTCACAACTCACTCTCCCATCACTCGGAAAGTGGCGCACATGTGAGGAGTGTGAAAATAAGATCACATCCAAGCACTATCCAAGAAATTACACTCTCTCATATGAAATATCTCACACAATTGGTCAAAAGCACAAAAATAATGCAGAAGAATAGATTTTTGTATTACTTCTCATGAACAATAATTACATCAGCCAGCATATAAATGTTGTAGGCTGTTATTAAATAACATTAAAGCAATAATTTGAATGTCTAAAGATGCCAAAAGAATCTCATATTCATCAAACTTTCTACAACTGCCCATCCCCCCTAGGTGGAAAGTTGGCTTTCCAAAACTGCTCAAAAGCTCACGAATTCTCTAATTAGTGAGATGAAGGTGAAATATAGCCAAAATAGATTCCAAATAAGAGATTTGAGTGGAATTGGTGTTAAGGAAATTTTTTGGTGAGAAAAACACTTTCCTACGTTGACTAGCTCTTTCCTATGGGGGAAAAAGCAGTAAAAGCAGCAGCTTTCTTCACAAATGCGCCCTCCTTCCTAAATCTTATCTATAAATGTTTAGGAATGCGCCCAAGTGGCCTAGGAGACTTGTAGAACAAACCTTGAATGGAATATTATCATCCCATGTTGCCTTGTGGACCACACAATGGCAATTTCCTCAATTATTACATAGAATTAACCAACAAGTGACTAATTAATGCATCTTATGTAATTAAATAAATGGTAGGAAGGCTTAAATATTCCAACACCCCCTATTAATTCTAAATTAAATGATCTAAATATCAGAATATATAAAAAATGCTAAGGGTCCAGTAACAAGACTTGGTCACCCCGTACAAAATACTGTCGGTCCACAAAACAAGGATAGAGGGAAAACCTCATGTGAAAAACCTTCCCTCAAAACATGGAAATGTAAAAATTGAAAGGTTTTTTATCAAACCATCACTCCACCACATTTCCAACCATCCCAAGCAATGATCTAAGATAGCTGAATGTCTTATCTGTGAAAGCCTTGGTGAAGATGTCTATAGTTTGCTCACCTATGGGGCAATACTGCAAATCTATGATTTGGTCATGCACTAGGCCTCTGATCTAGTTCATATGAATCTCTATGTGCTTGGTCCTCTACCTATGTACTAGATCACATGAAACTCTAATGGCACTCTGGTTGTCACAATAAATGGCAGTATGAGTACTGAAAGAAATCTCAAACTCAGACAAAATCCCCTGCAACCAGACACACTGTGTAGCAGCATTCACTGCCCCTCTGTACTCTGCCTCCGCTGAAGATAGTGCTATGGAATTTTGTTTCTTGTTGGACCAGCAAATAGGGCCACCTCCAAGCATGAAAACAAATCCTGATGTGGATTTCCTGTCAAGACTATCACCAACCCAATCAGAATCTGTGAAACCCAAGAGATCTAAGCTCGAATCTGCACAATTAGTGAATCCCATCACTCTTTGTGCCCCGCACATAGTGAAGGATTCCTTTTGCAACCCTCCAATGTAACTCATGTGGCTTCTCCATGTATCTAGATGCCACACTCGTAGCATATGCAAGATCTGGACGAGTGTGAGTCAAGTAGAGAAAGCTGCCAATCAACTGTCTATAGAGTGTATTGTCAAAAAGTGGTGTAGATTCTGCTTCTTCCATTCTGACTCCAGAAAGGAATGGAGTCTTAGAAGGCTTGCAATCAGCCATCTTAAACTTCTTCAATAGATCAGAAGCATACTTTGACTGACATACCTTGGTTCCTTCTTTTGTTTGTGAAATATCAAGCCCCAAAAATTGCTTGAGAATTCCCAAGTCACTCATGGAGAATGCTTGGTGCATTGTGGTCTTAAGAGATGCTATTTGTTCAGTGCTATCACCTGTGATCAGCCAATCATCAAAATATGGCACTATTAACATAATAAAACCATCATCAAACTTCATATAGACATTTGGGTCATATTTACACCGAACATAGGATTGTGACAGCAAAAAACTGTCCATATTTGCATACCAAGCCCCGGGGGCTTGCTTGAGTCCATACACAGAGTTTTTCAACCTGAAAACAAGGTTTGGATCTGATTTGTACCCCTATGGAGGATGCATATATATCTCTTCTTCAAGTTCCCCATGGACGAAATCACTTTTCACATCCATGTGATGTACTTCCCACCGCTTGGAAGCTGCCACTACCAAAACTAGTCTAATGGAGTCCTTCTGAGCTACCGGTGCAAATGTTTCATTATAATCAAGTCCTTGGACCTGAGAATACCCCTTTTCTACCAGTCTTGCTTTGTACTTAATGGCTGTACCATCTGCTGCACATTTAGTCTTATAAATCCATTTGCATCTTACCAACTTTTTGCCTGCGGGGAGCTTGACTAGCTCCCAAGTTTCATTCTTCTGCAGTGACTGAAACTCCTCATCCATAGAAATATGAAATCTAGGATCATGTGAGGCATCCTCATATGTTTGTGGATCAGAATATATCATCATATAGCACTTCTCAGAAAGATAAGGATCATTCACATTGAGAGCAGTCTCAAACTGTGATCTAGTCCTCCTTTGGTCTTGAGGGTTGCCTTCTAGTTCACCTGCTGCTTGCAAAGTTTTTGGAGCCCACTTAGGCCTTGTAGGTGAGTTTTCATATGCAATAAAATGATACTCATCATCAGAAATATCAGAATCAAAACTATCAAGAGAATCACTTACTTCTTCTTCAGTCGGCGGTGAAGATGAATCTCCAATTTCTGCGCTCTGAGAGGGCTCTTCCTCAAACTGCACACTTCTTTCGCTGAATGATTTATGAGTGGTCATGTTTAGAAGCTTATAAGATTTGGATTCCTTTTAATATCCAACAAACAAACATGGTTGGCTTTGGGGCTGCATAGCCCTCCTCTTCTCAATCAAAATCCTAGCCCAAGCCTTTGAGCCAAAAATCCTGAAATGAGAGATATCTGGTTTGTTACCTGTCCAAGCCTCGAAAAAAGTGATGCCTTTGAGCGATATGTGTGGCACTCTATTCTGAATATATGTGGCACAACTTATTGCTTCATCCCATATCTTATGAGAAAAACATTTTTCCTCAAGCATGCATGTGGCCATCTCCTTAAGAGATCTATTCTTCCTCTCAGCAACCCCTAGCAACCCCATTTTGCTAAGGTGTATATGGAATTGTATGTTGCATCTGTATGCCCGATGAAGCACAAAATTGATGAAAATATGATTTCACATACTCACCACCATTATCAGATCTTTACACTTTAATATTCCTACCAGACTGACTCTCAGCTGAGGCTTTGAATAGCTTGAATAACCCAAAAACTTATGATTTAAGCTTGATGAAATAAACCCAACAATACCTACTGAAATAATCTATGAATGTGAGAATATATATTTTGTTGAATTCAATGACTCATGAGGAACTGGACCTGATATATCAGTGTGTATAAGTTCCAATGGTGCAGTGGTTCTCTCAGTGATAGATCTCCCATACTTGTGCTCAGGGTGTTTTCCTAGGATGCAGGATTGATAGACACCTTTGGAAAATTTGATATTGGGAAACCCTATAACCATCTCTTTCTCATGAAGTTGGGAAAGGTATTTGTAGTTTAGGTGGCCAAATATTTCATGCCATAGGTTGCTGGACTCATTGGCATGGGTCAATAGAGCAGAAGGTGAGGATTTTTGAACAGAATGAGAAAACTTGTAGATTCTAGAACAGTGGTCAGCAGTACCAAATGCAATATTTTTTCCTGTTGAAATTTTTGCTATCTCAACATCATTGGGGGTAAAGGTTACTCTCTTGGGCATCCCTGTATGGGTCATCTGATAGACTGACAGTAGGTTTGCAGCAAGTCCAGGGACATATAAAACATTATTGAATGACCCAAACTCGAGATCTATGCTACCTTTTCCTTTGCTAGAAGTTTCAGAATTGTCTCCCAATACAATATTCAGACCACTGGAAGAGTCAAGTGAAGTAAAATAATTACTTGAAGACACCATGTGTCTTGAAGCACCAGAATCAATGATGAATGATGAAGATTGGGAAGTGCTGGCCATCAGTGCATGAACTCTCTCTTTGTCATCGGAATTTGATCCTCCATCCTTCCTTCTTGTGCTCTCTGGAAGAGGGATGTTGGCTTTCTCCAATGCCTGAGTTAATTGGTCGATGGTCTTCTTCATACAAGAGCTTTCGGGATGAAATCCATTTCTACAATAAGCGCACTTTGTCCTCTCATTCTTCTTGTTCGGATTCTTCTTGAAGTTTGATGGCTGTCCATTAAAATTCTGCTTGTCTTTTCGCTCACCGGTGGGCTTCTTGAAGTTGCCTTTCTTTTTTCCTTTTGAATTCTTTGAGTCTCAAACATTTAGGAAATGGTATTTGGATGTATTTTTAATGGCTCCCATTAAGACCAAGTTGTCTTTTTCTTGAGTTAATGACTCCATGAATTTTGAAAATGACAGGCTCTTCTAATTTTTAATTGCTTTCCGAGTGGAATGGAAGGTGGAAACAAAAATTGAATAGTTCGGGCCAAGCCTGGAGAGAATGGCCAAAACTAATTGCTCATCTTTCTTGTATATTCCAAATTTCTTCAGCTGCAATACAAGAGACTTAAATTTGGAGAATAAGTCTTGTAGATTATTGAAATTTTGCGGACTCAAAGAGACTAGCTCGTTATCCAATTGGTGGCCTCTCAATTCATCAGTTTTACTGAACAATTCTTGAAGTTTCAGCCATACTTCATTAGGTGAAGTGAGGCCATCAAGATGAAATAAGAATTCTCTAGATGTAGTGAGACATAACAGACCATAGGCTTCATCCATTCGATTATTCCATTTAGATTTCTCCACTGCTGAGGTTGGCTCAGCTTCTGTTGCCATGGTCACCCTGTAGAGCCCTTTGCTCCTCAGTAGAATCTCCATCTGTGCTTTCCAATCAAAGTAATTGAAAGGAGTGAGGATGATATACTATGTATGATCCACTGCTGCAACTGATATAACGTTTGGACTGAAATTAGAACACTTCTGGATTCCAAAATGTGCCCTGCAGATAATAGAAATCACTCGGTGGTTTGATCAATGCGCCCTTCCTGAGACTGTTGGATCCTGCAAGACAATAAATAGATGAAAGGAATATCTTGATGGATCTGATACCATGTTAAAATCAGATCACATCCAAGAAATCTCCAAGAAATTACACTCTCTCATATGAAAAATCTCACACAACTGGTCAAAGGCACAAAAATAATGCACAAGAATAGATTTCTGTATTACTTCTCATGAACAATAATTACATCAGCCAACATATGAATGTTGTAGGATGTTATTAAATAACATTACAGCAATAATTTGAATGGCTAAATATTCCTAAAGAATCTCCTATTCATCAGACTTTTTAAAACTGCCCATCCCCCCTAGGTGGCAAGTTGGCTTTCCAAAACTGCTCAAAAGATCACATATTCTCTAATTAGGGAGCTGAAGGTGACATACAACCAAAATAGATTCCAAATATGATATTTGAGTGGAATTGGTTTTAAGGAATTTTTTTGGTGAGAAAAACACTTTCCTACGTTGACTAGCTCTTTCCTATGGGGGAAAAAGCAGTAAAAGCAGCAGCTTTCTTCACAAATGCTTCCTCCTTCGTAAATATTATCTAGAAATGTTTAGTAATGCGCTCAAGTGTCCTAGGAGACTTGTAGAACACACCTTGAATGGAATCTTATCCTCCCATGTTGCCTTGTGGACCACACAATGGCAATTTCCTCAATTATTACATAGAATTAACCAACAAGTGATTAATTAATGCATGTTATGTAATTAAATAAATGGTAGGAAGGCTTAAATATTCCAACAAGGAGGAGAATCAACTGATAGGAGGAGTCTATCTTTGTGTACTTTGGTTGTACTATTGCTCTATCTATCTCTGAGGAAGTTGTGGGGTTTTTCACCTTAGGGTTTTCCCCATGGAAACTATGTGTATCTATTGTCTCTTATGTTTGCATATTATGATGATTGATATGCTTTCTATGATTGATATGCATTGATATATTATACATGTTACTCTCTCAGTTAAGATCCTAGAGTATATTGAATTAATGCTCAAAAATTAACACATTATACTTTAGATATATGTTAGATGTTCAGACTAACTTATATCTAATCTAATGAATCTAGTTATTTAATGAATACATATAATAGATTGATGAATGAAACCCTTCACTGTATTTTTCCACTCGCCATTAAGCGACGTACTCTAGTACAGGAAGTTTTGCTTAAGCAGATAGAATTAATTGATCTCAGATAGACAACTTTAAAATAAATTCGAACTACTTTTCCTATTTCAGTACAAAATAGATTTCTTTATAACTGAATGATGATTTCATTGAGGATAATCTAGGTTTCCAATAGTGATAAGCTACTTGGAACTTTACATTATTTACCATAGGTCTGCATACAGAATTTGTAATTAAATTAAATAAACCAAGACTATACTGCTTAATACTATTACGTTTTACATTATACAATTCATCTTTATATCACAAAGAAGCAGTATATAATCTACCAACTAACTAGTACGCATATAACTTAACTAGTAAATTTATATAGAATCTTCATTCTTATAGCATAAACATTAAACAGAGTTTCAAATAGAATACTTCCACAACTAATACACTAATAACAAATCTTTATTTCAGTCGAGATGCTTCCTAGATAACCGTATTTCAATCTTAACAAACAATTAGGGTTTTAACCCAATAACTAATTTCCAGACTTAATTTAGGGACGAAACCCTATTCATTATAAATCCTTAAATGTTAACTCTGTATGAGCCCATTACAAACAAAGTATTCAACTCTAGGACTCCATGACATTACATTAACATTGTATATTTATAACAATGATAATTAAAAATAAATACATCTTTAAAACAAAGCACGATATCACCCATCAAGGGTATCGATGTATTTCACATTTTTTGATAAAGGAGTGGTTACGGGTCCGAGACTCGTAAATTAGCTCTCCCTTCCATTAAGTTTGTACAATAGGGTTACAGACAGATTTTAGAGTTCAGGAAAACCCACTTAAAAAGCTAAACAAACATTAAATAAAACATTCATTTACAAACAATGAGCTTTAGGGTTTAACCCTCATCCACTGCTAATGCCGAGCTCAGGCATTATGCCCATATTTTTCATTTGCTTGCAATAACTCAGGAAAATTTTAACTATACATCAATTCGGATTATTTACACAGTGACGATTTAAAACGCAACCAAAATCCATATTACAGAGATTATTGTAGAGACATATGCCCATAATTTTTCCAATACATTTAACAAATTATGAAACCATACAACTAGAGTGTTATGTAGTAACCATTATAAAAACGTAGCCAAAACAAAGAGTTGTTTTAGAGCACGACCATAATCAAATCCAATATAATAACTCATCTATTATAATTCACACACAGAGGATTTTCCATTTCAGTCCTGAGCGGTTCCTCAAGGGCAACATTATTATCCATTACCAAGTCTGAAAAACGTAGTCACTTAACAAACATAATATTTTTATTATAATCCAAGAAAAGCGTTGAGAAAACCAACATGAGCCTAATGCTCGAGGGTTTAACCCTCTCTACATTACAAAAATTCCATACAGCATATCATCTTTGAAACGAAACTCAACACAATGGTTACAGTGGAGCCACACAACCGGATTTCAGGAAAAACACTTCTTGGAACAAACAGAACCTAAACATTGTTGAGAGAATCTTGAGAAACCGTTGACGCTTACCAGGGCCCATTGTAAAACCACGCAGTTTCCTAGGTGACAGCGACGAGCTCAGCCAAAGTCTACCCTGTCACGCAGCAGTCAATCACCAGACAAGAAGTGAGTTAGCAACGTTATAAAAGGAGTTGATGAGTTAAATTAATAACACCACGTTGCTTTTCATAGCTTACCTTCTTTAGCTGGTGCTGAGCAGTTAAAACCTCCATCTGTATCAAAGAAGAACCAGGATCAAAACCCTTAAACTTTGCGTGCAGAATCAAAACCCTAAATGACCGGGAGCCTGTCGGCCTCCCCTACCACTGGCAAATGCAAAAGTGAATGCACAGAGAGTGTTTTGATCGAGGGCATTCAATGCATGGCTAGGGTTTAGGCCAAGAACCCTATGCCCTTCACGTGGGCATTTCCAATGTGTAAACCACTATCAAATAATATCGTAATCACGACTATAGTATAAACTTATTAAAGTTTCAAAAGAATCCAATCATTTAAAGGATCTGCGTTTGAACCATAATGTAATTCAAATATTGGCATATAATTAATAGGAGCATTACAACCGTTCACGTGGGCTATGCCACGAGGGTGTTGACACTCGGACATCCACTAACTTTCCAAATAAAATGAAGTTATATATAGTTTTCAAACTAATCGAGTTTCCAATAAGAAGCATTAATAGTATGATGTTTAATACATATATATAAGTTGCGCTATGTCTAAAGTATTGCACAAAATAAAATATATACCTTGGGAGATAGTTTAACATTTACATTTTTGAAATAAATAGTGATACTTCAGAGCATACTGTAAACAAACTCAATTGTTGTAGTGATGGCTAGGATGTGTATCCTAGACCCCAACATAAATTTATGTGCATGGCATGGTGTAAAATCCCAACCCTAGAATATCGTCGACACATTGACGATTTCTACGTAATCTCCAACATCAAATCTTGAAGGTCTAGTATCAAATCTCTTACCTATGATCTATACAGTAATAATAAGAGCATTAGCTATATAATAGCTAAGTAAGCCTCGGGGTACCCCTAGGACCCCTTCATCAAAAGGAAAGCAAACAATTAGTATCCATAATCAAATTATAGTAAGAGATAAAATAAGTGTCGACGTATACCTTGAGCAAGTAACCATAACATATTCTCTCAATTAAGTACATATGAATATATTCAACAAAATGTTACAGCATTGTATCCATACAAAGAATGATAGCATAGTGTCGTAATGACTCTTTACATAAGTAGAAATAAATAAATAGTAAAATTATATAAACAAACACATGTTTGATTTAATTACATCATCATGTCATTACAATACTTGTAAACAACTTAGGACTGTTGTGACATCTTCTTCAACATACAACTGATCTGCTAATAAAAAGGAATTTAACTCTCATAAAATACGTCTGCATTTTTAAGGTTTAGCATTTATTACCATACATAAATTTTTTAATTTTTGTGAATTTTGGGGATGTTACACAACTACATGTAAGAAGAGTTCAAGTGTGTCCAAGCACCATGATAATTCAATCCAAGGAGCCAAATAGAGTCGAACTTTTGTGTATTCAATCAAAGGATCCAAATAGAGCCCAACTGGTGTGTATTCAATCCAAAGAGCCAACTAGAGCCCCAACTCTTGTGTATTCTATCCAAATTGTCAAAGAAAAAAAAATGGTGTCTGAATTCACTCCAAGATGCAAATGGTTGTCGGACTGTGCATGAAAACAGCAAAAACATGCGTGGAATAAGAGAAAAAATGCAGGAGAAGAGCGTGGGTTATTTTCTGAATTTGATGCTCAACAGGGACATGCACGCGCATCTAGTGTGTGCTCGCTCCTGTTGAACGTTAAATAGTTTGGTGGGTAACGTTTACTTCATTTATTACCAAATAAATCGATATTTTTCGGTTTGTTCCTAGAGCCCCTCCCCCATAAAGGCCTTTAGGCCCTCTTCTAAACATTAATCCCTAAGTGCATAAGTGCACAAGATGATGATGAGGCGGAGGGTGATGACAATGAAGATGATCATGATGCAGATTAAGATGATAAAGATGATGATGTTGTGAAGAAGAAGATGATGGGGATGATGATGAAGATGGTGAAGATGATGATGAGGGTGATGAGGATGATGATGATGGTGATGCAGAAGATGATGATGATGGAGATGTTAACGGAGAAGGGGGAGATGGCAATGATGATGAAGAGGAGGATGATGACGATGATGAGGATGATGATGATCATCATCTCCATCATCATCTTCATCTTTATCAGCATCATCTAAATCGTCTTCATCATCATATGGAGCTTCTCTAATGTTGATGATGAAGATGTTGATGATGATGATGATGGTGATGAATATGATGATGATGAAGAAGATGGTGATGATGGAGATGTTGATGAGGAACCTAGAGATGACAATGATGATGAAGATGTTGATGATGATGATGATGATGGTGATGATGATGAATGTGTTGATGATGATGGTGATGGTTATGAAGATGATGATGATGATGATGATGATGAAGATGTTGATGATGATGGATATGTTGATGAGGAACCTAGAGATGACATTGATGATGAAGATGTTGATGATGATGATGATGATGGTGATGATGATGAAGATGTTGATGATGATGGTGATGGTGATGAATATGATGATGATGATGATGATGATGAAGATGATGATGATGGAGATGTTGATGAGGAACCTAGAGATGAAAATGATGATGAAGATGATGATGATGATGATGGTGATGGTGATGGTTGTTAGTTTTTCATCATTTAATTCAATTTGATCTAGGATCTTAACTGAGAGAACAACATGTAGAGAATATCAAACACAAGAGACAAGAGACATAAAGCATTTCACTAGGGAAAACCAAGAAGGTGAAAAACCCCACAACTTCCTCAGAGATAGAATGAGCATCAATACAAAGATCACAAAGATAAAACCCCACAACAAGAGATCTCCTAGAAGCTGCTCCTCCTCCACTTGTGTGCACTCCTCCTCTCTGTCACTAATGCGAAGTGAGTGAGTGTGTGAATGAATAAATGAGAGAGTCACACTTTCTATTTATACTTTAATTCACTTGACTTTTAACTCTAAATAGGTCGGCGCCAACTTAACCGCTTAACATAAACTGACTTTGGGTTGACCCTAATAGGGTGGTCTAATAGCCCTTTGACCCACACAACCCATACAGGGCCGACCCCACCAAGGTGGTCTAATAACCCATCAAATATAAGTTGCGACACTTACAACAATACTTGCGACACTTGCAAATACAAATGACGACACTTCCAATTGGAGGAATAATACATCTTCGTTGGGGATACAATAAAGTACAAATGTAATACATACAATATACAAATGAATATCTTCCGAAGTTACAAATACATCAACACTCCCTCTTAACTAGGAAGGTATTCTCTTGACACAAGTCATCAATACATATAGACACAAGTCTTCAAGACTGGAGCTGGATCATCGTCACTAGATCACTAGAGCATCATCGTCACTGCTGCTGTACTCGTCATCTCAATCACTGGGCTATCTCTCAATTCTTCTCATCATAGGAAGTTCTACAGAGCCAGCCCTTTTTCATGCTAGTTGTAGGCCTAGCCTCCTATAGGTCTTCATCATCTCTACGAGCTGCCCATCCTGTGGAATCCTCGAGACTGATTCCATAGGATGAAGATGTTGATGATGATGGTGATGGTGATGAAGATGATGATGGTGAAGATGATGATGATGGAGATGTTTATGAGGAAGAAGATGATGATATTGATGGTGATGATGATGAAGATGTTGATGATGATGATGATGATGATGAAGACGATGATGATGGAGATGTTGATGAGGAACCTAGAGATGACAATGATGATGAAGATGTTAATGATGATCATGCTGATGATGATGATGATGGTGATGGTGATCAAGATGTTGATGATGGTGGTGATGGTGATGAAGATGATGATGATGATGATGAAGATGTTGATGATGAGGGAGATGATGATGAGGAACCTAGAGATGACAATGATGATGAAGGTGTTGATGGTGATGATGATGGTGATGATGATGAAGATGTTGATGATAATGGTGATGATGATGAAGATGTTGATGATGATGGTGATGGTGATGACGATGATGATGATGATGATGATGATGATGAAGATGAAGATGATGATGTTGAGATATTGTAACTTCAAAGAATATTATATTTGTACTTTATTATTCTGGAGATGATTCATTCCTCTGTGAAGATCTTATTGTATATTCGGAGATGTTTATTCCTCCGTCGGAATGTGGTAACTTGGGTTATTAGACTTCCCTAGTGGGGGTCGACCCTGTATGTGTTATGTGGGTCAAAGGGTTATTAGACCACCCTAGAGGGGTCGGCCTAGTCAATTGTAATGGGGTATTTAACCCAATGGTTAAATACGAGCCTACATGTCTTGTGTAAAAGAAAAGTCGGAGTAGTCTATAAATAGAGGAGGTGTGTTCCTCATTTGACACACTCACTCACTTGAGAGTGGTGCACTTGTGGAGGAGAGGTCTGCTATGATGGAGGAGGAGATCATGTCTTTGGTTTGCATCTTTGTATATTGCTGGTCATCTATATTGAGGAAGCTTTACTGGGTTTTCTACCCCATGAGGGTTTCCCAGGATAAATTTGTGTCTCTTGTGTTTATGCTGTTCTTGTTGTTTCTTCAGTGATCCTGTATATGCTATTATTGTGAAATGGAATGTAATGCTGCTATTTTCTGTCTTATCATATTGAATTTTAACATGGTATCAGATCTAACTTGAAGGAAGGCAAGGTATGGCACTTACGACACTTGCTTTACTTACGACAATTTACAGGTTCAGGATCTGAAAAATTTACAGGTCGTAGATAACATCTCCAGGTATCTTGTGTCCAAAGGGAACCCTCAGATTCGTTGTACTTTGTAAGTTATGATCAGTACAAGTTAGGGTTTCTGCCTCTTCCAGATCTCAGTCAAAATTAGGTGACCTAGGAAACAAGGTCATAACTTGGGCTAGGAAGCTCCAAATGAAATTTCGTAAAAAGTGACAGGTAGTACACAGACTTTAATATATCAGAAAACGTTTTCAGAGGCCGAAGCTGAACCAGTGACATGTGGCTCGCCATACAAGTTCGCTCTCCTGTTTTATCCCATAAACAGGTCACGTTGCGACACTTGGCATAACTCTCTCTCAGAGAGTCCAATTGAGGTCAGACCTATTAGGATAGAAATATAATAGGGCGAGCTATCTCAGGAAACGTTTTTAGAGGCCGAAGTTCAAACAGTGACACGTGGCACGCTGTACAAGTTCGTTCTCCTTTATTATCCCAAAACAGGTCATGTTGTGACATTTGGCATAACTCTCTCTCAGAAAATCCAATTGAGGTCAGACCTGTTAGGATGGAAAGATGATAGGTCAGGTTACTACAGAAAAAAACTTCAGACCCTGTGGAGCGAAAATTTCAGAGTTATAGCAGAAACAATCAGGTACATATTTCTGTCAAAACAGAATTATTTTTTGAGCACATTCATTCATGGCTTCCGGAATTTAGGGTTTCGGAGAAAGTTGGAATTTTTGGAATCGGAGTCCACAGCTGAGTGCTACTCAGGAAAATTGAAATTTAGAGAACAAGATCGAATTTTTTGGTTGGGTAGAAGAACGGGCTTGATCAAACCCTAGTTCGGGATTTTGATCAGAAAGATGGAAAATTAGGGCTTCAGCAAAAGTTGAAATTTTTGAAGTTTGTAACCACGGCTGGAAGCTCCTCAGAAAAATAAGAGTTTAGAGCCTTGAATCGAACCTTTTGATTGGACAGAAGGGTGGGCTTCATCAAACCCTAGTTCGGGTTCCTGTCCAGAAGATCCAGAAGTTTCGAAGGCAATTTTGAGGGGTCAAATTTTGGAGATTTCAAAATTGAAGTATGCTAGCAAGACACATTCTTCCATCCATTCAGAAGTGTGAAAGTCAAAGATTGAATTTTTAGGGCTTCTCTAGCAAACCCTAATCAAGCTCCTGATCAAGTTTCAGGGGGAATTGACGCTAAGGCCTTACATAAGAAGACTACAAGAAGTCTCGACAGGTATGACTTAAGGAGGTTCAAGTATGTCTTGAAATCTGATTCTTGATTAAGTTCATGATGTGTTTGTCTTCATATTATTTATTAATACAATCTTGATTAATGTTAGAATTGTCTTATCACCCTAGTAACAGTATGAATGCATGTGAATGATCGAAGACATTCATTGATTAGGGCTATATGATTGTACTAATGCATTATGGTGTTGTGTGAGGTTGATGTTGTCTGCTAACAAGATACAGGTGCATCACAAAAGACAAATCAAGTTCCATGACCATGACAACATGAAGACAAAGACTCATCCATAATCTTTGTTCTACTTACGAGGTATGTATGACTTTGTTATATTATGCTTAACCTATGAGACATGCAAGTTCTAGCTCGGGATCTCTAAATCATTGAAGAGATTGTTTAGGTATGTTGTACATAACTAAGCAGGTATACTAATCCAGGTATGTTTTCCTATGTCAAGTTAGAATCTTACCTTGTGTTAGGATCCCTTATAAAAGTATACTTGGTATGATTGGTTATGCTTATTCATAAAGTTAGTAATCAAGGGTTTATGCATACTATGTCTCTTATATTGATGATTTAATTAACCTGAAGAGTACTATGATCAAACAAGAATATGCATGAGTAAAAGAAGACTTCCTTGAAACTATGAATACTAATGATCGTGACTATATATATTCAAGATTATTTAGAATTAGAATGTTTTGATAATATTGAGAATATACTAATGAATGTATGTTTGTGTATGAGATCATGAGGATGACACTAGTGCACACTTGAGCATGCACAGTGGTACAGAATGAATAGAAGTTCAAAAGACATACAGAAGATCAAGCGGGAGGCAACCACACCAACATAAAAGATAAGTATTTGAGTTGTTATTAGAAATAGTAAATGATATTGCTTGTATGCATATTTGTATTCCTTGAATATATCATGCTGAGTGTAAACATTCATAAAGCATTGAACAATATACTACTAATATGCATATGATTGGTAAGTTGGACAAACATTCCATTGTTGCTTGTCTAGAACGAAACCTCTTTGCTGACATGCTGAGAGCTGTGCACACTCTCGATAGTATGTTTTGGTAGAGATGGAAGGCATCTAGATAGCCACTGTATGCATACAGGATATGGGAAAGTGTTGTGCCAAAGTATTGGTCAAAATAGTTGCATAACTATGTAAATGATATCTGTATGCATAATAGGTTATCATGTCAATATGATTTGATGATTATGAAGTATTACTAATCATGTACTTAATTTTGATTTGTAGGAAAGATCATGATGAATGATGAACACTGAACAAGCGATGGATGTTCAAAAAAAGATTTACAAATCAAACACACTATAGAAGGCTTGTGGCTAGAAGATTCTCTTAGCAAGAGGAAGAGAATCATGATGAGATGTTTTGCTCCAAGTGGCTAGATAAGACCATTCTCTTAATGGTGTAATTAAAGAAGAAGTGTGAATCAGGTTCTGTATGGGCTCCCAAGATCGATAATCAATTGATGAGCTTAATGATCACCATGGGTGATGTGGATCTCAACCTTTGCTACAAGGTTGAATATGGTTTCTATACATAGATGACATGGATACAAGAAGGAACTCACCTCAGAGTTTGAATGATGTTGAGGTTCATATCAGTAGAGCCATCTAATGAGAGATGGCATAGATAGATGGTTGCATAAAAGAAAATGAAAGATCTCAAATTAATGTATTACTTCCTAGGTCTGGAAGTATGGAATCTTTCTCAACCAGGGAAAGTATGCCGAGAAATATTAAAAGGACTTGATATGTTGGAATGTCCACTCTCATGGATTCCAACTTGAAGCTGTTGGTGAATGACTCATCAGAGTTAGTGTATATAACTCTGTACAGACAAATTATTGGGTCATTGATGTATCTAATAAATACTAGGTCAGATATATGCTTTGCTCTAAATACCTTGAGTCAGTATCTAGTGGAAACTAGATGTGTTCACCTATTAGTTGCAAAGCATGTGATCAGGTACTTAAAGGGCACGATAGACTTTGATCTATGCTATTTTTGGAGATCATGACTTCAGATGGCACAGATGTTGATTGAGCAGAAAGTGTATCAAACAGGTAGAGCACATCGAGAGGATGTTATTGTCTGGGATCAGCCATGAT
Source organism: Larix kaempferi (assembly GCA_027924585.1). Classification (NCBI taxonomy): domain Eukaryota; kingdom Viridiplantae; phylum Streptophyta; class Pinopsida; order Pinales; family Pinaceae; genus Larix; species Larix kaempferi. The sequence continues at coordinate 7,466,224 of BSBM01001102.1, forward strand.
CTTGTGGTTTAGCAGCAAGCAGTCCAGTATGGCTCTTAGCACAAGCGGAATATATGGCTGCTTGCTCTGCTAGTTGTGAAGCAGTATGGCTACAAGATTGTTTGACTTATAGATAGACCCAACTGTGATACTATGTGACAAACAGAGTTGAATCAAGATGGCAGAGAATCAAGTGTTCCAAGATATGGTGCAGAAAGGAACTATAAAGTTCGAATTTGTAACAGGTTACCGATGTACTAACCAAACCTCTACCTCAAGTGAACAAGTTGCCGATGTACTAACCAAACATCTACCTCAAGTAAATTTTTCCGAGACAAACTTAATATAGTTCAGAAGGACCCTCCTCGAAAGGGGGAGTGATGTGATCATTCATGATGAGATTGCCTGCATCGACAGTGAGGTCGATGATGAGGATACCTATATTAGTAATGCCAATAGAGAGGTTGGTGGATGGTCCTTAAACAGGGTCTAAGTTGAGAAGAGGGATTGCATCATCCTTGAACATATGTTCTAAAAGGATCCGTAGACAGATGTCTCCGAGAAAGAAGAGGGATTGTATCATCCTTTAACATATGTTCTAAAAGGATCCGTAGACATATGTCTTCAAGAATAAAGTCCTTAGTGGACATGTGGGGATTGGATCATCCCTGGACTTCAGTCCTAAAGTGATCCGCAGACGTATGTCTTCGAGAATGAAGTCCTTGGTGGACATAAGGGGATTGTATCGTCCTTGGACTTTAGTCCTTTGAATTGAGCCGTATACATGATGTCTCTGAGAATAAAATCCTGAATGAACAGGTAAGGGCATTGGATCGTCCTCAGAATTTGGTCCTGTGAAATGAGCCATAGACATGATGTCTCCGAGAATAAAATCCTGAATGAACAGGTAAGGGGATTGGATCGTCCTCGGACTTTGGTCCTGTGAATTGAGCCGTAGACATGATGTCTCCGAGAATAAAATCCTGAATGAACAGGTAAGGGGATTGGATCGTCCTTGGACTTTGGTCCTGTGAATTGATCCGTAGACATGATGTCTCCGAGAATAAAATCCTGAATGAACAAGTAAGGGGATTGGATCATCCTCGGACTTTGGTCCTGTGAATTGAGTCGTAGACATGATGTCTCCGAGAATAAAATCATGAATGAACAGGTAAGGGGATTGGATCGTCCTCGGACTTTGGTCCTGTGAATTGAGCCGTAGACATGATGTCTTCGAGAATAAAATCCTGAATGAACAGGTAAGGGGATTGGATTGTCCTCAGACTTTGGTCCTGTGAATTGAGCCGTAGACATGATGTCTCCGAGAATAAAATCCTGAATGAACAGGTAAGGGGATTGGATCGTCCTCAGACTTTGGTCCTGTGAATTGAGCCGTAGACATGAGGTCTCCGAGAATTGAATGATAGGACTAGATCGTCCCTGGACTTCGGTTTAAAAGGTACATGATAGGACTAGATCGTCCCTAGACTTCGGTTCAAAAGGTACATGGTAGGACTGGATCGTCCCTGGACTTCGGTTCAAAAGGTACATGATAGGACTGGATCATCCCTGGACCTCGGTTCAAAAGGTACATGGTAGGACTGGATCGTCCTTGGACCTCGGTTCAAAAGTTATATGACAGGATTGCATCATCCATGGACCTTGTCCTAAAGAGAGCAGGATTGATCATCCTATAATATAATCGTGTGTGTTGCGGGGTATACTTGTATTGTGTGAATACTTGTATTGATGATGTGTATACTTGTATTGTGTAGATACTTGTATTGATGATGTGTATACTAGTATTGTGTGGATACTTGATGATGTGTATACTTGTATTGTGTGGATACTTGTATTGATGATGTGTATACTTGTATTGGTGTGGATACTAATACTGTTGATCTAGATGACGATGTTGCTGATTGTATTGATCTAGATGACAATGCTACTGATCGTATTGATCTAGATGACGATGCTGCTGATCATGTTGATCTAGATGATGATGATGCTGCTGATTGTGTTGATCTAGATGACGATGATGCTGATAATGTAGATTGAGATGATCCAGATGCTGTAGATCGTGATAAACCAGATGCTGTAGATCGATATGATGTGACGATGTTGATGATCGTGTGATGACGATGCTGATGATCGTGTGATGATGATGTTGATGATTGTGTGATGACGATGTTGATGATCGTGTGATGACGATGCTGATGATCATGATGATTCAGATATTGATGTTGTTGTAGCTGTTTGAGTGTTGCAGTAGATAAAGACTCATTACTGAAGATGTTGATGTTCCAGTATTGAAGATGTTCCAGTAACTGGTTGAGTTACTGATGATGTTGAGAAAGCTTCCAATGATTTATAGATGTATCATGTTGATGACTCCTTGCTCGTGCAGATGTTGTTATAATATCCTTCTCGTTAAGGGCGAGTGTTGAGATATTGTAACTTCAAAGAATATTATATTTGTACTTTATTATTCTGGAGATGATTCATTCCTCCGTGAAGATCTTATTGTATATTCGGAGATTTTTATTCCTCCGTCAGAATGTGGTAACTTGGGTTATTAGACTTCCCTAGTGGGGGTCGGCCCTGTATGTGTTATGTGGGTCAAAGGGTTATTAGACCACCCTAGAGGGGTCGGCCCAGTCAGTTGTAATGGGGTATTTAACCCAATGGTTAAATACGAGCCTACATGTCTTGTGTAAAAGAAAAATCGGAGTAGTGTATAAATAGAGGAGGTGTGTTCCTCATTTGACACACTCACTCACTTGAGAGTGGCGCACTTGTGGAGGAGAGGTCTGCTATGATGGAGGAGGAGATCATGTCTTTGGTTTGCATCTTTGTATATTGCTGGTCATCTATATTGAGGAAGCTTTACTGGGTTTTCTACCCCATGAGGGTTTCCCAGGATAAATTGGTGTCTCTTGTGTTTATGCTATGCTTGTTGTTTCTTCAGTGATCCTGTATATGTTATTATTGTGAAATGGAATGTAATGCTGCTATTTTTTGTCTTAGCATATTGAATTTTAACAGATGATGTTGATGGAGATGTTGATGAGGAACCTAGAGATGTCAATGATGACAAAGATGTTGATGATGATGATGATGGTAATGATGATGAAGATGCTGCTGATGATGATCCTGGTGATGAAGTGATGATGATGATGATGAAAAAGATGATGATGATGGAGATGTTGATGACGAACCTAGAGATGACAATGATGATGAAGATGTTGATGATGATGGTGATGGTGATGGTGATGAAGATGATGATGGTGATGGTGATGGTGATGAACATGATGATGATGATGGAGATGTTTATGAGGAACCTAGAGATGACAATGACGATGAAGATGTTGATGATGATGATTATGGTGATGGTGATGAAGATGTTGATGATGATGGTTATGGTGTTGAAGATGATGATGAGGATGATGATGAAGATGATGATGATGGAGATGTTGATGAGGAACCTAGAGATGACAATGATTATGAAGATGTTGATGATGATGCTGATGATGATGAAGATGATGATGATGATGAAGAAGATGATGATGATGGAGATTTTTATTAGGAAGAAGAAGATGATGATGATGGTGATGATGATGAAGATGTTGATGATGATGATGATGGTGATGAAGATGGTGATGATGAAGAAGATGATGATGATGATGGAGATGTTGATGGGGAACCTAGAGATGACAATGATGATGAAGATGTTGATGATGATGATGATGGTGATGGTGATCAAGATGTTGATGATGGTGGTGATGGTGGTGATGGTGA
>BSBM01001102.1:7477500-7700000 GCA_027924585.1 Larix kaempferi
GCTGAGATCTAAGGGTCTCTATAGAGTAACGATGGGCACAGAAGTGGAGCCAAATTCTGCTGTGGAGAAAGCAAAGTACTACAATCGACTTGATGAAGCTTATGGATTGCTATGCCTGAGCATTTCAAGGGAACTCTTGTTTCATACAGACAGTTTGACAACCCCCAATGAAGTATGGGTGAAGCTAGAATCACTCTTTGGGAAAACTGATGAACTGAGAGGCCACCAGCTTGAAAACGAGCTCATTAGCTTGATCCCAGCGCATTTTGAAAATATCCAGGAGTTCTTCACGAAATTCAAGTCACTGGTGCTTCAACTGCAACAATGTGGAATTGTTAAGAAGGAGGAACAACTGATTCTGTCCATCCTTTCGAAGCTAGGCCCAGAGTTTTCAGTATTTGTTAGCACATTTCACTCAGCCAAAATGACCCTTCGAAATTGGCAAATGCCATCACTAGCCACCTTCATGGAGTGTCTCACTCAGGAGCAGGATAAACTAGTTCAGATGGGCACCATAAAATCAAAGGACCAAGCATTGGCAATGGGTGTTTCAAATGCAAGCAAAGGAAAGCAGAAAGCCAAGAATTCGAAGCAGCAAGAGAAGAGGAAGTTTGACAAGACCAAGTCTGCAGATGGGGGTTCGAATCTGTCAAAGGAGAAGGACAAGAAGGGAAAGGAAAAGACCAAATGCACCTATTGTCATAGGGGATGGCATCCAGAGAGCTCATGTATGAAGAAAACCATTGACTCAATGGCGCAGCTGCTGGAGAAGAACAACATCCCAGTCCCTGAGGGCGCAAGGAAGAAAGAGAGCACCTCAAACCCTGACAATAAGGAGAAGTGTCATGCTTTGGTAGAAGGTACTTCGAATCCCTCATCCTTTATCATTGATTCAGGAGCTTCCAGACATATGGTTTCATCCAGAGAGCTCTTCTCCTCTATGCATTCGAATGGTGGCCCAACAGTTCGAATGGGAGATGATTCAGAAATCCAGACCAAGGGGATTGGTAGGATTGACATGGAGCATGGCTATTTCAGTGATGTGCTCTATGTACCTTCATTGGCTGCAAATTTGCTATCAGTCTATCAAATGACCCATACAGGAGAAGCCAAGAGAGTGACTTTCACTCCAGATTTGGTAGAAATCTCAGAAATCTCTTCAAATCAAGTTGTGGCTGTAGGGTATGCAGATCATGATGAGAGAATGTACAAATTCTCAAATTTCATTCCAAATTCTAGTGACCATGCTCTTGTCTCTCATGCCAACGAGACCTCCAAGTTGTGGCATGAAAGATTTGGCCACATGAACTACAAATATCTCCAGCAATTGGACAAGGACGAGATGGTGGAAGGGCTTCCAGAAATCAGATCATCAAATGGTGCATGCATTGGGTGTGTAGTTGGAAAGCATCCTGAGCGCAGCTATGAGAAGGGAATGGCAAGGAGAGCCACTCAACCACTTGGATTGGTACATTCAGACCTCATTGGTCCTCTTCCCACTCCATCATATGGTGGATCAAGGTATGTACTTACATTCATAGATGACTACTCTCGATTCTGCTGGGTTTACTTCCTTAAATTGAAGTCAGAAGTGTTTGAGAAATTGAAGATTTGGAAAGCCCTAGTGGAGAACCATAGTGGTCATAAGATAAAGATCCTTAGGACTGATAATGGAAAGGAATATGTGAATAACAACATTCAGCACCTTTGTGAGGAATGTGGCATCCAAATGCAACATTCAATCCCCTACACACCTCAGCAAAATGGTGTGGCAGAGAGGAAAAATAGATCTCTCAAGGAGATGGCTACTTGCATGATTGAAGCTAGGGATCTAAGCCCTAAGCTATGGGCTGAAGCCATCAATTGTGCTGCTCATATTCAGAACAGAGCCTTTCACAAATCAGTAAAAGGAAAAACCCCCTATGAGGCATGGTTTGGCCAAAAACCAAATGTGTCAAATTTCAGGATTTTTGGGTCTAGAGCATGGGCTCGAATTCCATCAGAAAAGAGGAAGGATTTGGAGCCACAGAGCAGGGAATGTATCATGGTTGGATATGGTGAGGACACAAAGGGCTATAAGCTCTTTGACACATCCACACTCAAAAATTTCATTGAGAGAAGTGTGCAATTCGAAGAAGAACCAATTCCAGATTTTGAGCTTGCACCGGGGGAAAGCTCCTCTCCTCCACACCTTAATGAGATTAGTGATGATTCCACCTCTGATTTTTCTGATATTGCTGAAGATGACATGGCTGAAGATGACATTGCTGTACATGAGTCACCATCAAGGCCCAAGTGGGCTGAAAAAATCATAGAAGCTGCAGGTGAATTGGCAGGCAATCCCCAAGAGCCTAGGAAGACTAGATCTCAAACAATCAATGCTTCCTTTGCTAATGAGAGTGAACTTGCTGATCACTGTTATATGATGATTGGATCTGATCCAACATCATATCAGGAAGCTCATAATGATCCAAGGTGGAGAGCAGCAATGCAAGAAGAATTCCAGTCTCTCCAAGAGAACAAAACATGGGATTTGGTGCCTCTTCCTCCCAAGAAGAAACTTGTGCAATGTAAGTGGATTTTTCGAACCAAACCTGTTGCTGATGGTTCTGATCTGAAGTATAAGGCTAGGTTAGTGGCTAAGGGATACTCACAAATCCATGGTGTGGATTATACAGAGACCTTTGCACCGGTTGCAAAGATGGATTCAATTAGACTAGCTCTAGCCATGGCAGCTAGTAAAGGTTGGGAAGTTCACCACATGGATGTCAAAAGTGCATTATTGCATGGTGAGCTACAGGAAGAGATATATATGCAGCAGCCTGAAGGATTCCAAGAGGATCCCACACTTGTATGCAGGTTGAAGAAATCACTCTATGGACTCAAGCAAGCCCCCAGGGCTTGGTATGCCAAAATGGATTCTTTTTTGCTCTCAATTGGTTTCTGTCGATGCAAGTCTGATCCAAATGTTTACTTGCAGCATTGTGATGGTAATTTGCAGGTCATTGTACTGTATGTTGATGATCTCTTAATTACAGGGAGCTACACCAAACAAATTGGCTCAATTAAAGCTTCTTTGCACAGTGAATTTGCCATGAGCGACCTAGGATTGCTAAGGCAATTTTTGGGTTTGGAAATTGAGCAATCTGAGAGAGGTATATTGCTGAGTCAATCTAAGTATGCTTCAGACCTGTTATTCAAGTTTAAAATGGCTGAATGTAAGGCAGCCAAGTGCCCATTCCTTTCAGGCATAAAACTAGGTGAATTTGAAGACTCTCCATTGGTGGATTGTACTCTCTACAGGCAGCTAGTCGGAAGTTTGTTGTATCTTACACATACAAGACCTGATTTGTCTTATGCTGTAAGTGCTTTAGCAAGGTATATGCAGCAGCCACATGAGATCCATTGGAAGGCAGCCAAAAGGATCCTTCATTATGTCCAAGGAACAAAGAACTTTGGGGTACACTATGCAGCTGGTTCTTCACTTCAACTAGCTGGATTTTCTGATTCCGATTGGGCGGGAGATCCCATCGATAGAAAGTCCACTTCAGGTTTTGTGTTTATGTTTGCTGAAGGTCCTATTTTCTGGTCAAGCAAGAAACAACATACAATTTCTCTTTCATTAGTAGAGGCCGAGTACAGGGCAGCAGTGAATGCAGCCACACAGTGTGTTTGGTTGCAAGGCATTCTTCGGGAGTTTGGTGTTGCTATTGATTCTCCAACCAATATTTGGGTGGATAATCAAAGTGCCATCAAGATATATACTGATCCAGTACAGAGGCAAAGAACAAAGCACATTGAGATCCACATGCATTACATTCGGGGCTTGGTGCATGACAGGGTGATTTCATTGCAGTATTGCCCATCCACCGAGCAAACTGCAGACATTTTCACCAAGTGCTTTACTGAGAAGACCTTCACTCACTTGAGAGCTTTGCTTGGAGTGAGTGATGGATGGTGATTGCTGCAATTTAATTGCAGGTTCAGCCCCATGTCCATTTTTGAGGGAAGTTTTTATCCCATGAGGTTTTACTTCTTTTCCTCGGTTCATATGGACAAATAAAATTTCTGTTTGTATTGAGGTGACTTGAGCCTTTGTTGCCAAGGCCTCCCACTTATCTTTCATGACATGTACAAAGTTATGGTTAAGGGGGGGTGTTAGAACAGTAACCACACTTAGTACCATAATCCATAAATTTTTAATTGCCCATGTGCTTAATTAAACCATGTTTTGGATTAAGTGACTATAGTTGGTCAAAAACCCACTTTTGAGAGTGTTCACACCCACTTCCAAGCAAACCAGTTCACCCAGCCTCCAGTTTTGTCCACAAGTGCGCCCTCATTTATTGCTGGTGCACCCTCTCTCCTTGTTTTGGGGAATTTTAGTTGACCAAGGGCGCTAGGGTGGATTTTTGCCCTTTTTTGGCTAGATTTGGAGCATTTAATGCTCCCTTGGGCCCCCAAACCTCCTCTACTTGCTCACCCACGCCTTCCTTGAGCTAATTAATGACCCAGCATGCTTCAGCCACCTCCACACTAGAATTCGTGGCTGTTTGGGGTGATTGGGATTGAGTTGGACCCACCTAGGGGGGATTGAGGCCAATTTGGCATTGATGACTTGTACACTCAGCTTGAGCCACCTAATGCTCTCGATTTTCTCATGGATGTAATAAAAACCTGTTACTAACATTTTCACATGTTAGACAGTCAGTTAATCAAAGGTTTCAGCATACATTGTGTGTAAAATTATCATCTTTTTCAAGTTTTTCCACTGTATTTGCAAATTAATTCGATTTTGTGAGGTTCTCCATAGCTCCTAGATCTTCTGTGATCAAAATACTCACAAAACAGGTGGCTCAACTAAAACATGTGCATTATGTTTTAGAGAAAAAATAACATACCAATCATAAAATAATGACATTTTTGGGTGGTTATACCACATTTCCATAAATAAAAGTTATATATTCCGGAAGGTCATCCGTTATATATATAGTGCCTGAAATTGTATTTTGGGTTATTGAAGAAAGAAGTGATGTGTATAAAAAATTTCATAGTTGTGTATGATTGGAGGTTACAATAGTGAAGTTATTTTTAGAAAAGCATGGGAGATAAGTGACATGTACCTTTAAAGATCAAAGTCATAGTTCCATAAATGTTATACTATGGAAATCCTATTTTTGATACAGATGTACAATTGAGGGTTATATTGTTTTATCTTGGGTTTCCCGGGGAAATTATTGGAAAGAAGTCACATTATTGTTTTAGTTTAGGATACCCGATAAAATTATTCCAAAGAAGTGACGTCTATCACATGTAATTTTGATAGTTGTGCAATTATAGGTTACATTGTAACTTTTGATAGAGTATCAGAGAGAAGTAACATGTAACTTTAAAGATGAAAGTCATACTATGGTTTTCATGATTTTCGTAGTAGGTAAATAATAATTTTATTTCAATGAATACAGTGAGCCTCTTGCATAGTGCATAACTAGGATAACACTACCCTCCACCCTCGAATTGAAGAAGTTGAACCGAAGATTAATAATTGTCAAAGTGTCAAATCTAGAGATATGAGTATGCAACACCACGTTAGTCTAATAGGTGAAACTATTGTAAAATACTCATTAAGTACCATTTTAATGCTTCTATTATCACTTCATCGCTGAGATATATAAGCGGCTGCATAGCTCTTGTAGCACACTCTTTGGTATTTTGGTTCTCAAATTTAGATGAACTTAAATGCAAACAAAGAGAAATACACCCACAAAAAATTCCATCGATCCCATAAACGCTGGGCCAGGCATACAAGATTTAATAATAAGTTTTTGTGATGACTTTTAATCAAAAAAAATCCATACCAATCCTTATGCAATAATTTAAAATTAGCATGAAGCAAACAAACTTTTAAAACCTTTAAAAATGAGCATGCACATTAATTGCTCTTTGTATGAGGATTCGTTCAAAACTATAAGCGAAAAGAACCACTAAAGGATATATAACCATATCAAAATAAACCTATTATAATCTTTTTCACAATAAGATAGGAAATATGTAGAGTCTAATCATTAACAACCACATCTTTGAAAACAATGCGGACAAATTTAATATAAAAGATAATGGCAAGAAATTATCATGCATGACTATTGAAAGATGACAGCCATTCAAAATCCTATAGAAAATGGGCTACCTAACATCAAATTTACACAATATCCCACTATTACAATAATAGAAATCAAAATTTGTTGTAGATCATCAGGCCTGAATGTTATGACAAGCATTATTGTTCATTGAACTCTCCCTCCATGCTTAAAAGTTTGTAACTTCAGGATATAGACTCTGATTGAGTCTAGGAAGCCTGCACTACCAAACCCATGGATCCCTATTATCTTCCCCTCTTCCTTGTTGGTTTGAAAGTAAGTTCACTACTACAGCCCACATGGACCGAGTTTTGTTCGATTTGTGTGAAACGTTAATGATTTTACTATAACCCAAGAGTGATGAACACCATAAAATCCATTGATTTCATGACGATATCTCATGGTTCAACTCGTACTGCAAGCAAAGTACAATAAATACAAAATTATTATTTTTTATATAAGCTTGCATAGTTAACATATATGCAGATGCATGAGATCACCTAAGCACAATGATGTATTAGTAACTTACGACTATTATAGTTCCATTGGCACCCCAGGTTGAACTCCCTAGAATTTTCTTTTCCTCACACCAGTATCTCAACCTTCGATGCCATAATCAAGTTGTACTAAATTCAATGTATCTTAGTTTACTCTCACAGTAATCCAACGAATGCATGAGTACGTCCCATCATTAAAGAACATAAGAACAAATTAATAAGAAGTCGAATATATATATATATATATATATCCCCTCTCGGAAACATAAAACCAAAAAAATATATGTTGTGCATTCATATATTATGATTTGTGATATGTAACAAAATCTATTATAAAAAATGTGTTTTCAATGTTTATCACGCTTACATTGAAACTAAAGTAATCATAAAAAATGTAATAATTTAAGTAGTCATATACAACGTATTTGACAAAAATATTATACCGGTATAAAGTGAAAATGATAAAAATATAAAATAAAAGAAATAACTTAATTAATTTAATTTTTTAAAATTATTGTTAATCGAAAAACAAATAGATACTGAAGTAGAAGTTTTAATGATAATATAATAATTTTTTCTTTCAAAATTAAAATTTTAATATTAATATGTATAAAATTATAATATTTATAATATTATAGATTAATTATATTATATCTTAGAATTTGAGGTGGACTACCATTTATGATTTTCTTAGATTGAAGGAGGATGGAGCAAGTGTACTATGAAGATTGATTATATGGTAGTCGTTCCAAATTATAAATAAACAATTATATAAAAAAAAGAAAAATAATTGGTAGTGATGCCTATATAACTCGTAGCTCATGCATGAATAGATAAAGACAACCCATTTAACTAAAGAAGGTAACAACAAGTGATTACAACTAAGCATAAGTGACTTTGCTAGTACTTACACCGTAAGGCGTCCTATTTCAACCTTGGGGTGGGGCGGGGGTTGCAGATTTTTCATTTAAAAAAAAATGAATGGCCAGATTTGAAACTTAATAGAATATTCGTTGTCTGATGCATGATCGGAGCATTGAGATTTAGTGAGTTAACTTATGTGCAATTTTAAATCCAAAGGACACGCTGTTATTTAAAATAATTTATAATGTAGCGCTCCACTCCCCATTTGTAATGTAACGCATGCTCAAACCCTACATCTCTGAAAGGTGGCGGTGGGAAATTCAATAACACATTTGAACAGGTGGAAAATTAATCAATGAAATGGTCTGAAAGGTGGTGGTGAGAAATTCAATAACGCATTTGCACCCGGACCAAGAGAAATTAAAGAATCTATCCGTTCACTCTTTTGCCGCTTCTCTCTTTTATAGATGTGAGAGTTTTCATGAACACCAACGTGGCTCTAATTCCAAAGCGATATAGAAGCTTGGTTGTGATCTGATCCAAATTGATTTGCTCTTTGTTCTCCATATACACGGTTTAATTTATTATATTGTGTGTGTAGGTTGCAGTATTTGCAGTCTCGAAAGAGGGAGATCCATTAGCGGTCGCAGTGTTTGGAGTCTCGAAAGGGAGATCCATTAGCGATGGGTAGCACTAAATCTGCCGGAGGTATATTTTTGGGTTGTATAATAATATTCTTGTAGCAGCTGCCATGAGCATTAGCATCTTGAACACATTTCGATCTGATATCTGGGTCTGATTGCTCCATCTCCTGTGATGTTGTAACGCTCGAGGATACATTCTCTCTTTGAGTCGAAGAAACTATTTCTAGAGAATACTCTAACGAGCTCTTTCGGGGATGTTTTGCTTGATCTCCCTCAATCTGATTGAAAAAATGGATGTGGATCAAACCGTAATGCCATCCCCAACTTATTTGAAAATCTTGTGTTCAATACCTGTTGGAAGCAAGTGTGCGATGATCTTCTTTTAAACCCTATCGTTTCATCTAAAACCCTTTTATTACATTCATTTTTGCATTCGAAATCAATGGAAAGACACTAAGGTTAACATTTATTCCCTGATAAAAGGAAAAAAAATAAATTGCATCTATGGATTAGAAATTTTTTGGAACCATACCATAGAACTTTTAATAGGATTATTTAATGCAATTGTGAAAGCTGAAATACTAAGCCTCAAGCTTTTAATAAAATTATTTTACCCAATTGTGGAATGGTTAAAGAGTTTTCATAGGGCAAGAGATTTTGAGGAAATGGATTTGGATCCACCCTAAATATTGTGTATAAAAAATAAATAAAAACCTGTAATTTGTATAAAAAATAAAGAAAACATTCATTGACTTGCCTAAAGACAAATGCTGGTCCTATTCTAAATCTTTTCCTACATATCTTACAGATTCGATCTAGAAGAGGAGGGAATAATTTTAATTTGGATATTTTTTAAAATTATTAAATGAATGATCCAAGAGACCCTCGTTCTTCGCTCACTCTACCCCCAAATCGCCATTCGACAGAGAAGGTTCCATGAATGCTTCCACGAAGGTAATATGAAAGGAGAGATGACTGCATTGACATTGACAATGGCAATTTCCTCTCAGTCCGCGACCCATTGTAGTCTTCATTCCATCGAATTTATGGGATATTGCTTGGCTCCTTCTCTTCACCAACTTAAAACACTAAGCTGAAAAATTAAAGGCCCATCGAGCCTGATGTTCGATTATAAGAGTTTCTGCTGAATTATTTTGTTATTGATCTGGCTAGGTAGTATTGATTTCAGGTGTGAGGGGGTCCTCTCTCACAGGATCCGGTTTGCACCATTAGTACATGTATTATATCATTTTAATAGAAACTAATTATATTTATTAATATATATTTACTAAAATATAACATTGGAGAAATGGTAGAATGATCTTTCAATTGAAGATGGCTTGTAAACGTATATATTTCCTTTTCAACAACTGCCGTCAATTCTCACTTTTTTTCATTTTTTATTTGTTTTCAAAATTCCGTGTTAAGCAATCTCTATATATTCGTTTCAAGGTGACTAGATCATGGTATTTTGTTTAATTAATTGATGTGATGCGATCACCATATCAATACACCTTTCATAAATTATAAACATGTCTCGATAGAGTAATTACAAATTTTCATAATGAAATGAGTCTCTTAATATAAAGAAATCTCAAATTGTATCACTTTCAAACTCTTTTCATGCAACAAGCATATATGTGAATGCAAATGCAGTGGTATTATTATGATTATGAAATATATGATAATATACTTTGTATATGGGGATCTTCAAATTTGTCGATCACAAGACGCACTTATGATTTATAATGGATTTTAATATATTTCTCTTTAATGCATAGATTATTTTATTTTAGAGTAAGTAATTATTTAATATAAGTAAGGATTCCTCGCTTTTGCTTAATTCTACGCTTTGGCTTGAAGTTGAAAACCAAGAAAATTTTAATAAAAAATTAAAATAAAAAACTCTAATTCATGAGGTCGATTGGAAAGAAAAAATTGTGCAAAACCTAAATTCCAATATACCCAACTCATATACTAGAGAATAAATCTTACACAAGTCCATCAAATATATATAACTTATGGAATGCGGAACATTAAATCCTTCTTGGTCCTAAAAATGTGAGCAGAGAATTAATTCATCTAGAAATACCTTATTGAAAGATAAGTTCTTCAATCCTCGGAAAGATGATAATTATAATACTTAAGAAAATAAGACACTATAAGTAACCTTTATCCAACAACTTTATTTATTTATTTATTTTTGTTCAACATCTCTTTAATAAAAAATTCATGGTTTGATGGCTTAAACATAACCTTTATCCCACAACCTTTTCTTTTTTTTTATTCTTGTCAACATTTGTTTAATAAAAATTTCATGGTTTGTTGACTTAAACATAACCTTTAGCCACAACTTTATTTTTTTATTCCAAAATTTCATGATTTGATTGTTTAAACATATTTTTACCAACATTTGTTTGGTTTATATTTTTACTTAACATTTCTTTTATTAAAATTTCATGATTTAATTGTTTAAACATATTTTGGACTATGTGGAGTTAAACAAATTTCAAAACAACTTGTACATACATCAAATTCTTTTCTTAATTCTTCTCTTAATATGAGATAACGTTTTAGGGGGTTAAAATTAATTAGTTATTTAGAAATCAAATTCGAAAAAAAATAATGAGTATGGGTGGTCAACCAATAATATCAACAAAATTATTATTAATATTATTTTTTTAATATTCATCACCATCAATCATTTATTATTAATAATATTAATGGTATTATTATTAATAAGATTATTAATAATATAAAATTAAATTAATAAAATGTATGTATCATTGAATTTTTATTGAATGAAATTTGCATAGAATACTAAAAATATACTAAAAAAAAATTGAAAACTTAAAATATTTAGATTAATAACATATTAAAATGAATATTAATACATTAATAATAATATAAATAAAACTATTATTAATAAAATTAAGAACATTATAAATAATAATAAGAACAATATTGATTAACATTAATAGAATGTTATTAAAAATAACATTACTAATGATAAAAGTAACAACACTAATAGTGTTATTAATGAAATTAATAAAGCTAATAATATTAATTATGAAAACATTCACAATATTAATGTTAACAATAACATTAAACTAACATTAACATTAATACTAACATTAATATTTATATTAGCCTTGATAAGAACATTCATAATATTATTATACCAATATTATTGTTATATTAATATTGAGCCTTGGTAACATTAAAAATAATGATTTTATCATTAAATAATTAAGTTAATTTTAACATACAATATTAATATTAAAAACATTAATAATAAAAATAGTAGGAAATATTAATATAAACCTCAAACATAACATTCATGGATATCCTAACAACTGTGAAAATCCATAGTTAAATATGAACAATCACACTCATCCAAGAACAACAATAGTCAACAAATGTGAACCATGGTCACCCAAAGTCAAACATAATCAACTAGAGTCAACCATGGTAACCAAAGTACACAATATTCAATAATAATCAACCAAAGACAACCATGGTAAACCAAAGTCATCCATGGTCAACCAAAAGTCAACGAAAGTCACTATGGTCAAACAAATTCAACCATGATCAACCAAAGTCAACCATGGTCAACCGAATGTGCACCAAAGTCAACCATCGGAAACCAAAATTCAATCAAAGTCAACCATTGTCAACCATAGTCAATCATAAACAACCATAGCCAACCATAGTAAACCATAAAAAACCATCACCAACCATAGTCAACCATAATCAACCATAGTCAACTAAAGTCAACCATATCCAAACATCGCCAACCATGGTCAACCATAGCCTCACTCAGCAACAGTTGACCATAATCAAACAAATTCAATCATTATATCCAAATTCAAACATAGCCAACCATCGCCAATCATGGTCAACCATAGTTAACCATAGCCAACCATCACCAACCATAGTCAACCATGGTTAACCATAGTCAACCAAAGCCAACCGAAAGTTAAAGATAGTTAACCATAGTCAACCATGGTTAACCATAGTCAACCAAAGCCAACCGAAAGTTAAAGATAATTAACCATAGTCAAGCAAAGTCTATCAAATCCAACCATAGTCAACCAAAACCAACCAAAAGTCAACCAAGGGAAATCATAGTATGTCAAAGTCAACCATATTCAACCAAAGTAAACCATGGTACACCAAAGTCAACCATGGTTAACGAATGAGAACCATGGTCATACAAAGTCAACCATAGTCAACCTTCACCAACTATACTCAACCATGGTCATATAAAGTCAACCATAGTAAACCATGGTCATACAAAGTCAACCATAGTCATCCATAACCAACTAAAGTCCACCATAGCCAAACATCGTCAACCATGGTCAACCATAGCCTCACTCAATGACACTTGACCATAATTAACCAAAGTCAACCAAATTCAAACATTATATCCAAAGTCAACCATAGCAAACCATGGTCAACCATAGTTACCCATAGCCAACCATCACCAACCATAGTCAACCAAAGCCAACCAAAAGTTAAACATAATCAACCACAGTCAAGCAAAGTCTATCAAAGCCAATGAAAGTCAACCAAAGTTAACCAAAAGTCAACCATTGTTAACCATAGTCAACCATGGTTAACTAAAGTCAACCAAGGGAAACCATGGTATACCAAAGTCAACCATGGTAAACCAAAGTTAACCATGTTCAACCAAAATTTAACCAAAGTAAACCATGGTACACCAAAGTCAACCATGGTCAGCGAATGCCAACCTTGGTCATCCAAAATCAACCATAGTCAACCATCGCCAACTTTAGTGAACCATTGTGTGCCATGGTCATCCATAACCAACTATAGTCAACCATTATCAGCGATAGTAAACTATAGTGAACCAAATCTAACTCGAGTAAACAAAAGTCAACCATAGTCAACCATAACCAACTATAGTCAACCATTGTTAAGGACAGTCAACCATAGTGAACCAAATCTAACCCGAGTAAGCAAAAGTCAACTATAGTCAACCAAATCCAACGAAATTCAACCATAATCAACCAAACCCAACGAAAGTCAAACATAGTTAACTAAAGTTAACCAAATCTAACTAAAGTCAACCATAGTTAACTAAAGTCAACTAATGTTAACCAAAGACAACCAAAGTTGACTAAAGTCAACCATATCTAATAGTCATCTATATTCCTCTAATGTTAACCAAAGTCGACTAAATCCAACCATAGTTAACAAGAATTAACTAAAGTCAACCATGGTTAGCCATGGTCGACCAGAGTCAACCAAAGTCATCCATAGTTAATTAAAGTCAACCATACTCATCCAAAGTAAGAAGTTAGAGAAGGACAAGCAATAGTCATTTGTGGAAAAATAAAGTCAACAATAGTTAATGGTCAACCATAATCAATTATGGCCAAATAATGTCAAACATAGTCAACCAATTATGGCCAAATAAAGTCAACCATAAACAATTATGAACAAACATAGTCAACAATGGTTAATCATCATTAATCATGAATAACCATAGTCAACCATTAGTCAACCATGTTGAACCAAATTCAACCAAAGTCAACCATGATCAACTAAAATCAACCAAAGTCGACCATTGTCAACCAAATTCAATCAAAATCAACCATGGTCAACCAAAGACAACCACGGTCAACCAAAGTCTTTCAAATTCAACCATGGCCAATGAAAGTCAACCATGGTCAATCAAAGTCAACCATGATCAACTAGAGTCAACCATAATCAAACAAAGTCAACCATATTCAACCATGGTAAACCAAATAATATTCTGATATGACTTTGGTTGTGTTAACCCAAATTTAACCATGGTCAACCATAGTCAACTATGACTTTTCATGGTTGGCCACAACCAAAGTCAACCATAGTTATCCAAAGTCAATGAAAGTCAACCATGGTGAATTAGAATTTAACCAAAGTCAACCATGGTCCATAAAAGTCAACAATGGTAACTAAAGCCAATGAAGGTGGACCATGGTCAACAATGGTCAACCATGGTCTACCATAGTTAACCATGGTCCACCATAGCCAACCAAAGTCAACCATAGTTAACCAAAGTCAACTATAGACAACCATGGTGTACGATGGTCAACCATGGTCAACCAAAGTCAACCATAGACAACCATGGTCAACCAAAGTCCACTATGGTCAACCAAAGTCAAACAAAGTCCACCATGGTCAAGCAAAGTCGACCATGGTTGACTATAATCAAACATGGTTAACAAAGTCGACTAAGGTCAACCATGGTCAACTACAGTCAACTATGGTCAACTATGTTCAACCATAGTCAACCATGAACATCCAAAGTCAACAATGTTCAACTTTAATCAATCATGGTCAATCAAAGTCTACCATAGTTAAGAATGGTCAATCAAAGTCAACCATCGTCAACCGAGGTCAACCATAGTTGTTATATTTAATGATTATATTTATTATTATTTAATTAATATTATTAATTGTGTGCCCATAATAATAATAATAATTCACCAAATCTAGCCAGTAGATCGGCCGTCAACTAACAAGCCATATTAATAATTAATATGGCTTATATACGTCGATCGACGTATATCAACCACATTTAAATGTGTGGCCATCGAGCTTGATGTTCGATTATAAGAGTTTCTGCTGAATTATTTTGTTATTGATCTCGCTGGGTAGTATTGATTTCAGGTGTGAGGGGGTCCTCTCTCACGCGATCCGGTTTGCACCATTAGTGCATGTATTAATATGGCTTATATACGTCGATCGACGTATATCAACCACATTTAAATGTGTGGCCATGGTTGATATATGCCGATCGGCGTATATAAGCCATATTAATACATGCACTAATGGTGCAAACCGGATCCTGTGAGAGATGACCCCTTCACACCTGAAATCAATACTACCTAGCGAGATCAATAACAAAATAATTCAGTAGAAACTCTTATAATCGAACATCACGTTCGATGGCCACACATTTAAATGTGGTTGATATACGCCGATCGACATATATAAGCCATATTAATTATTAATATGGCTTGCTAGTTATAGATATTTATATTTTAAAATTTAGGGTGGATTAGTAAATATGCTAAATTTCTATATTGTAGAATGATGAGACAAGTGCATTTTTTATGATTAACATGTTTAATTAGAAGAAAAAAAGTGACTACTAATAATGTTACTACTATGCATAAAAAAAACAACAAATACATTTAACTTATATCTTATCATCAATATTTATAAACCACAAATTAAATAACTATGCTAATAATACTAATATTCAAAAGTTTCCATCTAAAACATTTATATCAATTTACCTCGTTTAAAATACATAGCCATGTGCATATGTACTTTGTAATTCATAGGAGTCGCAATACTGTAACGTTATCTTTGACAAGTAAGCAAACCAGATGTCACCACGCTTACACACTTTCCACTATAATCAGTATCCCGTGTTGGGGTCTGAGAGCCATGAATGTCGCCGGGGCGTGCCTGTACGATGGAGAAACTGTGAATTTGAACTGTTTCAGGATGCTGTACATCGCCACCTTGGCTTCCATTATTGCAAAGTTCAATTCTGGCCAATGCACACTCGCGGCCCACTCGAAAATGGAATGAAGGCCGACGGATGATTGCCTGCGGCTTCTGCTACTCCATTTCTGGAACGCTCAGGCCTGAACTCATTCGCATTGCTACCCCAATACTTTGGATTTCTGTGGACTGATAATACGTCTATTATCACATTCACACCCTTGGGAATCACCATATATTCTCCCAAATTCAAGTCCTTACATGCCTGTCTTACAAGCAATGCACCTGGCGGATATAATCTCAGCGTCTCGTTCAACACCATTCCAATCTGCACAGAGGCGCAATCCTGTTAGTAATAACCAAAAGATTTAAACTGTAATTTGATTGTAAGATGTTAGGTTATTCATGGACTCTTCTGAATAAGTGAGGGTACTAATATAGATCATGAATATTAGTTGTGCAATCTGAAGTGTACTTCTATAGGATGTGCACCCTGGACTGCCTATCTTCAAGTTGGCTAACCTAGAATAGATGTAATATAGTTATATCTTCATCTTCATGTTATGAAGCAAAGTTGACTTTGCTCTATGTCACTTAGATTAGATGGAGGGAATCAACAATCAAGATAAGCTTAGCTCAGGCATTATGAATTGAATTCAATTCGAAAGAGTTTAACACTTTCAAATTATGTAACTTGGAGTTTCTCATTTCCAAATTACACAACGCCATTTTCAATTTCAGATAAGAAGCTTTTCATAGAGCAACCACTCAAAACAATGTTACACTTACTATTTTCAACTTCCCCAAAGAATCCATGGAGAGAATATCACCGATTGAGATCGCTTCCTCACGAGCTTTATCTTGCCAGTCCGGGTGGAGAGCCAAGAGGAGTATTGCCCATGATAGCAAAACGCTTGTAGTCTCGCTTCCTGCAAGGAAGAATGTTTTGCACTCGTCCATTAATTGCTGTGTTGTGTACTTCACTCTCTTGGTGTCATTGGTGGAGGAGAGTCTGTCTATCTCTTGCAGCATAAGACCGAGGAGATCATTCCCATACGAACCAGTAGCTCGTCGTTCCTCAATCATCTTTTTTAAGTTGCCCTCTAGTCTTCTCATTCGTTTCCATATCTCCACGTTTGTTGGAGTAGGAAGGTAGCTGTGTAAAATGTACTTTACCCGTCAGAATATAATATAGTACAGTACAAAGCATTTAATCTGCACACTTGCCGTTCATTGCGAAGGTGACATCAGGAATTTACGATTCCATGGATTTTAGCGGATTTCAAGCTCACCTTGGCCACTCCACAACTTGGTATGATGTATGATTACATACATATTTTAGCTTTAGTACTTCATTATTTGATTTATGGATGATGATAAGAAAACCAAGCTTACACCTCACTAGATTTCTCAAATATTTGTTGATTTCTTAATGAATGCTACAATAGTGGGAAGGTACATGACATTTTCCCATGAAACCATGCTTACACCTCACATAGATGGACCGGTTTGATACTATACATTGAATTGTTTAAATATATTTTTGTCATGGCTAATGTAATATTGTTTAAAGTTGTTTATATATATCAACATGAGAAATGGCAAACACTTTGTTAATATATATATATATATATATATATATATATATATATATATATATATGTTCCGTGTTTGATGCAATCTTTTTCTTAGTATGTAAATTTATTTATTGTTTCTTTGCATTTTGTTCAACTGGTTAGTTGTTATTTTAACTTTTTAATATATAAGTAAAATGACAGTATTTCCAAGAATCTGATACTCATTAAAAGCCATACATTCTGCATTATTTCTAACTGTGATTTTAGTAGACTTCTCCTTTTTATTTTTTTTTAAGTTTTATGTAAAATTATAATACAGATTTGAATCATCACAGTTTCTCTATACTATTATGATTTTAATTATTTTTAACTTTATTTTTCACATTAAAATTGGACAACATCTACCGTCCCATCAAAGACTGTATAAGCATTTCACTCTTCTCCTCTGCACAAAACTTTTCTCCTCATATTGTGTGGAGAAGAAGAAAAGCGATAGAAATTATCACCATATATTTTCTACATCTGCATATGGTAAGAAAAGTAACATTTATAATTCAGAACTGTTTATTTTGTTCAACTGAGAGGAGTATTAGAAAACATTGTCAATGAATAATTTATATCAAAGCTAAATCAAGAGCTTTCTATGGATCTTGCTTTAATCCAATCAAATTAATATGTTCTATTTTAAAACAAAACCTCCCATCAACCCAATCTAGGGTAATTAAATACTGACTCGGTATTGATAATTGATGTTGTGCAGAATTTGATAGTGTTTATTTTAGGTTGCACGTGTTTATTAAATAAATTTGTACCAAACTTCACTGCATGCTAATGCATGTGAAGAATTAAATAATTTGCAGAATTATACAACAACCTACAACTAATTTTACGGCATGTAAATAATGTCTTTATTTCTATTGAATGTAATCTATATAAGTATGTAGCTGTGAAGTCTAAAGATCAATGGGAAATAAACAATTAGGTTTTCTTTTCCTGTGTTTGATTAAAAGCTTCTCTCTTGTTTTCTGTGTTGTTTCATTTCATTGTGATGTTTTCAACTAGGCTCTTTTATAATCTTCATTTGGTATCAGAGCAGGTATTTTGTTTAAAGTTCATAATGTCAAATTCTAACTCTTTGCCAATTCTAGAATTTGATAGAAGTGATTATGATTATTGATGCATCAAGATGATAACCTTTTTGATAGGAAAAGATTTGTGGGAGATTGTAGAATCAGGTTATGAAGAGACGGCTGATTGGAACACACTTACAGCCAATGATAAAACAACTAAGAGAGAAGCCAAGAAGAAGAATGCCCAAGCTTTATTTCATATTCAAATAGCTCTAGATAAGAGCTTATTTCCAAGAATTGCAAGAGCAAAGTTAGCTCAGAATGCCTGGAAGACTCTACATGAAGCTTACCAAGGCAGTGATCAAGTTAAAGTTATCAAGTTATAGACACTGAGGACAAAATTCGAGAATTTGAAGATGCAAGAAGGTGAGTGATTATTGTGTAAGAGTAAATGATGTTGTCAATAAATTCGCTACTCTAGGAGAAACTATTGATAAAGAAGCTGTGATTAAAAAGGTGTTGAGGTGTCTAACACCAAGATGGAACCATGTTGCTATAGTCATTGAAGAAAGCAAGGATTTGACTAACCTTCACTTTGATCACCTAGTTGGATCTCTTATTTCTCATGAAGATAGAGTGAGATTCATTTGGAGAAAGTGATGAGAAAGCTTTTTCCACAAAGCTACATATTACAAAAAATGCAAATGCTAGTTCTAGCTCCAGAAGAAACCAAGCCCAAGGTAAAGGTCAGTATAAAGTTTTTCCAAGAGGAGATAGAGGAAGAAGAGGTGGTTTCAGAGGAAGAGGTAGAGGCAGATTTGATAAGAGAAACATCCGGTGTTATCATTGTCAAAGGTATGGTCATTTTGAAAGGGATTGCAGATTAAAAGAAAACAAAAGTGTTAATTATGCTCAAGAGGGTGATGATGCTTCTCCAAACAATTTGTTTTTTTCTTATAGAAAAACTGAAAATACAGTTAAAGATGTTTGGTATTTAGATTCAGGTTGTTTTAACCACATGACAGGAAATTGCAAGCATTTATCTACAATGGATGAAAGTTTCAAATCTAATATCAAACTTGGTGATGAAAAAACCTTAGAGGTTTCTGCAAAAGGAGATATGGCAGTCCATACAAAAGAAGGTATAAAAAGTATTAAAGATGTTTATTACACTCCACAGTTAAAGCATAATTTATTAAGTGTTGGGCAGCTATGTGAAAAGAATTACATAGTTGTGTTTCATGATAGACAGTGCACAATTTATGATAATAATCAAAGCAATAGGGTGGTTACAGTTGTGCCTATGTCAAAGAATAGGATGTTCCCATTGAAGTTTGGAGAAACTAGCATCAACCTTGCTAATATGGCATATGAGGACAAAGGTTGGTTGTGGCATCTCAGGTATGGTCATTTGAATTTTCATAGTTTGAAGCTTCTAACATCAAAAGAATTAGTTTATGGTTTGCCTAAGGTTGAAGAGCACAAAGAGGTTTGTGAAGGATGTGGTAAAGGAAAACATGCAAGAGAGAAATTTCCTAGAGGCAAGGCATGGAGGGCCCATTATCCACTTCAGCTAGTTCATTCTGATATTTGTGGTCCTATGGAGACAAAAAGTTTGGGTAAGTCATCATATTTCATTACTTTTATTGATGATTACTCAAGAATGTGTTGGGTTTATTTTTTGAAGAGCAAGGGTGAAGCATTTGATACACTCAAGAGGTTTAAATCCCTTGTATAAAATGAAAGTGGTTACAAAATAAAATGTTTAAGGACTGATTGTGGAGGAGAATTTTGTTCAAGAGGTTTTCAGAATTTTTGTGATATGAATGGCATTAGAAGACAACTCACCACTGCTTACACACCTCAACAAAATGGGGTAGCTGAAAGAAAGAACCGTACATTGGTGGAAATGGCAAGGAGTATGTTACATACCAAAGGATTAAGCAATTTCTTTTGGGGTGATGCAGTTGCTACAACAATGTATATTCTCAATAGAAGTCCCACTAGTGAACTTCACATGATGACTCCTTATGAAGCTTGGTATGAGAAAAAGCCTAATGTTAATCATTTCAAAGTTTTTGGTTGTTTAGCCTTTGTTCATGTAGCTGATCAAAAGAGACAAAAGTTAGATCCAAAAAGTGAAACATGCATTTTTGTTGGATATAGTGAGCAAAGTAAGGCTTACAGGTTGTATAATCCTCTCACCAATCGCATTGTTGTGTCAAGAGATGTAATTTTTGATGAAGGGGGAGTTTATGGTCATAAAAAAGACCATGTTGAGAAATCAAAATGTGGTTTGGATGGTGATATTATTGATGATATTAATAATGAGAATTCCACTAATGTTTCAGTTCCAAATGCTACAAATCCACCAAGTAGCCCCTCATCTAGTTCTCCATATTCAAGTCCAAGTACCACAAGGAAGGTGAGAAGCTTGAATGAAATTTATCAAACCACTTATACTATGAAACGAGAACTATATACTAAGAACGAGAACTCTAGCCATACAAACTCATATTTTTGCATAAAAAACACCGAAAACAACCCCCAAATCAAAAAGTGTTGATGCCAGTATCATGTTTTCATAAAAAACACCAAAAACAACCCCCAAATCGAAAAGTGTTGATACTAGTATCAACGTTTTTTTTCTCTGGGTTAAAAATATAGCCATGACTTAAAAATCTCATACTGTTGTTTACGAAAGCCTTAAAATCAACCCCTAAATTGAAATTTTTTGTTTTCAACAAATAAATTCCTAACCCTAACCCCCAACAAACTATTACAAAAGTTAAAAAAAAAATTATAATGCGCCCCTCCTACCTTAAATGGTCAGGGTTGTCTCATTTGCCCCATATTAATAATTTTTTTTAAAATTTACATTTAAAATAAAAATAAAAACCTAAACTTAAAAAATGAAATATAAAACCTAAACTTTACAAAAAAAAATAACAAAAAACAATCTAGACTTTAAAAAAAAACAAATTAAAAATTAAAAAAAAAAACTTTACAAAAAATAAATTAAAAATTAAAAAAAAACAAGTTACAAAATAAAAATTAAAAATTAAAAAAAAAACCTTTACAAAAAATAAATTAAAAAAAACCACTTTACAAAAAAAATTAAAAATTAAAATAAAAAAACAAACTTAAAAAAAAAAATCCGAAATGGACCAAGGGGCCGCCCCAAGGGCGGCAGCTCGATGCCGGGCATCGAGCTGCCGCCCGTGGGGTGGCCCTTTGGGCACCCAATGGGCGGAGCTCAGCCCGATGGGCGCCCAAAGGGCCGCCCGTGGGGCGGCCCTTTGGGCGCCCATCGGGCTGAGCTCCGCCCCACGGGCGGCCCTTTGGGCGCCCAAAGGGCCCGTGGGGCAGAGCTCAGCCCGATGGGCGCCCAAAGGGCCGCCCCACGGGCGGCAGCTCGATGCCGGGCATCGAGCTGCCGCCCGTGGGGCGGCCCTTTGGGCGCCCATCGGGCTGAGCTCCGCCCCACGGGCGGCCCTTTGGGCGCCCAAAGGGCCGCCCGTGGGGCGGCGCTCAGCCCGATGGGCGCCCAAAGGGCCGCCCCACGGGCGGCAGCTTGATGCCCGGCATCGAGCTGCCGCCCGTGGGGCGGCCCTTTGGGCGCCCATCGGGCTGAGCGCCGCCCCACGGGCGGCAGCTCGATGCCCGGCATCGAGCTGCCGCCCGTGGGGCGGCCCTTTGGGCGCCCATCGGGCTGAGCGCCGCCCCACGGGCGGCCCTTTGGGCGCCCAAAGGGCCCGTGGGGCGGAGCTCAGCCCGATGGGCACCCAAAGGGCCGCCCGTGGGGCGGCCCTTTGGGCGCCCATCGGGCTGAGCTCCGCCCCCTTGGGCGCCCAAAGGGCCGCCCCACTGGCGGCAGCTCGATGCCGGGCATCGAGCTGCCGCCAGTGGGGCGGCCCTTTGGGCGCCCAAGGGGGCGGATGCTCCCCGCCCGTTTTGATTTTTATTTTAATTTTTAATTTTTTTTTTAAAGTGTTTTTTTTAATTTTTAATTTGTTTTTTAATTTTTTTTTTTAAAGTTTTTTTTTTAATCTTTAATTTTTTTTTTATAACGTGTTTGGGCGCGATCTTTGTATTTTTGTTTGTATTTTTATTTTTATTTTTAATTTTTGTTTTGTTTAATTTTTAAATTTTTTTTAAAGTTTGGTTTTGTTTAATTTTTATTTTGATTTTTTTTTTTTTGGTAAAGTTTAGTTTTCTTTTTAATTTTTAATTTTTTTTGTAAAGTTTTTTTTTAAATTTTAAATTTGTTTTTAAATTTATTTTTTGTAAAGTCTTTTTTTTTTAATTTGTAAAGTCGAGTTTGTTTTTTGTTTTTTTGTTTTTTGTAAACTTTAGGTTTTATTTTTTATTTTTTAAGTTTAGGTTTTTATTTTAATTTTTTAATTTTTTTAAGTTGGGTTTTAAATTGTTTTTAATTAAAACGATGTCTGAGGGGTAATGGGGTAGTGGGTAGGGAATTAGGGAATGTAATTTTGGGGGGGCTAAGGTAGGGGGTAATGTAGGGGGCTAAGGCATTAGGAAATGTACTTTGTTTTTTTAAATGTTTATTAATGGTTGGTTGAGGGGTTAGGGTAGGATATGTAATTATTTTTTTAAATGTAATTTTTTTAAAAAATTACTAATAGTTCGCTAGGGGGTTAGGGTAGAAGGGACGCATTATAATTATTTTTTAAACTTTTTTAATAGTTTGTGGGGGGGTAGGGATATGGTTAGGGTAGAAGGGGGCAATGTAATTTTTTTAAATATTTTCTTTTTAAATTTTAATAATAATTGGTTAGGTGGTTAAATATTATGAAAAATAATGTGAAAGAGTATCATTTTTATACAAAATGACTAAAAATCTATTAAAAATGGGTTTAAATGTCTTTTTTTTTCTCGATTTGTTTACTATTTTTCCATAAAAATATATTATTTATGATTAAATTTTAAAGATAAATTTCGAAAATGTATGTGTTTTTCATTATAGCTAGCTTCTAAATGTATGTTTTTTGTTAAATTTCTAAAAAACACACTTGAAAATAGAAATTAAAAATACTTTACAATAAAGATGTGTCAAAGGCCCCAAAAAATGCCTCAAAATGAAAATGTGTGATACTGGCATCAACCCTTTTTGAAACGGAGGTAAAAATAGCTACTAAAATTAGGAGAGAGAAAAACGAGAACTGTGTCGAGTTCTCGTTTCATAGTATAAGTGGTTATCAGAGAAGTACAAGTCTGACACATGAAGAAAATCCAATAGGTGAGACTGTAAATTTTGCTTTATTTTCACAAGTTGATTTCGAGCCATCAAGTTTTGAAGAAGCTTCTACTAATGAGGTTTGGGTGCAAGCTATGCAAGAAGAGATAGATTCAATTCATAGGAATGAAACTTGAGAGCTTACATATCTTCCACATGATAAGAAAAAAATTGGTACTAAATGGGTCTACAAGAGAAAGTATAACAGTGATGGGACTGTTGAAAAACACAAAGCAAGGTTAGTTGTTGAGGGATTCACACAGAAGTATGACATTGATTATGAAGAAACCTTTGCACCTGTAGCAAGGCAAGAGACTTTCAGAATGTTGATTTCACTAGCAGCACAAAAGAAATGGAGCATTCATCACATGGATGTGAAAAGTGCCTTCTTGAATGGGTACTTAGAAGAGGAAGTCTATGTGGAACAACCACAGGGTTTTGAAGTCCAAGGAAAATAACATCAAGTCTACAAGTTGAAGAAGGCTTTGTATAGCCTAAAGCAAGCACCAAGAGCCTCATATGCCAGGATTGATGGATATTTTCAAGAGAATGGCTTCAAAAAAAGTAAGAGTGAACCTACCCTTTACTATAAACAAGAAGGTAATGATATTTTTATTGTCAGTTTATATGTTGATGATTTGTTGTATATGGGTAGCAGTTCTAAGATGAAGGATGAATTCAAATTTGCTATGATGCGTGAGTTTGAGATGAAAGATTTAAACCTCATGCAATATTTTATTGGAATGGAATTTTATCGAAGTGAAGATGAAATTTTTATTTGTCAGACAAAGTATGCAAAGGATATGTTGAAGAAATTTGATATGGCTGATTGCAAACCATCTCCTACTCCAAATGCTCATGGAGTTGTGTTGTGTAGAGATGATGGTGCTGAAATGGCTGATGAGACAGTTTACAGAAGTATTGTTGGAAGATTAATGTTTCTAACACACACAAGGCCTGGTATTGCTTATTCAATTTCACTTTTTTCTAGGTATATGACAATGCCATCTGAAATGCATATGAATGCAGCTAAAACAATTCTGAGGTATGTGAAAGGAACTCTAAATTTTGGCATTCATTACTATACTTCTAGGAGCTTTGAATTGGTTGGCTTCAGTGATTCTGATTGGGGAGGTAGTTTGGATGATAGAAAGTCTACATCAGGTAACTGTTTTTCTTTTGGTTCTGGTTTGATCACTTGGAGCTCAAAGAAGCAAAGTATAGTTTCTCTTTCTTCTACAGAAGCAGAATATGTTGCAGTCACCTCAGCAGGCACACAAGCATTGTGGCTTAGAAAATTTCTTGAAGAAATTGAAGAAAAACAAATTCAACCTACAGTAATTTTTTGTGATAATATGAGTGCCATCAAATTGGCCAAGAATCTAGTACATCATAGCAGGACAAAACATTATGACTTGAAGTATCATTTTATTTGAGATTTGGTCCAAAAGAAGCAAGTTGAATTGAAATACATCAACACTCAAAAACAACTAGTAGACATCTTCACTAAGGCAGTCTCAAAGGCCCAATTTTTTATTCTCAAAGATCTTATTGTGAGCCCTTTGAGCATAAGGGGGAGTATGTTGATAATTGATGCTGTGCAGAATTTGATAGTGTCTATTTTAGGTTGCACGTGTTTATTAAATAAATTTGTAACAAACTTCACTGCATGCTAATATATGTGAAGAATTAAATAATTTGCAGAATTATACAACAACCTACAACTCATTTTACGACATGTAAATAATGCCTTTATTTCTATGCAATGTAATCTATATAAGTATGTAGCTGTGAAGTCTAAAGATCAATGGGAAATAAACAATTAGGTTTTCTTTTCCTGTGTTTGATTAATAGCTTCTCTCTTGTTTTCTTTGTTGTTTCATTTCATTGTGCTATTTTAAATTAGGCTCTTTTATAATCTTCATTGGATTCTATTTTTATGGTAAATAAATACTGATTGGGTCCTATTTTTACACAAAACCAATTATAAAATCAATCTAGCAATTGGCTGGGAATTCGTAGGTATCGAAATGACGGCACCATCAATTCTTGTAACTGCGTCAGATCTCCAAACAATTCTTTTCCCACTTTGCCATCGCTCATTCCAAACTCGGACCTCAAAATAATGTTGGAAGTCAGTGTACCCATATATTTGGTTAGGTCAATTTCACAACGCCCCCTATGGCATTCGCTATAGTCTCGCCCCATTCATCTACCAGTTGTTTGGTACATTTAGACATCATGTCAACAGATGCCTGTAGGGATTCAAAAGGATCAAAAGCTTTACTGAAAGAAGAGCGGAGTTAACAGGCATATTTATCATACATATTCATTACATTATAGGAGCATTATTAACTAATTTGTGGCTGTCACAAGGCAATAACTATTATAGCAAAACTAATTACAAAAACTATACTCACTCGATATTCGATAACCCTTATATGATCTTCTGACTCTCAAGTAAATTTATATGAATATTGCCGAATAAAAGTTAGTATGAGACACGCTTGCTCCCAAATGAAATGAGTTTAACCTGATAATATTCATATTCACCTTGAGCATCTCCATATTAAAGGCAGGCGCAACGATTCGGCGCTGGTGAGACCACTGTTCACCGTTAACACTAAACACACCTTTCCCGAACACAACAGAAACCAATTTCTGGATCATAGGAGACCTTCCACAGTCATTCAAGCGCTTCAAAGATAGAATCCGCATGATCTCTTCTGCATCGGTCAGAACAATTCTGGGTTCGTGACCAAACCTGATCACAAACTTCTCTCTTGCACAAATTAGATGAATCCTAAATCTTATCATTACAACAAATAAACAATCAATCTGTGACCAGCTTGTTAAACAAATTACTTGTGAAGTACAGTACCGTATCTCCTAGACCACTCAACCAAATATGGGAATGCTCTCTTTCTGAAATTGTGATCTACGGATGACATGTCTGTGCGCATCTCTTGCTGCATTGTGTTAGCAGTATCCAGTAGATTTCCGAGCATAAAACGTAGGGGAGGACCTTTGAATCCCTGCTTTTTCAGAGCTCCATAGATAGCCCATGGCGTCAATAAGTATTTGATGAAGAAACATAGCAGAAAAGGGGATATTCCAACGATAAATAGTGTGAATAGCAGACCATTAATACCAACTCGAGAGACTCCAAAGACATTCCATGCGGAAGTGGGAATAGGGAAAAAGGAATCAAGTCAGAGTTTATCACAAGAATATCATGACCTTATTGCAAATAGAGATAATGAAGTAGGGCAAATATTATTCAGTCTGCAGGACATTTAATGCGGCGGCAGCAGCGGGCTGCTGCCCCCGCATTAAATGGCCTCAGCCTCGATATTGAAGAACTTTAACATAAGTTCGTGGTCTAAAAGCGTTTTTATTATTTTTATATACGGTATGGTTGTGTGATAAGTTTCGATATAGGGGAGGGAGGCCAGAAGTGGTGCGACCCCACTTTAGCCACCTGGGATGCCACGTGGACGCCACCCGTCGAGGGCTGGAGGTATGCAGGTGGCTGCTCCACGTCGTCCTTGGTAGATAGCGCTTTAATGCGCTTTATGGCACCTTGGGAAGCATGCCAACTGTCCCTTTCCCTGTAGTTGCTCCAGTAGCCCGTTCATTCTTGCTCGGGGATGGAAGGTGAGCGTTTGGCCACCCCGGAACCTGTCCGCCATGGCTCCGCTGCTGCTCTGGTGCCGCCTCCTGCTGCTGTTCAAACCTGCCATTGGTTGGAAGCTTTGTCACTGTGTTCTGGTCCGCATATGTTTGTTGTTCGCGCGGAGGTCGTTGCTGTTTGAGCATAGGTGTTTGTTGTTGTTAACCTTCTCGAAGCTCATGGTGGAGTGGCTCGCCTCCATGGTCGTCGCTGTGGGTTGGATAACTGGTGTGGTGTTGTTCTTGTGTTCGTGGTCCATGGCGTGTGTCCCCTGGTGGGAACCTCCTGTTCCTGCTTGTTTGCGGGCTGCTCCTAGTTCATCCTCGGCTCCTGATGTTCATGTTCTTGCTTCGTCCTTGGCTCCTGGTTCATCCTCGACTCATGGTTCATCCTTGACTCCTGGTACCTGCTTTGATCCTGGTTCATGCTCGACGGTGGCCACCTGTTCAGAAAACGTGGTAGGATTTCGATCCTACTAGCTTCTCTTGCATTGTGTTTTTCAACACAACCACTCTCTCGGTGTGATTTGCTTGCTTTCTCTATTTGTGTTCGGTTTGTTTGGGTCCGGTTGCATCTGTGTTCTTGGTTGAATTGATTTTGATGAGTGATCCGCTCCTGGTTCGTGTTCCGCAGTGGCGGCCTGTTCAAATGACGTCGTAGGTTATGGTTTTTGGTTTTTAATGGAGCACTATTATGGTTTTTTGTTTTTAATGGAGCATTTTTAGGGTTGAATTCGTTTACGAATGGAACACTGTTATGGTACTTGGTTTTTAATGGAGCACTGTTATGGTATTTGGTATTTAATGGAGCACTATAATGGTTTTTGATTTTTAATGGAGCATTGTTAAGGTATTTGGTTTTTAATGGAGCACTGTTAGGGTATTTGGTTTTTAATGGAGCACTGTTATGGTATTTGGTTTTTAATGGAGCATTTTTAGGGTTGAATTCGTTTACAAATGGAACACTGTTATGGTATTTGGTTTTTAATGGAGCACTGTTATGGTATTTGGTTTTTAATGGAGCACTGTAAAGGTTTTTGGTTTTTAATGGAGCACTGTTAAGGTATTTGGTTTTTAATGGAGCACCGTAAGGGTATTTGGTTTTTAATGGAGCACTGTTAGGGTTTTTGGTTTTTAATGGAGCAGTGTTAGAGTATTTGGTTTTTAATGGAGCACTGTTATGGTATTTGGTTTTTAATGGAGCACTGTAATGGTTTTTGGTTTTTAATGGAGCACTGTTAAGGTATTTGGTTTTTAATGGGGCACTGTTAGGGTATTTGGTTTTTAATGGAGCACTGTTATGGTATTTGATTTTTAATGGAGCATTGTTAGGGTTTTTGGTTTGTAATTGAGCACTCTTAGGGTATTTGGTTTTTAATGGAGCACTGTTATGGTATTTGGTTTTTAATGGAGCACTGTAATGGTTTTCGTTTTTAATGGAGCACTGTAATGGTTTTTGGTTTTCAATGGAGTACTGTTAAGGTATTTGGTTTTTAATGGAGCACTGTTAGGGTATTTGGTTTTTAATGGAGTACTGTTATGGTATTTGGTTTTTAATGGAGCACTGTTAGGGTTTTTGGTTTTTAATGGAGCACTGTTAGGGTATTTGGTTTTTAATGGAGCACTGTTATGGTATTTGTTTTTTAATGGAGCACTGTAATGGTTTTTGGTTTTTAATGGAGCACTGTTAATGTATTTGCTTTTTAATGGAGCACTGTAAGGGTATTTGGTTTTTAATGGAGCATTGTAATGGTTTTTGTTTTTTAATGGAGCACTGTTAGGGTATTTAGTTTTTAATGGAGCAGTGTAATGGTTTTTGTTTTTTAATGGAGCACTGTTATGGTATTTGGTTTTTAATGGAGCACTGTAATGGTATTTGGTTTTTAGTGGAGAACGGTTATGGTTTTTGGTTTTTAATGGAGCACTGTAATTGTATTTGGTTTTTAATGGAGTACTGTTATGGTATTTGGTTTTTAATTGAGCACTGTTAGGGTTTTTGGTTTTTAATGGAGCACTATTAGGGTATTTGGTTTTTAATGGAGCACTGTTACGGTATTTGGTTTTTAATGGAGCACTTTAATGGTTTTTGGTTTTTAATGGAGCACTGTTAGGGTATTTGGTTTTTAATGCAACACTGTTATGGTATTTGGTTTTTAATGGAGCATTGTTTGGGTATTTGGTTTTTAATGGAGCACTGTTATGGTATTTTGTTTTTAATGGAGCACTGTAATGGTTTTTGGTTTTTAACGGAGCACTGTTAGGGTATTGTTGATGCCTCGGATATCGTAGCATCAATCAGAAAGGGATTCTCCCCGAGAGACGGTCCCAATTAGACTATCTCCCGTTTGGTGTAGGGAATCCGTCCGGTTAGCGGTTCCGACAACCGTGGTTTTGGACTTTAAATCCGACTCTACCGGTTATGGCCCGATCCACCTTTCTTTTGGGTTTTTTTATGTCTTTTATATGAGATGCAAGTGCCTAAACTATACTTAATCTAAATGCAATTAAGACAGATCTAAACTTAAAACTAGAACAGACCTATCTATCCCTGCAGGGGAACACGCTTAAGGGGAGAGCAATCAGCTGTAACAGATATCGTAAACAAAAAAACAGAGGAAAGCTAAAGAATAAGGAAACAGATCTAAAATGAAACTTAAAGAACGCATCTATTGCTCACGAACAGAAGAAAGCAAAATTATTTGATCTACGTAACAAGAATAAAGAAACAGATCTAGATGCAACGAAACTGGAATTAAACTAAAAGATCCCTGCAAGGAGGAATTTAAAGGCATGAACAATGAGCCATACAAATTATCCTGAAGAAAGAACAGTTAGCCATTTGATCTAGAAGAGAAATCTACAGCAATGATAAAAGCATCAGCAGGTAGCTCCTGATTTAATATGAAACGCATTCATTGTCCATGAAAATGGGAAAAATTCGTATGCACAGTAAGGGGCAAAATCATTAATACAAAGAAGTAGTTCGGATGATAAGAATGATCTCACAGTACAGGACCGCAGTCATTAGAATAGTCCAATATACAGCAATCCAACATTCCATGCAAAACGTCCATCTCCCGTGGCTTCTATTAGAAAAATCAATTTACAGACCCGATACAAGATAGCTCATATCGTTTGCCCAAATTTCATTCCCTGCCAAAAGTCCTTTCTAATCTTTCCTAGATGCTATTTATAGCTACAACTTTGCCCTTTGGGCTGACACCTAGCATGTTCCACCTGTCATTTACAGGGATTTCTACTATAATCGATCACCAAAAATGGCCACTTCCTTTACAAAAATATTTTGACAAAAATAGGGACAGCTGTCCCATGGCTTACGCCTTACATATTCAAAATATACGTAACAGAAAATTTGTTAACATCAAAGCTTTCCCTGCTGGGCACGTGTTTGGCTGCAGAGAGTGGCTCACTGAATTCAGCCTCTTCATTCCTGTGCGCGAGATTCTGCTGGCACAGGGTCGCCCAAGTTGATGGTCACTGATGCTGCCTGGGAAGAGGCCCTCGAATCCCCTGCTGATGCTGCTCCTGCTGTTGCTGCAGCTTTCCTGACCTCCTCTTCTATGTAGCTATGCCACACACCTGTGTCCCTGATGATTATGTTTGCTGCAGCAGGAAACAAGATTTTCTGAGAAGTTACATTCTTCCCGAGCTCTATTTTAATGCTTTGTACTTCTGCTTCAGCAACTTGATATGTTTCCTTCAGCAGATGATTGTGAAGTGTTGATGAACCGATGTAATGTTGGAGATCATTCATGGCCAGGACATCAATGCTTTTCACATACTCCATCTGGACGCCTAGCTCTTCTTTCAGTTGAGACAACCGCTGCTCCTTTTCCGGGAAGTCTTCTAGGGTCTGAGGGAAAATCAATGTGCAGTTGTCATGGACTCCTTTGAGCTTTTGGTATAGGTTGTTGATTCTATCTGTTGTCCTCTACACACTGGCCATTAGCTTATTGGAACAGTTCCTACCAAACTCCAACAAGGCTATATCTTCATTAAAATCTTCCACGGCCTTAAAAGGAAGATGCGGGGGGAAACCTCCTTTCCCTTCCCTCCATGCCATCTGACTTATGACATTTGCCTTGACACGGGTATTCTTAGCTTTGAGCCTGTGGGCTTCCGTATTGACCTCTTTTAGCCTACCCATCATGGCCTTGAGTTTGCATACCTCGTCAGTGATTAGCTCTTGAGAGCCATACACTTGCTGCAGGATATTGCATGACAGCTCGTGGAAGGGAGACATGTCCAAGGTTCTGCTCTCCGCTTGTTCTAAACGCTCAGCTAATGTCTGCTTGTCTGCTTCTAACTAGGAAGCCTTTTCTTCTGCTCCACTCTTCTCCGCTTCTGCAATCATTATCTGGAGTGCTAGCTGGTCCTTTTCCTCCTCCAGGTGACTGTGCTTGTTTGACAGCTCCCTATGCTCAGCGTACAAGCAATTATATTTGTTTACTGCCAGGTCCCTTTGGGCTTGCTCATTAGCCACATTTTGTTGCAGGGTGCGTGCTCTCTTCTTTGTCAATATATTTTCTTTGACTATAACCCCTACATTGGAAAATGATGCCTGTGCTGTTGCTATAACTGCGGATGCCATGGCGATTGGATCTGCATCTGTGTTCTGCATGACAGCGACCTCTCGGTGAGTAACTATGTCATCATGGAAGGGACTTTTAATCCTCTCTTCTGATTGGAGGACCATTGTTTTCCTTTTCTTGTCATAGACAAACTCATTCCATTTGGACACCGTACGCTTCCCAGATGGAGTGTATGGGACAATTGGTCGGTTTATGATGTCTATGTCTTCTTCCATAGGTGGGGTTCGGACTTCCTGAACAGGGTCTGCTCCTTCCTTTTGGGTACCAGAGCCACCTGCTTGAGAGGTGTCTATCTCCATGTCTTGTACACTGGACCCACCTGCCTCGGTATCTTCCCTTGCCTTCAATTCTTCCTCCGCCTTCTTCCTTGCTTCAGCTTGCTCAGTCTCTGCTTCTTTCTGCTTTTGGGCTTCTTCAGCCTCCTTTCGCAGTCTTTCATTTTCAGCGTCTTGTTGCTTTCTTGCTTCCTCGGCTTCCTTTTGTAACCTTGCCTCTTCTCTTAATCTGAGCTCTTCCTGAGCTCGGGCATCCTTGGCTTCTTTCTCCTTTTGCTGGATGGTCTTCTGGGCTTTGGTTGAACTAGAGCTCGCTCCAGTACTTTGGCGACAGATCCGTAGCTCAGTCATGTTGCTGATGCCTCTGAATGCTTCCTCCTCGGCATCGGCGTAGTGGGAGTATTCAAAGTTAGCATAGTTCCCCTTGCAATGCTCGGCCACTTTACCCTTTCTGTCGTTCCTGTGGAAGATGACCTCACCGAAGTGGAAGGCCTTCAACTCTTGAACAAATTCGTCAGCAGAGGCCACCCCTGAAAACTTGTAAGCACCTATGCAGAAAGGTAAGGGGGGAAAGGAAGCCTTGTGTAGCTTGTGGAGGAATGCTCCAATCCCATCCAAGAAGAGTTGTCTTACTGCTTCCTTGAGCACCACATAGTCTGTGGCATACTGCGGCAATATGTATGGGGGCTTAGTCCCTCCGAACATTCTCAGGTAGGTACCTTGTTCTGAAAAGTAAAAGTCCCCATAATCCCCAAGGACTTCCAAAGCATTTTGTGACAGGCAATTTGGTTCTTCCTTGAACATTTTCTCGTATAGGGGCATGATGAACCCCTCACAGATGAGTTTGTAGCTGGGCTTGTAGTTCTGAGCCCACAACATCTTGAATGCGACGTAGACCGGGGTGGTGGCCCTATCCCATGCACACCCCAATTTGGGGAACTCTATCTTGGCCAAGATACAATCTATCAGGTATGAAGACATGAAGAATTCAGCCTTCTTCAAGGCCAGCCCGGGCTTAGCAGCACTTATCATTGAGGCCAGACTATCTGACAAGATAGTGGCCCAGTCAAACACTGTCCCCTGAAATGCCACATAGTGAATGATAGGGACCCACTGAATCTTGTATACTGTGCCATCGGGCATGCCGAAGATTCTGCACAGCATTAAAGCGATCAATCTGAAAGGAGCCCTCAGGTTCTGCACGTCATATTCATCATTTCCCTTCTTCCTCAAATGCTTCCCTCCCCTCAATAGCTTCTTGGCCATCTCGACGTTATCCATTTGGCCCAACCATTCGTCAGTCAGAGCTTGTTGGACACGGGGAAATATGTAGGCTGCCGCAATATACGCGGGTTGAAACGAGGCGATAGCCATTTTCCCGCTATCGTTTATCACTCTCCCTTCAGCGTCTGCATGTTGGAGTATCCACTCGATCACTTCAGCACAGGGGAACAGCTCAGGGCGAGTAGCGGCTCTAGTTATGCCTGAGGCTCTGATGTTAAGATAGATTGGTGCTTCCTCTAGCAGCATATCTGGGATTTCTTGGTCCCGGATCATTCTGTAGATGTCTCCCCATCTGATTTCTGGAGGGATGCCAGTAGTGCACCTAGTGTCCTGGAGCGAGGTTTCAATCTTGGGAGGGGCAGGCTTCTTTTCTGTCATCTTCGCCTTCTTCTTACCGGTTTTCGGCATCCTGATTTATCCCTGATAACATCCATATTAAAGTCATTATTTGAGCAACAGGCTGTAAAGTTTTAGCAGAGAGCAACATCGTTTTAATGAGATAAGTCAATGAAGCAAATATTTAGGAAGCAAAACATTATTTCAACATAAGACACAAATTGAAACATTTGAAGCTCTTAAAAGACGAGTCTGCAATGCTCCCGAGGGGATAAGCTATGTTGCGGAAGCCATTGGTTTTCGGACCGATTGGTGGTTTGCGGAAGCAATTGGCTTCCGGTTCCGCCTTGCGGAGGGAGATGTTTTCGTTATAGCTGCGGTTGGAGAGGTCGATGGCGGGGAGACGCGGGTTGACTCGGTGAGGGCTTTGAATGCTATCGTCACGCGCGGCCACTCGCCGAGTCACTACGGGATACCTTAGTCCAAGCGAAGGTGACGGTGCCGGGGATATGCTGACGGGGAGTGCTAGGGCGGCCATGGCTTCAGGTTTCGGCTCGCGTGGCTTCAACGTTCACGGGTTTCGGCTCGCGTGTAGGGGCTGAGGCTTATGGAAGGGCCCAGGGTTTTAAGTCCGGGTTTACGGCCGGGGACATGGAAAGCCCATGGGGATTCGACAAATTCTCCCAAGACGAGGGGCGCGGCCCGGGGTTTTTTTTTAAAAATATGGGACATCATTAACCGCCCGCACCCACCACCATTGAAATAAAATGTTAATGTTTTAACGAAGGTCTATGGCGATTTTGTATGGCGAAAACTCCGTTCACTGTATCTGACGGGAAAAACATAGCCCTTGACGGGTGTGTTTCCCGTCACAATCCCACTAAAACCCAATGTTTTCCTACCAAAGACAACCCAATGGCGAAATCCCAAGTCAGAATCCTACCTGGCACCGTGGGGATCGCTTGAGCGAGGTGGCCGCGAGCATGGACGAGCGAGGTGAGCTGGAGCGATTTGCACGGCGTCGCACGTCGTTGGCGAATTCAAAAAACAATGGTGTATTGGGTCGAGCCCCTACCGCATTATATAAAAAAAAGGCACGTGTGAGCATTCAATTCGGTAGGTGGCGCGGTTAAAACGAGGTTTAAATTCGCCGCGCGTAGCGGTCATGTCAAACGATCTTGGTTTTCGTGCAACCGTCATTCGCGGGGCCAGTTTGCGAATCGTATCCGCCGTTGCGGAAGGGTTCAATGAAAGCTTCCGACGTTTCGGGGCTTATTGCGGAAAGGAAACTCGAAGCCTTCCGCGAAAGACCGCCGCGTAGCGGACGGGTAACGCCAAAGCTTTCGCCCTTTCGGAACGATAGAGCGAATGCTCCCGGTGTTTTTTGGAAGGCTTTTGCGAAAGCTTCCGCGAACCAAAATTTTCAAAGTCTCGTTGATTTTCGGGAAGGTTTGGCGAAGGCTCCCGCTAGTTTCGGAAGGCTTTTGGGAATGGCTTCCACCGTTTCGGGAGCAAAACTTATACTCGTCCGCA
Source organism: Larix kaempferi (assembly GCA_027924585.1). NCBI lineage: Eukaryota > Viridiplantae > Streptophyta > Pinopsida > Pinales > Pinaceae > Larix > Larix kaempferi. The sequence goes on from BSBM01001102.1 coordinate 7,512,787, forward strand.
TAATTTCCCGGGATCGTTTCGGAGTCCTTTGCCGAGCGGTTTGAGCGACTGGCTTCCGCCGTTTCGGGAGGGTAGCCCGAAGGCTTCCGCGACAGTTTCTTAAAAAATAATCTAAGTCCTTTTCATAGTTTCAGAAGAAGAACGTGAGTTCCTCCACGGGACTTATGCGGATGGATTCCGCCGTTTCGGAAGGGTTCCCTCAGCGACTTCCGCTGTGTCGGAACAGGATCTCGAATCGCTTCACCGTTTCGGCGGGGCTTCACCAATGGTTTCCGTTGCTTCGGAGCATTTTTTACGAACTGCCCCGCCGTTTCGGGAAAAAATTCTAAGTGCTTTGCGGGAGACTAAGGCGAATGAGTCCCGCCATTTCGGGAGCAAATGATGAACGATTCCGCTGTTTCGGAAGCAATTTTTTAGCGGCCTCCGCTGTTTATGGCCAAAATCTGAGTTTACTTTCGGGGAGACATCACGGCGGCTTCCGCTGTTTCGGAAGGGTTCACTGAATTCCCCCGCCGTTGCGGAAGGGTTCACTGAATTCCCCCGCCGTTGCGGACGGTTGAAACAAAAGTTCTCTAAGTCCCTTGTTCCCGCAGTTTTCTAGTCGGAAGAAAATCTAAGTCCTTTTCGGGAGATTTAACGTGAATGAATCCCGCAATTTTGGGAGCAAAACCGGAACCTTTCCGCGGTTGCGGAGGGCTTGAGCGAAATCTTCCGGCGTTTCGGGAACTAAACTTTAATGGCTTCCGCAGATTTTGAAAAAGAACATTTCAGTCCTTCTTTCGGAAAGGTTGGACGTTTGTCTTTGAAGTCCGGGAGATAGACCGAATTATCCCAGAACGTTGGGGAAAAGTCTGAGTTATCTTTGGCTCTTTGGGGAGAATCATGGAAGGATTGATGGCGAGAAGTCCAGCAGGGAAATAAGATTTTATGTTGAAAACAGAGCTGAAGGCTGGGATGGCTTCTCACGCAAACTTTCTACAAAAAAAAAATAGGAGGGGCCCCAACATGCACAAAATTTTGGGGAGGGGTGTTGCTGCAACAACAATGGCGAGTCGCTGGTGAACACAGATCTCTGAAAAAATACCCTACATGGTCCGGAACCTCATTAAAACATCCATCTCGGGTGCACTACTCAGCTGAGCATTTTAGACTCATGCGGGGAAAGGAGCACTTTTCCTGCTAGCCATTGGGGAAAGGGGAGCTTTGACCGAGGCATCTTCACCACTCTCAGAGGGCCAGCATATGAGATTCATTTTAGGACGGTCATCCCTCAAATGGTCACTACTGCCGGACTCCACAGGATTTGCAACACTTTCTCATGGACATTATTGTTCTTGTTCCTCATTCCCATGCTGCTGGCATCCTTTGGGATGCTTGTACTTTGGACAGCTTAGCTGTTTGAGCCTTCCAGGGATATTTTCTTTTGGGCATGATCTTTGATTTGGGCTCCTCAATCCATAATGTCCTTTTGTGTGAGTTAGAGATTTTATTGATTTGATCAAACTTCACGGACGGAGAGGAACCCATTTTGAGCTGGGCCTTTTGGACAGCCTTCTTGATTTTACATGTCTTTTTTGCTTTTGTCTCAGCCATGCTTTAATTGAGGCGAGAATCCCTGGAAAACAGACTCTTGAACGTAGGCCATTTTGGCTTTTAAATCTGCAGCATGGAGTCATTTCAATACCCCATGTCCTCGAGAGGTGCCACTTTCCATGGGTCCAACTTAGGTGACCTTCTTGAGATGCCTTTAAAGTGTGAGAGTGGGTGGAGCCTAACGATAGTAGTGAAGATGGCCATGGGTCTCTGCTATTAAACAGGATTAGTGTGACTAGCAGGGTAGGTTTCCCCCCTTTTTGAACGTTTCAGCGAGAGCACAGCAGACCGGGTTTAGTGAGCAGGGTTCCAGACTCATGGGTTGCAAGTTTTCTTTGGGAGAGCTATTTTCAACGGGAAACTCAACAACACGGGGGGCCTTCAGCAAACAAAACTTGTCGAAAAGTTCAAATAACAAAGAAAGAAACGATATGGCCGAAAAAAAAAAAAAAAAAAACCAGCTAAAAGCGAAAACGAAAAGACAACTTTATTTATGTACAGGAAGTCTCGAGGAGACTATGCGAAGTATTGTTTCAGAGCGAGGCCTTTGAGAGGAAGGGATACCTCCTCTCCCTCGAGATTTGTCAATTTATAAGTGGATGGGCCTAATTTTGCAGAAATTTGGTACGGGCCTACCCATAGATGTTGAAATTTCGTATGCATTCCTTTGCCCTCATGATTATGGTCCCATTTCAGGACTAAGTCCCCGACTTCAAAATCCCTCTTGCCGGATTTCCTCTTATCGAACCATCTCTTAAGTATGTCCTGGTGTTGATGGAATCGATCTTTAGCTTTGTGTCGGGCTTCTTCCAGTTGAAGCAGGGTGTTGATTCTGGATTGCAGGGCTTGGTTACCAGAACCCCGAGAGGCTTGGGACAATTGCAAGGATGGCAGTAAGATGTTTGGGGGAAGTATGGCTTCCTTGCCATAGACGAGAGTGAAATGGGAGACACCTAAAGCATTCTTTGGGGTTACTCTATCTGCCCATAAGGCGTTTGGGAGAGCCACATGCCAACTTCTTTGGTTTTCTATCACAGTTTTCTTGAGGATTCGAATCAGATTCTTGTTTGAGGATTCAGCTAATCCGTTTCCCTGAGGGTAGTAATTGGCTGAATAATGCAACTTAATTCCCCATTCATAAACAAATTCATTTATCTTGCAAGATGAAAAATAAGTAGCATTATCAAAAACAAGGGAAATTGGAACCCCAAACCTGGTTATGATGTTCTCTTTCAGGAAGCTGATGACTGCGTCTTCATTGATCTTGCGCAACGGGATGGCCTCCGTCCACCTGGTGAAGTAATCGGTAGCCGTCAGAATGTATCGGTGTTGCAATGAAGAATTTGGATTTATTTCTCCGATAACATCTATGCCCCATTGCTCAAAAGGCTCAGAGATGATGACCGACTGCAATGGGCCTGCGGCCTTAGGTAACTTCCCAGCGCTTCTTTGACATACATCACAGTTCCGTGCGTATGTGTGGGCATCTCGGAACAAAGTGGGCCAATAATAACCAGCTCTCAATATCTTGTGTGTTGTCGTCTCTCCTGAATAATGGCCACCTGCGGGGCCATCATGCAATTCTTTTACAACTTTGTTTGCATCTTCCTTCTCCAAACATCTAAGAAGGACTCCATCATAATTCTTCCTGAAAAGGATCCCATCAATGATCTGATAGGGTGCCGATTTCAAGCGGAGTGCCCTTCTTTGTTTAGAATTCCAGTGTTCGGGTAGATATCCCTGCTGTAAATAGTGCACTAGATCCCTATACCATGACTGGGGAGCTGTGAAGATATGGCATACCTCAACCGAATTGAGCTCGGCCTCATTTCTCCAATGGTGCTCTTCATCAGTCGAGTTTCCCGCCAGTAACTTGCATAGACCTTGTCCTTTGATGATTGTAGCCGGTTTAAATTCCAAATCATACTCCTGCAGAGCTGTGACCCAGTTCCCTCTCCTCTCTCCCAATTCCTTTTGAACGAAAAGGGATCTAACAGCTGGATGGGGAACTATGACTTTAGTTCTGTTCTTCAAAATGTATGGCCTAAACTGCTTGACTGCTTTGAAGACCGCATAAGTGTGCTTGTCCACCATGGGATAGTTCAGCTCGGCCCCCTGCAGACCAGTGCTCATAAATGAAATTGGGTATTCATCCCCTAACTCCACTTTTTGCGTGAGTACGGCCGCGAGAGAATCATCCGAAGCGAAGGTATACAAGATGAAATCTTTATCAAAATCTGGACTTCTTAAGGAAGGAGCTTTAGCTACCGCTGCCTTGATATCTCTAAATGCGTCCTTCTCCAAATCTGTCCACTTGAACTGTATCCTTTGTTTAACCATCTGCTGTAACGGCTTAACGATTTGTGCGAAATTCGGAACAAATCTGCGGACAAAATTGATGGTGCCCATAAAAGACTGCATAGATTTTTTGTTGTGAGGCATTGGAATCTTATTAATAGCTTGGACTCTTTCCTGGTCGATTGACACTCCCCCTTTGGAAATGATATGACCTAAGAGCTTACCTTCGGGTACAGCAAACACGCTCTTCTTGGGATTCAAGGAAATACCATACTTCCGGCAACGATCAAAGATGTGCCTCAGATGAACAACATGATCTTCACTTTTCTTCGAAAAGACCGTCACATCATCTAAGTAAACAACAACACATTTCCCACCCAATCCTCAGAAGGCAATATCCATCGCCCTTTGGAATGTGGCTCCTGCATTTATCAAACCAAATGGCATCCTTCTGTAGGCGAAAGTTCCCCACTTAGTCCTGAAAGTGGTCTTGAGACGATCTTCTTCAGCGACTAGCACTTGGTTATAGCCTGAGAAACCATCGAGGAGAGAAAACAATTCGGATCCTGACACCATTTGGAGGATTTGCTCCATTGCGGGTACGGGGTAGTTGTCTTTATCTGAGGCTTTGTTTAAATTTCTGAAGTCTACACACAGCCTAATCTCTCCCGATTTCTTCCTTACGGGCACCGAATTTGCAACCCATTCGGAATGTCGAACTTTGAAGATTATCTTAGCGTCCAGGAGCTTCTTTAATTCCTTTTGGATCAGCGGTTCTAGAGTGGGGTGCATCCTTCTCAACTGCTGCTGAAATGGCTTGACACCCGCTTTCATTGGTATAACATGCTGAATGATGCGGATGTCATATGTTTTCAGATCTTCATAGGTCCATGCAAAAACATCCTTGTACTGTTTAAACAATTTAATGAACCTGTCTCTTTCTCCTGGTGAACAACATTTGCCAAGATTGACAAATTTCGGTTCTGCCTCGGTGCCCAAATTAACCAACTCATGTTGCATTGATGAGCTGTTAGTTTTGGTATTAGCTGGTCTTTTGAACTTATTTTGAAGATCAAAAAGCATTTCGAGGGACCTTACCCCCTTTGGCATGAAATTTCCTTTTTCCTCTTCCTTCTTCATCAAATCAGCATCATGTTCTTCCTCATCTATTGCAGCTCCTTGAAAACTGTCTTCGTTTGTCAGGAAGCTGATAATTTGCTCATCATCATCAAAGATTCTGAAGTTCGTGATGTTATCGGGAATGGAAGGCCTGAAAATCAATTCAATTGAGCATTTATTATTTGACGGCACCAATCTAGAAGCAGATGTTGCTAACAAATCAGCAGCAGAATTTTGCAATCTAGGAATTGATTTTATATTGAAAGCTTCAAAATACATTATTAAATCCCATACCTCAGCCTGGTAACCTTTCAAGTGCGGTGAGAGACAATGGATGGTGTCCCTTACCTGTCTAACAACTATCTCGGAGTCACCAAAAACCTTCAGGTACTTAACATTTAAGCCAATGGCCTTCTTTAAGCCATGTACCAAAGCTTCATATTCAGTGGTATTATTAGTACAAACGAATTCTAGTCTACAAGACAAAAAATACTTGTTTCTTTTTGGATCCATTAGAACACAACCGGCTCCGGATCCTTCCAGAGTTTTAGAGCCATCAAAGTATAATGTCCAAAAGATATCTTCAGGTTCAGCTAGGTTAGTTTCTTTGTGGTCTATGTCAGCAACTAAATTGACTATGTTACAATCAACATCATCAGTCCGAGAGAAATGAAGGAGATCGGACTGTTTATCTGATTCATGGCTAACGATTTCAGATTGATAGTTACCCGGATCCATTTCTAAGAAGTAATTCCCCAGGACCGAGGAAGAGAAAGTTACAGCCTCATTCTTTTCTTCTAGCTGGGTTACGTTTTGTTTCATATGAGGTTCCCTAAGAACTTTAATCTGATTCTGCCTGTTCTGATAAGGCAGCCATAGATGAGACCAATCGGTAGCGAAGTAGCCACTCAACTTGGTAGACCAATCTCTACTCAAAATCAGCCCATACGCTTCAGGAATGTCGACCACCATTATGTCAATAAATTGGCAGACTCTAGGATCAGCTGACAGTCTAATTAGAACATCTTTCATCTCACCAATTACTTTAACAGCAGTCCTATCTAATTGGATAATTTGAGCTGGGGATGGCACGGGTTGCCCGTTGATTTTCTTACAAATTGACAGTGGCATAACGTTTGAAGAAGCTCCAGAGTCTACCAAACAGTTATGAACATTGTGATTAAAAATTTCAAATGTCAACAAGAATGGCAATGTTTGGGATTTGGATTTCCCACCAATGCTAGCCTCATTAATTTCAGGATTGTCTTGAGAATCTGTTAATGTAGTGCTGGGTTTTGGTTGTAAAACGTGCAGTAGTTTGTCTCGTTGATGGGGCAAGCTACACATGTCAAATATTGATACGTTTGCTTTAACTTTCTTGATATCTTCGATGATATCATACCCTATATCAGCTTCATTTCCAACTCGAGTAGGCTGATCTGTTTTGTTCATGGTGACCTTAGGCGGCTGAACTGTGTTGTCAGTGCTTGGCTGTTTGGCAGCTGTTTGGTTTACTTTGGGCTGAGGTGGGATGATTGGTATATGCCTCCTAGGCGTATCTTTCGAAATCTTAGGCTTATGGGAAGAGGTGACAGGGACAGGATCCGCAATTGGGCCCTTGCTGCGAGTGGCAACATTTATGGTAGAGGGAGAGCTGTCTACATGATCTTCTTCTACTAATTCAGTCATAGGTACCCAATCCCACAACACCATAGTAGTGTCTGGGGTTGGTTCCTCTAACTCAGGGCTTGACTCTTCCGGAGGATCATCCTGATCTGGGATCTGAGAGTCTAACATTTGGTTCATGACTAAGCTCATGGAATTGATCCATTGCGGGCAGCTTTTTTCCGAATGTGGTTCTTGGTGAAAAGTGCAGAAATTCTCCATCCCTATCTCATTCAAGTTTAAAACAGGGGCAGCGTTCATTGGTGGATGAGCCTGTTCCCCGTCTTCCCTTCTTCTATAGAATGGCTTGAAAGGTTTCCTAGATGTACTGGCAGCCTTGTCTTTCTCGAGATCTACGATCTTGTTAGATAGTTTCTGTATCATTTTGACTACGTTTTCCATGTCCGTAGATGGCTCATCTTTACTTCTAGTGAGCAGCAAAGGTTTCTTGCTAGCTGCTGGTTTTGGTTCTACATCTAAGGCATGTTTGGCAATGCTATCAGCCTCTTCTTCTATCTTTCTAGCTTCCTCAAAGTTCTCTATTAGGGTAGCTTTCTTGGACCTCTTCACGAACATCGCTATAGGTCCATCAAGAGCGGTTGTATAGTATTCAATTCGAGATTCCTCGGCTGGTTTATTAGCTTGACTGAAGTTATTCAACAGCATAGTGAATCTTTGATTGAAATCTTGGACCTTTTCTTTCTTTTCCATCCTCATGGATAGGAGTTCTTTCATGAGTGTGGCCACCGTCTTTTGGTTTCCGTACTTCTTTAGAAAACATTTTTCGAATTCATCCCAACTAGAGATTGAGTTGGGTTGTAAGCTAAAGTACCATGATGATACTTTTGGCTCGAATGTATATGGAAACAACCTGCAGACCACGTCTTCATGTTGTACGTTCAAAAGGTTCAGAGCCAAGTAAAAACTCTTGAGGTGATCTTCTGCCGAAATGGCTTTCCCTGGATCGTATTTAGGCAAGACCTTTTCTGGTTTTTTAGGGAGATTATGGAATGGTCCAGCTAAGTTTAGCGCTCCCCTTGCTCTCCAAGCAGGTACTGCCATGTTTGGGTTTGGATGCGGAGACCCCGGAGGAGAGTTGTAGGGTGAAACTCGTGGAGTACTTTCGGGAGTGGTAATTTCTTCAGGATTTTCTTGGTCTTTCTTGTTAAGAGTGTCGAAAATTTATTCCAAAGTCAGATTTACCAGTTCTTCAAAACTCTGAACGAGAATTGAATCACGGGTGTACTGTGGCTCTTTTCTAGGTGTAATTTTCTTAGGGAGGAATTTGACAGCGTTTAAACCACCTAACTGCCTAACGTAGGATCTGGTATGTCTTCTCAAATCCTCGATTTCTGTAAACGGGACAGCGTATAAAGCTTCTTGAGGCTCAGGGTCAGAAATGAGGCGTTCTTGGTCTGTTAATCCAAGATCTGGGCTGTTTGAAATGCTTTCTATAAGCGGGTTTTCAGTGTTATCTATGACCGCGGAAGATTTTCCTCTATCAGCCATGCACTTTAGGCCCTCCTTCTAGCGCCAAAAACTGTTGATGCCTCGGATATCGTAGCATCAATCAGAAAGGGATTCTCCCCGAGAGACGGTCCCAATTAGACTATCTCCCGTTTGGTGTAGGGAATCCGTCCGGTTAGCGGTTCCGGCAACCATGGTTTTGGACTTTAAATCCGACTCTACCGGTTATGGCCCAATCCACCTTTCTTTTGGGTTTTTTTATGTCTTTTATATGAGATGCAAGTGCCTAAACTATACTTAATCTAAATGCAATTAAGACAGATCTAAAGTTAAAACTAGAACAGACCTATCTATCCCTGCAGGGGAACACGCTTAAGGGGAGAGCAATCAGCTGTAACAGATATCATAAACAAAAAAACAGAGGAAAGCTAAAGAATAAGGAAACAGATCTAAAATGAAACTTAAAGAACGCATCTATTGCTCACGAACAGAAGAAAGCAAAATTATTTGATCTACGTAACAAGAATAAAGAAACAGATCTAGATGCAACGAAACTGGAATTAAACTAAAAGATACCTGCAAGGAGCAATTTAAAGGCATGAACAATGAGCCATACAAATTATCCTGAAGAAAGAACAGTTAGCCATTCGATCTAGAAGAGAAATCTACAGCAATGATAAAAGCATCAGCAGGTAGCTCCTGATTTAATATGAAACGCATTCATTGTCCATGAAAATGGGAAAAATTCGTATGCACAGTAAGGGGCAAAATCATTAATACAAAGAAGTAGTTCGGATGATAAGAATGATCTCACAGTACAGGACCGCAGTCATTAGAATAGTCCAATATACAGCAATCCAACATTCCATGCAAAACGTCCATCTCCCGTGGCTTCTATTAGAAAAATCAATTTACAGACCCGATACAAGATAGCTCATATCGTTTGCCCAAATTTCATTCCCTACCAAAAGTCCTTTCTAATCTTTCCTAGATGCTATTTATAGCTACAACTTTGCCCTTTGGGCTGACACCTAGCACGTTCCACCTGTCATTTACAGGGATTTCTACTATAATCGATCACCAAAAATGGCCACTTCCTTTACAAAAATATTTTGACAAAAATAGGGACAGCTGTCCCATGGCTTACGCCTTACATATTCAAAATATACGTAACAGAAAATTTGTTAACATCAAAGCTTTCCCTGCTGGGCACGTGTTTGGCTGCAGAGAGTGGCTCACTGAATTCAGCCTCTTCATTCCTGTGCGCGAGCTTCTGCTGGCACAGGGTCGCCCAAGTTGATGGTCACTGATGCTGCCTGGGAAGAGGCCCTCGAATCCCCTGCTGATGCTGCTCCTGCTGTTGCTGCAGCTTTCCTGACCTCCTCTTCTATGTAGCTGTGCCACACACCTGTGTCCCTGATGATTATGTTTGCTGCAGCAGGAAACAAGATTTTCTGAGAAGTTACATTCTTCCCGAGCTCTATTTTAATGCTTTGTACTTCTGCTTCAGCAACTTGATATGTTTCCTTCAGCAGATGATTGTGAAGTGTTGATGAACCGATGTAATGTTGGAGATCATTCATGGCCAGGACATCAATGCTTTTCACATACTCCATCTGGACGCCTAGCTCTTCTTTCAGTTGAGACAACCGCTGCTCCTTTTCCGGGAAGTCTTCTAGGGTCTGAGGGAAACTCAATGTGCAGTTGTCATGGACTCCTTTGAGCTTTTGGTATAGGTTGTTGATTCTATCTGTTGTCCTCTACACACTGGCCATTAGCTTATTGGCACAGTTCCTACCAAACTCCAACAAGGCTATATCTTCATTAAAATCTTCCACGGCCTTAAAAGGAAGATGCGGGGGAAACCTCCTTTCCCTTCCCTCCATGCCATCTGACTTATGACATTTGCCTTGACACGGGTATTCTTAGCTTTGAGCCTGTGGGCTTCCGTATTGACCTCTTTTAGCCTACCCATCATGGCCTTGAGTTTGCATACCTCGTCAGTGATTAGCTCTTGAGAGCCATACACTTGCTGCAGGATATTGCATGACAGCTCGTGGAAGGGAGACATGTCCAAGGTTCTGCTCTCCGCTTGTTCTAAACGCTCAGCTAATGTCTGCTTGTCTGCTTCTAACTGGGAAGCCTTTTCTTCTGCTCCACTCTTCTCCGCTTCTGCAATCATTATCTGGAGTGCTAGCTGGTCCTTTTCCTCCTCCAGGTGACTGTACTTGTTTGACAGCTCCCTATGCTCAGCGTACAAGCAATTATATTTGTTTACTGCCAGGTCCCTTTGGGCTTGCTCATTAGCCACATTTTGTTGCAGGGTGCGTGCTCTCTTCTTTGTCAATATATTTTCTTTGACTATAACCCCTACATTGGCAAATGATGCCTGTGCTGTTGCTATAACTGTGGATGCCATGGCGATGGGATCTGCATCTGTGTTCTGCATGACAGCGACCTCTCGGTGAGTAACAATGTCATCATGGAAGGGACTTTTAATCCTCTCTTCTGATTGGAGGACCATTGTTTTCCTTTTCTTGTCATAGACAAACTCATTCCATTTGGACACCGTACGCTTCCCAGATGGAGTGTATGGGACAATTGGTCGGTTTATGATGTCTATGTCTTCTTCCTAGGTGGGGTTCGGACTTCCTGAGCGGGGTCTGCTCCTTCCTTTTGGGTACCAGAGCCACCTGCTTGAGAGGTGTCTATCTCCATGTCTTGTACACCGGACCCACCTGCCTCGGTATCTTCCCTTGCCTTCAATTCTTCCTCCGCCTTCTTCCTTGCTTCATCTTGCTCAGGCTCTGCTTCTTTCTGCTTTTGGGCTTCTTCAGCCTCCTTCCGCAGTCTTTCATTTTCAGTGTCTTGTTGCTTTCTTGCTTCCTCGGCTTCCTTTTGTAACCTTGCCTCTTCTCTTAATCTGAGCTCTTCCTGAGCTCGGGCATCCTTGGCTTCTTTCTCCTTTTGCTGGATGGTCTTCTGGGCTTTGGTTGAACTAGAGCTCGCTCCAGTACTTTGGCGACAGATCCGTAGCTCAGTCATGTTGCTGATGCCTCTGAATGCTTCCTCCTCGGCATCGGGGTAGTGGGAGTATTCGAAGTTAGCATAGTTCCCCTTGCAATGCTCGGCCACTTTACCCTTTCTGTCGTTCCTGTGGAAGATGACCTCACCGAAGTGGAAGGCCTTCAACTCTTGAACAAATTCGTCGGCAGAGGCCACCCCTGAAAACTTGTAAGCACCTATGCAGAAAGGTAAGGGGGGAAAGGAAGCCTTGTGTAGCTTGTGGAGGAATGCTCCAATCCCATCCAAGAAGAGTTGTCTTACTGCTTCCTTGAGCACCACATAGTCTGTGGCATACTGCGGCAATATGTATGGGGGCTTAGTCCCTCCGAACATTCTCAGGTAGGTACCTTGTTCTGAAAAGTAAAAGTCCCCATAATCCCCAAGGACTTCCAAATCATTTTGTGATAGGCAATTTGGTTCTTCCTTGAACATTTTCTCGTATAGGGGCATGATGAACCCCTCACAGATGAGTTTGTAGCTGGGCTTGTAGTTCTGAGCCCACAACATCTTGAATGCGACGTAGACCGGGGTGGTGGCCCTATCCCATGCACACCCCAATTTGGGGAACTCTATCTTGGCCAAGATACAATCTATCAGGTATGAAGACATGAAGAATTCAGACTTCTTCAAGGCCAGCCCGGGCTTAGCAGCACTTATCATTGAGGCCAGACTATCTGACAAGATAGTGGCCCAGTCAAACACTGTCCCCTGAAATGCCACATAGTGAATGATAGGGACCCACTGAATCTTGTATACTGTGCCATCGGGCATGCCGAAGATTCTGCACAGCATTAAAGCGATCAATCTGAAAGGAGCCCTCAGGTTCTGCACGTCATATTCATCATTTCCCTTCTTCCTCAAATGCTTCCCTCCCCTCAATAGCTTCTTGGCCATCTCGACGTTATCCATTTGGCCCAACCATTCGTCAGTCAGAGCTTGTTGGACACGGGGAAATCTGTAGGCTGCCGCAATATACGCGGGTTGAAACGAGGCGATAGCCATTTTCCCGCTATCGTTTATCACTCTCCCTTCAGCGTCTGCATGTTGGAGTATCCACTCGATCACTTCAGCACAGGGGAACAACTCAGGGCGGGTAGCGGCTCTAGTTATGCCTGAGGCTCTGATGTTAAGATAGATTGGTGCTTCCTCTAGCAGCATATCTGGGATTTCTTGGTCCCGGATCATTCTGTAGATGTCTCCCCATCTGATTTCTGGAGGGACGCCAGTAGTGCACCTAGTGTCCTGGAGCGAGGTTTCAATCTTGGGAGGGGCAGGCTTCTTTTCTGTCATCTTCGCCTTCTTCTTACCGGTTTTCGGCATCCTGATTTATCCCTGATAACATCCATATTAAAGTCATTATTTGAGCAACAGGCTGTAAAGTTTTAGCAGAGAGCAACATCGTTTTAATGAGATAAGTCAATGAAGCAAATATTTAGGAAGCAAAACATTATTTCAACATAAGACACAAATTGCAACATTTGAAGCTCTTAAAAGACGAGTCTGCAATGCTCCCGAGGGGATAAGCTATGTTGCGGAAGCCATTGGTTTTCGGACCGATAGGTGGTTTGTGGAAGCAATTGGCTTCCGGTTCCGCCTTGCGGAGGGAGATGTTTTCGTTATAGCTGCGGTTGGAGAGGTCGATGGCGGGGAGACGCGGGTTGACTCGGTGAGGGCTTTGAATGCTATCGTCACGCGCGGCCACTCGCCGAGTCACTACGGGATACCTTAGTCCGAGCGAAGGTGACGGCGCCGGGGATATGCTGACGGGGAGTGCTAGGGCGGCCATGGCTTCAGGTTTCGGCTCGCGTGGCTTCAACGTTAACGGGTTTCGGCTCACGTGTAGGGGCTGAGGCTTATGGAAGGGCCCAGGGTTTTAAGTCTTGGTTTACGGCCGGGGACATGGAAAGCCCATGGGGCTTCGACAAATTCTCCTAAGACGAGGGGCACGGCCCGGGGTTTTTTTTTTAAAATATGGGACATGATTAACCGCCCGCACCCACCACCATTGAAATAAAATGTTAATGTTTTAACGAAGGTCTATGGCGATTTTGTATGGCGAAAACTCCGTTCACTGTATCTGACGGGAAAAACATAGCCCTTGACGGGTGTGTTGCCCGTCACAATCCCACTAAAACCCAATGTTTTCCTACCAAAGACAACCCAATGGCGAAATCCCAAGTCAGAATCCTACCTGGCACCGTGGGGATCGCTTGAGCGAGTTGGCCGCGAGCACGGACGAGCGAGGTGAGCTGGAGCGATTTGCACGGCGTCGCACGTCGTTGGCGAATTCAAAAAACAATGGTTTATTGGGTCGAGCCCCTACCGCATTATATAAAAAAAGGCACGTGTGAGCATTCAATTCGGTAGGTGGCGCGGTTAAAACGAGGTTTAAATTCGCCGCGCGTAGCGGTCATGTCAAACGATCTTGGTTTTCGTGCAACCGTCATTCGCGGGGCCAGTTTGTGAATCGTATCCGCCGTTGCGGAAGGGTTCAATGAAAGCTTCCGACGTTTCGGGGCTTATTGCGGAAAGGAAACTCGAAGCCTTCCGCGAAAGACCGCCGCGTAGCGGACGGGTAACGCCAAAGCTTCCGCCCTTTCGGAACGATAGAGCGAATGCTCCCGGTGTTTTTTGGAAGGCTTTTGCAAAAGCTTCCGCGAACCAAAATTTTCAAAGTCTCGTTGATTTTCGGGAAGGTTTGGCGAAGGCTCCCGCTAGTTTCGGAAGGCTTTTGGGAATGGCTTCCGCCGTTTCGGGAGCAAAACTTATACTCTTCCGCATAATTTCCCGGGATCGTTTCGGAGTCCTTTGCCGAGCGGTTTGAGCGACTGGCTTCCGCCGTTTCGGGAGGGTAGCCCGAAGGCTTCCACGACAGTTTCTTAAAAAATAATCTAAGTCCTTTTCATAGTTTCAGAAGAAGAACGTGAGTTCCTCCGCGGGACTTATGCGGATGGCTTCCGCTGTTTCGGAAGGGTTCCCTCAGCGACTTCCGCTGTGTCGGAACAGGATCTCGAATCGCTTCGCCGTTTCGGCGGGGCTTCACCAATGGTTTCCGCCGCTTCGGAGCGTTTTTTACGAACTGCCCCGCCGTTTCGGGAAAAAATTCTAAGTGCTTTCCGGGAGACTAAGGCGAATGAGTCCCGCCATTTCGGGAGCAAATGATGAACGATTCCGCTGTTTTGGAAGCAATTTTTTAGCGGCCTCCGCTGTTTATGGCCAAAATCTGAGTTTACTTTCGGGGAGACATCACGGCGGCTTCCGCTGTTTCGGAAGGGTTCACTGAATTCCCCTGCCGTTGCGGAAGGGTTCATTGAATTCCCCCGCCGTTGCGGACGGTTGAAACAAAAGTTCTCTAAGTCCCTTGTTCCCGCAGTTTTCTAGTCGGAAGAAAATCTAAGTTCTTTTCGGGAGATTTAACGTGAATGAATCCCGCAATTTCGGGAGCAAAAACGGAACCTTTCCGTGGTTGCGGAGGGCTTGAGCGAAAGCTTCCGGCGTTTCGGGAACTAAACTTTAATGGCTTCCGCAGATTTTGAAAAAGAACATTTCAGTCCTTCTTTCGGAAAGGTTGGACGTTTGTCTTTGAAGTCCGGGAGATAGACCGAATTATCCCAGAACGTTGGGGAAAAGTCTGAGTTATCTTTGGCTCTTTGGGGAGAATCATGGAAGGATTGATGGCGAGAAGTCCAGCAGGGAAATAAGATTTTATGTTGAAAACAGAGCTGAGGGCTGGGATGGCTTCTCACGCAAACTTTCTACAAAAAAAAAATAGGAGGGGCCCCAACATGCACAAAATTTTGGGGAGGGGTGTTGCTACAACAACAGGTATTTAGTTTTTAATGGAGCACTGTAATGGTTTTTGGTTTTTAATGGAGCACTGTTATGGTATTTGGTTTTTAATGGAGCACTGTAATGGTATTTGGTTTTTAAAGGAGCACGGTTATGGTTTTTGGTTTTTAATGGAGCACTGGAATTGTATTTGGTTTTTAGTGGAGAACTGTTGTGGTTTTTGGTTTTTAATGGAGCATTGTTATGGTCGAAATTGATTATTAATGGCACACTATTAGGGTCGAAATTTATTATTAATGATTGTATGAATTAGCAATGAATGGTTGTTAATTTGTTAATGGAGTTGATTATAGGATTAGGGTTTGAAGGTTGCGGGAAATTCTGACATAAAAAAAACACCATAACAGTTCTCCATTAAACCCTTCAGTGATTATATTGCTTTCAGTGATTGCTTGAATTTTGAAGGAATGGTTGTTAATTTCTTATTGCAGTTGATTATAGGATTGATGCATGCTTGAGATGAATAATTTGGGCATGCCAATTAGATGAATAATTTGGACTGTGAATTGAAGGCATGAAACCTTTTAACAAATTAGGGTTTTCTATGGTTCATTGATTGTTTCAGTGATTGTATGAATTTGCAATTAGGGTTTGGAGGCATGAAACCTTTTAAGAAATTAACAACCATTCATGCTAATTAGGGTTTGCTATGGTTCAGTGACTGTTTCAGTGATTGTATGAATTCGCAATGAGAGGTTGTTAATTTGTTAATGGAGTTCATTATAGGATTAGGGTTTGATATGGTTTCATTGTTTCATCGGTTGATAACTTAGTATATTTTAAAATTGAGAGAAGGTTTCATGGTTATGGAAAATTCAGATATGGTTTAATGGTATGAAGGTTACGGGAAATTCTAACAAAAAAAAACACCATAACAGTGCTCCATTAAACCCTTCAGTGATTATATTGCTTTTAGTGATTGCTTGAATTCTTAAGGAATGGTTGTTAATTTATTATTGGAGTTGATTATAGGACTGATGCATGCTTGAAATGGATTTGGGCATGCCAATTAGATGAATAATTTGGACTGTGAATTGGAGGCATGAAACCTTTTACAATTCTAGTATCCCTTTATTGGATGAATATGTGAAATAAGCATTGATTTCTAATGAGAGTATGAGAGAATATGAAGGATTATTTGAATGTTGGACATGCATATGTGTTTGTCCCATCTACAGTTAGCCCTCATTTTGTATTTTTCTAGAATTTTGGTTCTCATTTAAAAATTTGTCATTACTCTTCCAGCAGTAATGCAATATGCAACATGGAATTAGTGATACCACCTGCTTTCATTCTTGCCGTGTGCTCTAACCTAAGTAATCTTTAACTATGTGCTCGGTGGTTGTTTGCAATGCTTACTATCAATCCAGTTCAAGTCGATTTGCATTCAAGTTAGTATTGCATTCAGAAAAAACTTGCATTCAATTTAAATGTTCAATCAGGTTGGTCTACCATCCAATTTAGTTTAACATTCAAATTAGTTTGCCAACCAAGAAATATAGAAATCAGTTTTAGTAAGAAATGTAGTCCAGTAAATAGACAGAGACATGAAGAAAACAATACTTGACATAAAGGGCATATTCTTGTTCAACATAGTAGCAATTCGAGATTTATACATATGGTTGGTCCATGGTGGGTTGGGACTTTATACATTTACTGTGGTTATGCCTAACATATATCGACTATCAGATTGGAATCAAACAAAAACTTAGGAAACCACCCAAAATTCCTCTTGCAACAAAATCTAGCTTAATCTAGCTATCACATGTGTATGCCAAAGAAAACACATCTTCCATCTGTCAAACGAAAACTTTGGAACCACCCAAAATTCACCCCAGCAACAAAATCTTCATTTCATATGTGTATGCCAAACACAAAACATCTATCATTGGCCAAACAAAAAACCCTATGTGTGAGGAGGTTGACTGCCTTCATTACCCAAACTAGTTGGGTTAGATACTGATGCTTGACCTGGTTGTGTTGAGATGCAAACATTTGGTGCGGGCCAGGTTGCTCCTTGTAGCCAAGGAGGAATTGAGTAACCATAGTTATGAATTAAGCCTAATTGCCCTGGGTTCACTGGAGGTGTTTGGAAGGCATACACAGTATTTCCCCCTGCCTAGTGGTATTGGGGTATCTGTATGTTAATAAGGTCCTGGAATAATCTTCTGTTCTCTGAAAACTGATCCAATGGGTTGTCAACCACCTATATCCTCTCCAAACCATTTGGATTCCTTTGATTTTCCTTTATTTGCTCCCTTTCCTCCCTTGCCAATTGTTTCCGTCGCTCTCTTTCCTCCCTTTGTTTCACTCTTAAAAGCCTTTCCTTCCTTCGATTTTCTGCTGCAACAATCTTTGCTTCCTTCTTCTCCTTTTCCAAGGCCTTCTTCTTCTCTTTTAAATCCTGCATCTACTTTTTCTTGTGCTCAGCCTCAATCAGTAGGGTGAAGTAGTCCTCTGGTGTTAGTAGTTGTGAGCTCCTACTTAATCTAAGATGCTCAGCAGTGGAATTAGATAGTTGAGTTGCAACTTTCTCCACTGGCAACTTAAGGAACTGGCCAAGTAGTGGCTCATTTGGTGGGAGTGCCTCATCATCATTTTCTTGGTCCATTGTATCTTCATTTTGTTCAATATCATCTCCAACACCCCCAAGTGGCACATAATAATGTACAGCTTCATTGTTAAGGACTGCTGGCATCGAAGGCAGGTTAAGGCTTTCATCGTTGGTGGGGTGACAATGTGTCTGTTCATATTTGTCATCGCCTCTTCCAACCACTCGGGTTGTTCTGGCTGGCTTGGAAATGTCAACTCCTCGCTGTTGTTTACCACTGCTTGGTCACCTCCATTCACACTCAAATCGGTAACGTTGTTATGAACAATCCCTTGGCCATCTAATTCTATTTGTGTCCTTCCAACAACTTCTATATTCTCCCCAACAGGTTCAGTGCCATAATAACTTTCACTTACGTGTTCATTGTCGTCATCCAGTGGTTGGCAATGACCTTGAGAGTGTGATATGATGTTATCTGCAGCATCTGCATCCTCTTTCCCCTGAACATCAAAAGCCTGACTACATCCCGTGTCATGTTGAAGAGCATCAGAATTGAAAGGCCATATTCCTGTCCGCCTAAAACCAGCCCTGATATTTGATGCTGTGAGTGCCCTAGCAAAATCTTTGCTTGCAAGTTCTGCTAATTCAAACCTCTTCACCTATACCCCCAGGTTCTTTGCCATCCAGGACGCTCTCTCAGACCTGAAGTAACACTTGAAAGGCCCAAACACACTCACATCTAGAGGTTGCAGCCTGTGGGTGGTATGTGTAGGCAATGTCAACAGATCAATGCCTAGCCTGTTTGCCTCCTCAATGGTTTGTATAGCAACATGGCTGCCATGGCCATAAAAAATCAACAGGTGTCTGTTTTCAAGTGAAACACCGCCAGGGACAGAGGAAGCAAAGTGGCAAAGCCAACTCAAGAACAGTTCTTTTGTCATCCAAGCATGGGGGTGTGCAGCCATGCATGCGCCAGGTTCACAGTTTTTAATGTAATTTTTGAGTTGATTCTTTCCCTTGAACAGATAAAAACCTGGAATTGATGCTCCAACTGCGTTGACACAACAAAGAATATTTATCCACTCCCTACTTTTTGGCAGAATTTTGGGCACATTACTGCTCCCTCTCTTAGAAATTACCCGCATGCCACAATTCCTCCCTGCCTGCAATCCAGTCTCGTCACAGTTCCATATATGGTCTCCTCTGTATGAGTGTTTCTCATATGCATCAGAGAGTGTCTGATAGAAATTGGTCACAACTGTAGGGCGTAGATTGAAAGCCCTATCCCTGTCAATCCCCTCTGATGTGCGTAACACAAGTTCTGGGTGCCTTTGTTTAAATCCTCTCCACCATGATTTCCCTGGAAATCCATCTTTGAAGGGGTTTGGAATCCCTTGACAGATTTGTGCAACAGTGGATTTGAGTTGAACCAACTCCAGAGCATGGCCTAGTTGAGCCATCTCTTCACACCAAACCACAACTTCTTCTTCCTCTTCTGCACTCAACATTGTAAGAGGTCCTTTTCGCTTGGTATGGGTCAGGCCATTTATCCAATAATGGATTGATGTTGGTGGAATCCCATGTTTTTTAGCAGCTGCTCTGATAGAAAAACCATTGAACTCTATATCATCTATGGTAGCCTTCATGTCTTCTTGTGTCCATCCTCTAATGGCACTAATCTCCTTACTGGCAGTTGCACCTTGAACTGTGGTTGATTGTGGAATAACACCTCCAGGATCTGCATCATTTGCCTCTTCAACTGTGGTTGATGGTGGAATAACACCACTACAATCTGCATCATTTGCATCTTCATCATGTTTGTGTGCATTGTTATTATCAACATCATGTGCTATGTCCTCATCGGACGAGGTGCATCGTAGCTGGGCACCCCTGCTGAGTCTCCTACTTGACCTCCTTGCACGAGTAGTGCTGACGCTTGCCATGACTGCAATCATCCACAGAATTATAACAAACAGGGCCAAGGACAGGGCTAGGGACAGTGCTCCATTAAAAACCAAAAACCATAATAGTGCTCCCACCCACGGAATTAGAACTAGTTGTGTAGCTTCACAGGGATCTGGAATATTACAATAGCTGTGTTAAAACAAAGTGTTAAAACGACCCTAGGATCTGGAGTATTCAAAAGGATCTCTTGATGTGATTTACATGTTCAATGCAGGTTCTTGCATAAAACTAGATATAGTCTGGCTACTTGAAAACATTATTGAAAGACAAGTTTATCTTGAATGCAATACCTGAACTCTGAATGCTGTCTTGAATTAACTCTGCAACTGTGTTTTGCTTGAATGCAATGCCTGGAATCTGAAATTTGATGCTTGGAAATAGAGGTGAGTTTAACAAGGTTTGGGAATTTTGAATAGCAGAAAAAATGGAGTTTGTCTGAAGGTTGTAGTGTCTTTATAGCATTTTGGTGTTTGATTTGATTGGAAAGTTTGAGAAGGCATGGATTGCAACTGGCTGGAGTTGGATGAGTGGATCAAGATTGAGTTGGCCTTGATCCAATGGCCATCAATGGGGCTTTGTCGATCCATGTGCTCTTCGAAATGCCTATGGACATGCTTCTATTTGGTTTTATGGTTGATTTGATGATTTTAATGGAGTTGGCAACATTAATTGCATTGATTGGGCTACTTTGTTGAACAGCAATGCACCTGGAGCTGACACTCATTCTCCATTTATTATGCAGGTGACATTTGATAAATGTGCATGTGGGATGCCTTGGTGGTTAAGTGATTCTCGATGCTGGTCTGGGTGTACCCTGAAGCTTCTTCGATGGGGTCCATGTGATGGGAAATCAGTCCTTGTAGATTGGGCTGCCTAGGGAGTGATGAGGTCCAATTAGATGTTTGTGTCAGTGCATGTTGGGATTTGGAAGGGACATGATGGATTTGATTTTGGTTTTGTCAAGACTGCTCAGTTGTCAACCTTTTGTCCTATAGTTGACAGTTGTGGGCCTACTGTACAGAATGACACTTAATGAACTTAAATAGGAAACTTTTTATATATTTATATAATTATATATGTTTGACAGTTTGCATTTTCTTGGTCACTTTTTGGGTTGTAATAGTCACTGGTTCTATCACCACTACCGGTTCCCGTTCAACTATAGAACTCTCTCCCCTATGTATTGTTTGATTTAAAATCATAAAAGTTACATGTCAATGGTAATGTACGGTGTTTTCAATAAATATTGTAACATATTTTGAAATATATTTAATTTAATTTAAAATATTTTAAGTAGATAAATATTTATAATTTACGTTTTTTAAGTTATATCAATTAAATATCCTAATACTTTGTAACATATTAATTCAACCTATTCTAACAACATATTAATTCAATCAATTTGAGATTGGTTTGGGTTAGTTTTTAATGTAAAGGCGGTGTATGGTATGAAGAATTCGTGAACATAGTTCTACAATGTCCATACAAAATAATATATACATAAAATTCTTTAGAAAAACGTTACCATATAGACTTAAAAACCACATAGAGACAAAAATCATACAAAATAATATATACATAAAATTCTTTAGAAAAACGTTACCATATAGACTTAAAAACCATATAGAGACAAAATCATTAGAAAAACGTTACAAAGTGCGTGGAAGTGAGGCCTTACTCTACGTACTACCTATCGTAAACGTTACTTTAACGTATGAATCCAAATTATCTCGAAGCACAACTTATGGTGGAAAACAAAATAGATTCGGTTAGGACAATCAAAGACAAAAATTAATATTATTATAGAAAGATTACATCACTATAAAACACTACTTGGCACAAACAGACAACAATACTGAGTGCTTGAAAGACAATATTTATGGAGTTGACTTCCGGGTCATCTTCTTTTCGAATTGTTGCTTCTCATAGTCATAGATTGCACAACTTCTACCCTACCACTTACATGTGGCCAAAGGAGCCAAAGAATCAGCTAAAAGCTATGAAGTTTAAGGACTTCATCCCAATAGTCTAATCAAGGTGCACACACCATCTAATTCAACTTTTTTAATCATTATTGTAATACATCGAGAATAATTAAATTATTTTAATTCTCTTGAGAAATACAAGTAATACTTTAACTATTATTTTATTATTATTTTTGACAGAAAGTAAAAAATGAAACACATTGTAATAGTTCATTTTATTTAATAAAAATGCTGGAAAGGGGCACAGAAGTGGAAATAGTTGTTGAAGAGTGTTTGCTGACCCACAAGAGGAAAAGACAATTGGTTGAAGCCACTGAGTGAGAACTCAAGATCCAGGAGGTATGATCCCTAAAAATCAGGTCACAACTCTTAGTTGAGTGCTGAAGAGCAGAAGGCTCATAAATGGCCAAGTCCTAGGAAAAACACTATAAATTAGTATGTCCATGAGCAGTAGGAGGCTAGCAATGGATAGGGATTGAATCTAAGAATGCAAGAGATGACAGATTGAAGGATTTTGCTCTTGTGGTTCAGCGAACAAGCTCGGGGATTCTGGAGTAAGTGATTTGGCTGCTCTAGAAGTTGGTTGGGAGGAACAACTGCACCATTTCTATTTTCCCGCTAGCTGAAATAGGTTCCTTGCCCTATTGTTTTTCTATTTAATTAATTTAATTTATGTAAGGGTTTAATTTCAAATTTCTTTACTTCTAACCCTCGGTAAAAATTTCATTCATACATCCAAGTAGATCATAAATTGGTATTTTCTTTAATGTTTGTACAATTACATCTCTTAATACATGCTATCGTTGACGTTAAAATCAGATGATAAATATTATTAAATTTCAATTGTCAATTCTGTATGTTTTCCGTTTAATAATTCACTAAAGGAGTACTTAGCCTACGAAATAAATCATAGAAGTTTTCTCCTTGTTTCAAACTCTGTTTACAACTAGAAATTATATTTTGATAGATTCAGATCTTGAATAGAGTTAAATCGAATGGAATCATTCATAGGCTAATTATCTTATGAAATCTTTAAATCTGGGCGAAGCAAACATTTTAGTTTAAACAAGTAATTTCGATATCAGTATGATTTGTATATATCCTGAATCTATACCTCTTAATGGAAAACTTTAAATATCATAATCTAAATCAGAAATTAATGAATTTCCTTAGCAAGCTTTTTTTTGGATCTATACTTATTGTCGTTTATTTATATTGTCAAATAACAAGCGTTAACTCTTCTATCTTTCAAAATCAACAAAATTGAGCAAAATAAATGTTATAATCATTTATTCAATTTAGAAAACCATAGTTTTATTTCAAAAAAACCCCTTTCTTTCACAACAACAATTTAAGCTATTCCAAAACAAATATATGTGCAGAGAAGAATACCTAGATTGCATTTAAGTCATTTTTCTTAAATCATGCTATCATTCAAAATCATCATTGCAGAGAAATATAGGAACCATGGGTTGTAAAATAAAAACATTATAAATAGCATTTGCATTAGTATCGAACACCGCGACGATAAGCCCCATGATATTGGATTACAATGATAAATGTATTAACCCTATTATTTATCTAATCTCCTTACATAGTATAATCTACCCTTGAAGGCACTCATAACCTAAGATTTGCTAGATTTTAATAAGTTAAACAAATTCCTTTCAATCGATGCTAATGCCGATGTTAAAAGAAGGCATGAAGCCATAACCAATAGACAATAACTCCATTATTGGATAGCCTGAAATCAACTTATCTTTAGAAGGAGATTGTCGAACCCTGCTTTAAACTTTTGTAGCCTAGGATCATATCTATCAAATTAGCCAAGCCGAGACTACTCTGCAGCTCAACCTTTGTCTCGTTACCTGCACCCATAAGTGTGATTTCTCATTTTTTTAAGCACACACTGTTTGCACTTATGTATCTTTTAGAATTAACCTTTTATCACAGTGACGGATGTCTTACTTAGGCGTTTATGCGACATGGGCATCAGAGATGATGACCTTAGCTTAACTCTGCCAGCGCCTCCAACCTGGAAACAATTGCATTTCAAAACCCTTAGTATATTTTCAAAGCCCAAGCAAGCAAAGCAAACCGGATTTCAGAGTTTAGAATCCCATTTACCTTCTCTGCACAACTCGGAAGCGTAGGGTTATCTCCTCCTCAGCTATAGTTTTTTTTCTTCTTACCTGGTTAAGGTTAGCTCAAGGCCATTCATGAACCTGCACTAGGTTGCAACTACTGACAGCAGCACGGTGGAAGCCTTGCACCTCTTCTTCTCCTCTCCGCGAGAAACAAACAAAAGAAAACTTACATTGGGGTCATCTTTCTCACAGAGTTTTGGCAAACACCTTGACAGTTACAAAAATCTCTTCACGCAGAGTTCACGGACCAAAAAGAATACTTCACACATATTTCATAGACCCATCTTACATTAACGCAGAGCTCATAAAATGTCACGGTGTTAAAACACATCACACTTAACTTGCAAATCAAGAAAAGCTTGCTGTAATGGAGGTTAAGACATTCGTAGAAGCATTTAAAACTTCTAAAACCCTTCTCCTGCCAAATGGATGTTGGATATTAACTCTCAGCTCTGGCTATAAAGCTTGGCTATGTTGTCAACTCGGAGCCAGGGTGGCTTCCATCAACCACCATTAAAATTACAAGTACGAACCTTAATTTACAAGTATGAGCCTTATTGTCGTGTGTGTTTTCCTTAGGATTAAAATATTATAACAGTATATAGTTTTAAAGGGTATCCCTTATATCAAATTTGGAAAAATGACTTTGAATGCTAAGTCCTTCTACCTCTTGGGAGACCTGTCCTTTTAATTGTGTAATTTGCTTAAAGCATTATCCTTATTTGTTTTACTTGATGAATCTCATAAATATAAAAAAAATTGTGGGGAGTATCCTTTTATTAATTCAAATATTATGCATGTAATTTTTTTTTTAATTATGGGTTTTGAGGTTCATTACATATGGTATCAAAGAAATGGTGACAACACTTGGCCTGAATTGGCCCAACAATTAAACATCTGATAAAAACATAAAACTGATGTTGCTATTTTATTTTCTAGTTTGACTCTCTTACTAGATAGGAAGAGGAAAAAATTTTATTTTGCAGGAAGACCATGGCATAATTCAATATGCATGAAGGAGAGGAATCACCTCCTCGAATACCGGTGAACACTGAAGGAGGTGAAATATGGGTAAACTTGAACGAAAGTAGAATAGACAATCCATCATAACTACAAAAGACTGTCAAAGTATTAAGGTCAGAATTAAAAAGAGTTAGGGATGAAAATGAACGCATTATGAAAGCTCAACAACAGACAAATAATTTTATATTAGTTAAAATACATAGTAATGAAAAAGATAAAAATAAAGAAACTAAAGAAGATAAGCCAAAATTTACACCTCCTAAACCTAAGGGAAGGAAACTGGAATTTTCTAGCCATGGGCCTGAAACTTCTAATGAAGAGTTACAGAAACAAGAACGTCAAGATTCTAGAGAAAGTAGTGAGAGTCATAAAGATAAAAAGAAGTACAGACCCTATGAAGAAATTTCAGGAGATTTCAAAAAAATTAAACCCCCAATGTTTAACGGTGAAATTGAGAAAGGGGAAGAGGTAGAAGCCTCGTTGTCTAGAATGAAGAAATATTTCCAGATTTATAATTATTCAAATGAACTAAAGGCTAAAATGGTCATCTATAACTTAAGCAGAAAAGCAAATATCTGGTGGCAAGATATCAAGAAAGTAAAAAGGATTAAAGAACGACAAGTAACTTGGAAAACCTTAATGAAATTATTTAAAGAAAAGTATATTTCAGAACAATACTACGAGGAAAAAGAAAAAGAATTCTACAAATTAAGGTTGGGTGCTTTAACCATGAAAGAACTTTGCAGTAAATTCTTAAGTCTGCTATGTTATGTACCTTATATAACTGGTGAGAAGCCTAAAATACAAGGTTTTCTCAGTTTCTTACCAACTCCATTTAAAGAACGGATCGAATATGACAGTCTGAAGACGCTGTAAGAAGAAACGAGGAAGGCGAATTACTGTTACGAACATAATAAAAATAAGAGAGAAAACATACCTATTTGGAACTTAAATAGGCAAGATAATTTTAAGAAAAATAATAACAATAGATTTCAAAAAAAAATCTGGAAACAGTTACAGAGGGTATCAGGCTAACAATTACAGAAATTTTAAACCCCAACACCCTACAGCGAGGGAGAGAGAGCCCTCCCATAACTATAAAAACACTGCTCAGAAAGAGACACTAAAATGTTGGGAATGCGACGAACTGCATTATTTCAAAGACTGCCCTAAAAGAAATAAAACTTTTAATAAAATTCACTCCATTCACGAAGCTGTTACAGTTGGAGATATTGAAATGAGTATGCCCAGAATCAATGTTGCACTGGAGAATCGATAGGCATACCTTCAAGCTTCAATGGTCGAAATTGAAGAAATGATAAAAAGCCAACCTATTTCCATATTAATTGATCCAGGTGCAAGTTTAAGCTATGTATCACCTAGGGTTGTTGAATTATGTAAATTAGTATCTGAAAAGTTTGAAAAATCTTGGCTGGTATTGATGTATATGTAACTTCGGAATGTATTTCATATATGTATATTGTACTCCTATAGAGATGGTATTATTCCTCTATATGGAAGTGTTTGTATTCCTATAGAGATGTTATTATTCCTATAGAGATGTAGTAATTTATATTGTAAGTGTCGTAACTTATACTTGATGGGTTATTAGACCACCTTGTTGGCGTCGGCCCTGTATAAGTCATGTGGGTCGAAGGGTTATTAGAACACCCTATTGGGGGTCAGCCATGTGGCTCAAAGGGTTATTAGACCACCCTATTGGGTGTCGGCCCAGTCAGCTTTGTGTTATGTGGTTAATTTGAGGCCGACCTATTAAAGGTTATTAGGCAAGTCAAGTCAAGTATAAATAGAGTGCGGAAGGCACTCTATTTCATCATTCTAATTCTCACACACACTCTTTGGAGAGTAGCGCACTTGTGGAGGAGGAGAAGCTACTGCTAGGAGATGTCTCTCTCTTATGCTTGGGTTGTATCAGTGCTCTATCTATCTCTGAGGAAGTTATTGGGGTTTTTCCCCTTTATGGTTTTCCCCAAGTAAACTCTATGTCTCTTGTGTGCTTGCATTATTGTCCATGATTGATATGTTGTATATATGTTGTACATATTGTTCTCTCATTTAAGATCCTAGATCAGATTGAAGTAAATTATGAAAAACTAACACGGTATCAGATCTAGCCTGAAAGAAGGCATGATATGGCATGTATGACACTTGTTGCACTTACGATGCTAGGGCTTGATATAGCAAAAACCAATCATCGTAGAACTTTTGCTATAAATCCATTTTGGCAAAGTTTTCGTATTTGAAACTTTTACAGTTCGAATATGAGATCCCCATGTACCTTATGTCCAAAGGACAACTTCTAATTCATTGTAATTTGTGTTTTATGATCTGTACAATATAGGGTTTCTGCCTCTTCCAGATCTGAGTCATAAACAGGTGACCTAGGAAAAAAGGTCATAACTTGGGCTAGATAGATCCAAATGCAATTTTGTAAAATGTGACAGGTAGTGCACGGACTGTACTTTGTCAGGAAACTTTTTTAGTGGCTGAAACTGAACCAATGACACGTGGAACACCATACAAGTTTGCTCTCCCGTTTTATCCCATAAACAGGTCATGTTGCGACACTTGGCATAACTCTCTCTCAGAGAATCCAATTAAGGTCAGACCTGTAGGGTTGCAAGGATGACAGGTTGGGATAACACAAGTAGAAGTTTTAAATCCTGTGGATTGGAAAGTTCAGAGATACACTAGAAACAATGAGGTACATATTTCTGTCAAAACAGAATTATTTTTTAGCACCTTCATTCATGGCTTCGGGAATTTAGCGTTTTGGAGAAAGATGGAATTTTTGTAATCGGAGACCATGGCTGAATGATAATCATAAAAATTGAAATCTAGAGGCCAAGATCAAAATTTTTGGTTGGGAAGATGTCATGTCCCAAATTTGGTATTGGGTCACAATGGCCTAATCACATTAGCCATATTCATTAGAGTTTGTAAAATTGATGTTAAGGGTCAAATAATTGCCAAGGAGGAAAATTACTAGTTTCCTAGGTTTGGGGTGGAAGCTTTGGGATTTGGAATAAGGGGGATAATAAATGATGTTTAGACATTAGAAGGGTTCAAGTATTTAGTAAATAGAGTGAATAAAGAAATTCAAGAGAAATCCTAAGTGACAAATGGTTTTGGAGACATATGGAGGATGTGGGACCCACACTAGCTTGATTTTTCATAATACATGGTATCTCTCTTTTGCAAATTTGAATTAATGGGAATGTGAACACTCTTGGGTGAGTTGGTAAGTCATAACAGATGTCATTGAGCATCTTAGGTCGAATTTGGAAGGATTGGTAACCTCCATGGAAGATAAAGAGTCAAAGTGGAAGTTTGTGGACACTTGGGCTAGATTCCCTAGCCCCTATGACACCAATGATGGAGCGTCTATGACAACTATGACAAATTGCAGACCTGACCTCTGACATCTGACCACTATGACATGTCAGCCCCAAAAATAGGCTCAAAGAAGGCGAATTTGGGAGTTGGAGAAGCCAAAGAGACTCAAAATTGAATTTGGGAGAAGATGGAAGGTTGGAACTAGGAGACAAGTGGCAAATGTGGAATATTTCCTAAATGAAAATCTATTGAATCTATTGAGAGGATTTCGACCCTTAGAAGGATAATGTTGGTTATAAAATGTAGAAATGAAGTATGATAATGGCTTTTGATCATTTGTCGAATTTGCAATTGCATTTGTGAAGAGGGAGAGCTAGTGGATGACTAGTTTCTTGCCTTAGCCAATTTCGAGGGTGAAAGATTCCCATCCAAGTTGGCAATTGGAAAGGCCATTCAGACATTTCATTTGGAGCTTTAATGGAGTATTTATTTGTAGGTGTAATCTACAGGGCAGCTCATGGTTTCTTCTATTGCAGCTCACTCCTTCAACCATTTCCAGTTTTGATGGCATATTCTTGATCCTTGAGGGAGGGCATTTTTGGTGAGCTATTGTACTCTTTGGTGAAGCTTTTAATGCCCCATTTCTTTTGTAATATGAAGTAAATACTCTTTTCTTCATCTCCAAAAAGGTTCAGGTCGAAATTCCAAGTAGACATGTATAAATCGCATTTTTAATGGAAGAACAATGTCATTTCCCCACTACCTTGTTGTGAACCAATGTATTGCTGATGATTTCGAATGAATGGATGATTCTCTGATATATTTGTAATCAATATACTGCCATGGATGTCTTATACAAGTTTCATGTACTTTACTTGAGCATTTGAAGCATTTTTACTCAGTTTAGTTGTATTGGGAGGTGAAATGGTGCCATTTCCCCAAGGGTTGAATTGGGAATTTTTGCAGTTGAATGGGAGAGGGTGAGAACAGTTGTAATAATCCATTAATGGTGCATATGCGACTTTAATAAAATAATTAACACATTACATACCTCTTTTCATAAATTTGAGTGGGTTTGGAGGCATTTGGGAAGCCATTTTCAGTACTTGCCCTAGGGGGATTTGAACCCCAACTCACTAGTAAAATTGCATAATTGGTCCAGAATATTAAGAGAGTTTGCAGAGGTATTGTGGTGGACATATGTCATCCATAAACATCATATTCAAGTTATAATATCATTCATACACCTTCCTTGAAGATTTGAAGGCATTTGGAGTCAATTTGAGACTTAGAGACCAATACTAGTCAAAGGGAAATCACTAGTAAAGTTACCTACATTGACCAGAATTGAAAGAGTATTTTCAGAAGTGTTTTAAAGGTACAAAGGCATCCCTGAAACACATATTTATGTTCTAATATCATTCATATACCTTCTCAGAAGATTTGGTATCATTTGGGGCAAATTTGGGACCTAGATATCGAAACTAGTCAAAGGTCGAACCAAGGAAAAAAGTGGAAAATTACAATTTTAATAAAATTCCTAAAAATGGACATTACAGTGGTATCAGAGCATGGTCTTTGCACCTGATGTGGTAGAACATTAATGAAGACCAGGAGTCAAAGAAATAAGCCACCACCCTTAGAAACTTAAACTGGATGTACTTTGGTGAAAGGGAAGAAGTAGGAGAAGAAGTGCATTCATTGGTCACCATGAGTAAGGATGAGAAATGAACCTTAAAGCAGAATGAGGAGTTTAGGAAATTACTTGAACCATCCTTTGAATACAAGTGGAGACAATACTTTCAAGAGTTCATATTGTTGCTTAGTGAAATTGGAAGCAACTTGGAAAAAGTAATGAGCAATGGTTCTCTTTTCAAGGAAAAGGATGAAACAATTTATGCCACAAAAGAGGAACCTAATATAATTGTGGAACATGTGGTACATGTTTATATGCAGGTTCTTGAAGATATTACACTAAAACAAGAAGAAGGACAAGCACTTGTCCTTGTTCAAAGGGATTATGAGTTGCCTCATGGAGAGAGTTGTAAAGCCTTGGAAGAGGTACATGATCTCACAATAGTTGGACCAGCCAATTATGGAGAAAATGAATTAAATATTTCAATGGGTAAGAGTTGTAAAGAATTAAAGTTGGTTCATAATTCCTCACCCCACACTTCTTTTCCAGCCACATCACTTTGGGATGAAAATTGGGTGAAAGGTTTTTTCCTAGTGGTGCCACATGAGGGGTATGAAACTCCTACCTCTCCTTTTGATGATGACATGAATAGAGCACCTCATTATTTAGAATTGCAGCAGCATATTGCTTTACCTTATGATGATACATATCCTCATGGATGTATGGATGAGACTTCTTTGAGTCCCTTGAATTCTCCTTGTTTTTCCTGCTCATTATTTGGTTCAGATTTTAGTGGAGATTCTTCATTCACTTCTTGGATGAAAGAATGCATGGCTGAATATTTTGATGCATATCACATTCTCTTGGAGAAGCACTATTGGACATGGCATCCTCACCTATGTCATTGGAGTAGATTTGATGGGTCACTTGAAGATTGTATGCACTTGGAAAATGGTGGTCTACATGCTTGGAGGTATAAGCACTTTCATGACTCTTTGATGAAGCATCTCCTTTATGTACATTTTCATTATGTTGTTATGTACTTTGATGATATATATTTTGTACTCATGATGTTTGGAAGAATTCATACAAGAAAATGGGATCCAAGAATCTTCTTATCTGATGATATGGGTTGGAGAGCACTTTTAATTGTTGGGGTGCAATACAAGCAATGGGACCCTGGAATAATTTTTATCTCATTGGTTTCATATTTTTTGGGGAAGCAAGCAGTATGGAAGATGGATTCCCCACTTAATAAAGTGATTTTAATCAGAGTAGTGCAGCAGCAAGCATGGTGGTTCCTCTCTAAAATCTTCATGGAAACTCAAAGACTCAAGGTTGGGCAATTCAATGGCAACTTCAAAGAATTATACAGAAAGCAGGTTCTTCAACACCCACATTTAAAATTGCTTGAGGACAAGAAATATTGGGAAGGGAGGATTTGTCATGTCCCAAACTTGGTATTGGGTCACAATGGCCTAATCACATTAGCCATATTCATTAGAGTTTGTAAAATTGATGTTAAGGGTCAAATAATTGCCAAGGAGGAAAATTACTAGTTTCCTAGGTTTGGGGTGGAAGCTTTGGGATTTGGAATAAGGGGGATAATAAATGATGTTTAGACATTAGAAGGGTTCAAGTATTTAATAAATAGAGTGAATAAAGAAATTCAAGAGAAATACTAAGTGACAAATGGTTTTGGAGACATATGGAGGATGTGGGACCCACACTAGCTTGATTTTTCATAATACATGGTATCTCTCTTTTGCAAATTCGAATTAATGGGAATGTGAACACTCTTGGGTGAGTTGGTAAGTCATAAAACATGTCATTGAGCATCTTAGGTCGAATTTGTAAGGATTGGTAACCTCCATGGAAGATAAAGAGTCAAAGTGGAAGTTTGTGGACACTTGGGCTAGATTCCCTAGCCCCTATGACACCAATGATGGAGCATCTATGACAACTATGACAAATTGCAGACCTGACCTCTGACATCTGACCACTATGACATGTCAGACCCAAAAATAGGCTCAAAGAAGGCGAATTTGGGAGTTGGAGAAGCCAAAGAGACTCAAAATCGAATTTGGGAGAAGATGGAAGGTTGGAACTAGGAGACAAGTGGCAAATGTGGAATATTTCCTAAATGAAAATCTATTGAATCTATTGAGAGGATTTCGACCCTTAGAAGGCTAATGTTGGTTATAAAATGTAGAAATGAAGTATGAGAATGGCTTTTGATCATTTGTAGAATTTGCAATTGCATTCGTGAAGAGGGAGAGCTAGTGGATGACTAGTTTCTTGCCTTAGCCAATTTCGAGGGTGAAAGATTCCCATCCAAGTTGGCAATTGGAAAGGCCATTCAGACCTTTCATTTGAAGCTTTAATGGAGTCTTTATTTGCAGGTGTATTCTATAGGGCAGCTCATGGTTTATTCTATTGCAGCTCACTCCTTCAACCATTTCCAGTTTTGATGGCATATTCTTGATCCTTGAGGGAGGGCGTTTTTGGTGAGCTATTGTACTCTTTGGGGAAGCTTTTAATGCCCCATTTATTTTTTAATATGAATTAAATACTCTGTTCTTAATCTCCAAAAATTTTCAGGTCTAAATTCCAAGTAGAAATGTATAAATCGCATTTTTAATGGAAGAACAATGCCATTTCCCCACTACCTTGTTGTGAACCAATGTATTGATGATGATTTCGAATGAATGGATGATTCTATGATATATTTGTGATCAATATACTTCCATGGATGTCTTATACAAGTTTAATGTACTGTACGTGAGCATTTGAATCATTTTTACTCAGTTTAGTTGTATTGGGAGGTGAAATGGTGCCATTTCCCCAAGGGTTGAATTGGGAATTTTTGGAGTTGAATGGGAGAGGGTGAGAACAGTTGTAATAATCCATTAATGGTGCATATGAGACTTTAATAAAATAATTAACACATTACATACCTCTGTTCATAAATTTTAGTGGGTTTGGAGGCATTTGGGAAGCCATTTTCAGTACTTACCCCAGGGGGATTTGAACCCCAACTCACTAGTAAAATTGCATAATTGGTCCAGAATATTAAGAGAGTTTGCAGAGGTATTTTGGTGGAAATATGTCATACATAAACATCATATTCAAGTTATAATATCATTCATACACCTTCCTTGAACATTTGAAGGCATTTGGAGTCAATTTGAGACCTAGAGACCAATACTAGTCAAAGGGAAATCACTAGTAAAGTTACCTACATTGACCAGAATTGAAAGAGTATTTTTAGAAGTGTTTTAAAGGTACAAAGGCATCCTTGAAACACATATTTATGTTCTAATATCATTCATATACCTTCTCAGAAGATTTGGGATCATTTGGGGCAAATTTGGGACCTAGAGATCGAAACTAGTCAAAGGTCGAACCAAGGAAAAAAGTGAAAAATTGCAATTTTAATTAAATTCCTAACAAGGGACATTACAGAAGAAGGCCGGGCTTGATCAGACCCTAGTTTGCAACTTTGATTAGAAAAGTGGAAAATTAGGGCTTCTGCAAAAATGGGAATTTTTGAAATTTGTGACCACGGCTGGAAGCTCCTCGAAAAAATAGAAGATTAGAGATTTGGATCAAACCTTTTGATTGGGCAGAAGGGTGGGCATTATCAAATTCTAGTTCGGGGTCATGTCTAGTGAATCCAGAAGTTTCAAAGCCAAAATTGAGGGGTGAAACTTTGCAGTTTTCAAATTCTGAGTAAACCAGGTTGATCAACTCATCAAAGTGCATCTTTCTATCCTTTTAGAAGTTTGAATTTTTAGGGTTTCCCTAACAAACTCCAATCCAACTCAAGATCCATTTTCTACAAATCAAGTGGATTGGGTTAATCCTAGAAGAAAATGGATTGTTCACCTGCATAAGTGAAGAAGTTCTTCATTCAGAGGGAGATGAGGCTAAGGCCTTACATAAGAAGATTACAAGCGATCTCGACATGTATGACTTACAGGTATGTTTCGAATTCTGTTCATGGTTAAGTTTATGATATGTTTGTCTTCATATCATTACAGTTAGTACAATCTTGATTAATTACTAGACTTGTCATATCACCTTAATAAAATTATGAATACATGATAGAAGATATTCAATGATTAAGGTTTTGACACTTATGATTGTACTAATGCATTGTGATGTTGTATGAGGTTCATGTTGTTCGCTAACATGAAAGGTACACCAAGAAAGACAAATCATGTTCTACTTCAAGAACATATGATCATGGTGACATGAAGACAAAGATTCATCCATTGTCATGGATCACATAGAATATCTACTTACGAAGTATGTATAACTTGGTTCTACAATGGTTGGCTTATGAGACATGCAGGTTACTAGCACAAGTCATTGAAGAGAACCATAAGACATCATGCGGGTACGTTAGACATAACTAGCTAACATAGTAATCCAGGTATGTTTTTCCTATATCAAGTCAGAATATTACCTTGTGTTAGGATCCCTTATATAAGTATGATTGGTTATGTTTATTCAGAAAGTTAGAAATGTAAGTAATCAAGGGTTTATGCATATTATGTCTCTTATCTTGATTGATGATATGACTAACGAGAAGAGTGATGAAAGTATAGGTTTGAGTAATCATGGGTTTAGGCATATTATGTTTCTTACTTTAATTTATGATATGACTAACCATAAGAGTCCTTGAATACTAATGCTTATTATTTTTGTTTGAAATGATCATGACTATACATGCTTAAGATTATTTTGTTTTGATAGTATTGAGAATGTACTAATAAATGTATGATTATGTATGAGTTCTCGAGGATATCACAATAATGATACTTGTAAGCATGCATAGTGATAGAGGATGGATATAAGTTCAAGGACAGGTAATCCAGGAAGCAAAGATCAAGAGGGAGCACACCCTAGTAGTTTCTGCAAGGATGCAGATATTCAGAGGGAGTCGACCACTTCTCACTATCCATATCAGAATGGAGTTGCAAAGATTCAGAGGGAGTCCACCCAACAACCAAATAAAGATAAGTATTTGAATTGTCATTTCTTACATATTTTTTTGTTTAAATAATGTTGTTCAATGATGTATATGCTTATGTTCCTAGACTTAGGTTGTGTATTATGCATATTAGAATAATTGCATTAATGAACAATATACTACTAATATACATGGGTAAGTGGCCTGTGGAACTGTACAACATTCCATTGCTACTTATCTAGAATGAAACCTCTTTGCCGACATGTTGGGAGTTGTGCACACTCTTAACAATGCTCTGGTAGAGATTGGAAAGCATCTAGAAAGTTACGGGATATGAATAAATGTTGTATTGAAGCATTGGCTAAGATAATTGCATGAATGTATGACATGTTTCTTTATGTGTAAGAATTTGTTCTGAAAACTATGAGATGTTTCTAATCATGCAATTTAACTTGTTTTGTAGGAAAGATTGTATATGAGCACCTACTAAATAAGGACTACAACATTTGTTTCAACAACAAAGTTATCTAATGAAGATATTGAATATATTGAAGTTCCGAGGATTCAGGAAGAATTCCATGATCGAGGAGTACCAGTCGATCATGAAGAATGATGTTTGGGATGCAGTCCCATGACCTGAAGGGAAGTCTGCTGTGACTTCCAAATGGATCTATAAGATCAAGCATGCTGCATGTGGTAGCATGGAGAAATATAAAGCAAGATTTGTAGCTCGTGGCTTCTCCCAGAAAAAAGGGATTGATTATGGACTCAAGTATGATGCGAATCAAAAGTTTAACCTGCAGGGTTATTTAGATTGGGCAGGCAGTGCTGCAGATACGAAGAGCACATGTGGGTGTTTCTTCAGTATGGGCTCAGGTGTGATCTCCTGGTTTAGTAGGAAGCAGTCCTGCGTAGCACTGAGTACAGCTGAAGTAGAGTATGTTGCAGCTTGTTCGGCTAGTTGCGGGGCAGTATGGCTCTAGAAGCTACTGTCTGAGTTATTTGATCTCCTGCTGGAGCTACTGGTATCTTTTGTGACAACCAGAGTTGTGTGAAGTTGTCTAAGAGCCCAGTGTTCCACATAAGGTCGAAGCACATAGAGATCAAATATCACTATACCAGGGATATGGTGTAGAGAGGAATAGTGAATCTCCTGTATGTTGCGACGGATGAGCAGGTTGTAGATGTGCTGACGAAGCCACTAGCTAGAGTGAAGTTTGAATACTTCAAAGAGAGGCTTGGTGTTCTTCAGATTGACGACACTTCGAGGAAGAAGTGATGGACACATTTTTTGAAGCCATTCCAAGCATGGTGAGAGGAGGATCCTTCCATGGCTATGGATGATGAGGATCAGGACGATGCTCCAGTTACTGCTCTGTATATGCATCATGTTGGATGCTGGATATGATTCGTTGGATCATTTATATGTATGTATGCATCATGTTGGATGCTGGATATGATCAGTAGGATCATGGGTATGTATCTATAGATGTATCAGGTGGATACATTGTATGATCAGGTAGATCATGTATGTTGATATGTATCAGGTATGATCAGGTGGATCATGTATTTGTATCTATAACAGGTGGATACATTGTATGATTAGGTAGATCATGTATGATGATATGTATCAGGTAGATACTATGTATGCATTAGGTGGATGCATTGTATGATCAGGATGATCATGGATGACGAGATTCAGGATGTTGCTCCATATATGCATCAGGATGATGCAGTGATGAGTATTAGAACGATACTCTAGATGATATGCATCAGGATGATGCTATGATGATGATCAGGATGATCATATGTATCAGGTGGATACATTATATAATCAGTTGGATTATGTGTGATGAGTTCCAAAGACACAGATGCACATGAGCTTTTCGGACATGGTTGTAGATGTGTTCTCCCATGGTCACGATGTAATTGCTGGGATTTTCTGACATGGTGGCAGATGTGTTCTCCCATGGTCGTGATGTAATTGCCAGGACCATTTGAACATGGTTGTAGATGTGTTATCCCATGGCTGTGATATAAGTACTGGGGCCATTCGAGCATGGTTGTAGATGTGTTCTCCCATGGCTGCGATATAAGTGTTGGGGCCATTCGAGCATGGTTGTAGATGTGTTCTCCCATGGCTGTGATATAAGCGCCAGGGCCATTTGAGCATGGTTGTAGATGTGTTCTCCCATGGCTGCAATATAAGTGTTGTTCCATTCCGACATGGTGGTAGGTTGGTCCTCCCATGGTCGTTGATGTAAGTGCTGTGAGCCTTTCACGGATGGTGGTAGGTTGGTCCTCCCATGCCAGTGAGTGTAAGTGTTATGTGTGTGCATCTAGGTTGTGCTTCGTGATACTCTGTGGCCATGGAAAGGTTGTGTAGTAGCATGTAAAAGGTCCTGGGAGATCCGATAGGTTGAGCTGTGTGCTCGTAATCGGTCCTGGGATGCTCTTTCGAGGTTTTCTGATGCACGTAATAAGTCCTGAGGATTCCACAGTATGGCCAGTGATGATGAAGACCTGCATGTGGTGGGCCTGCATCCAGTATGAAAAAGGACTGGCTTTGTAGAACTTCCTATGACAAGTAGATTCAGATACTGATTGAGATAGCAGCAGTAGTGATGATGACGATGACTCGATGACGATTATCCAATGATGATGATCTAGAGAAGAAGACTTGTGCTAGAAGACCTGTGTCAAGAAATACCTTCCTAGTTAAGAGGGAGTGTTGATGTATATGTAACTTCAGAATGTATTTCATATATGTATATTGTACTCCTATAAAGATGGTATTTTTCCTCTATACGGAAGTGTTTGTATTCCTATAGAGATGTTATTATTCCTCTATACAGAAGTGTCGTCATTTATATTGTAAGTGTCGTAACTTATACTTGATGGGTTATTAGACCACCTTGTTGGGGTCGGCCCTGTATAAGTCATGTGGGTCGAAGGGTTATTAGACCACCCTATTGGGGGTCAGCCATGTGGGTCAAAGGGTTACTAGACCACCCTATTGGGTGTCGGCCCAGTCAGCTTTGTGTTATGTGGTTAAGTTGAGGCCGACCTAGTAAAGGTTATTAGGCAAGTCGAGTCAAGTATAAATAGAGTGTGGGAGGCACTCTATTTCATCATTCTAATTCTGACACACACTCTTTGGAGAGTGGCGCACTTTTGGAGTAGGAGAAGCTGCTGCTAGGAGATGTCTATCTCTTATGCTTGGGTTGTATCATTGCTCTATCTATCTCTGAGGAAGTTATTGGGGTTTTTCACCTTTATGGTTTTCCCCAAGTAAAATTTGTGTCTCTTGTGTGCTTGCATTATTGTCCATGATTGATATGTTGTACATGTTGTTCTCTCAGTTAAGATCCTAGATTAGATTGAAGTAAATTCTGAAAAACTAACAGGTACTAAACAGAAAGTCACTAGTTGTGTGAAAATTGTGAAGTATTGATGAATGAATTTAATACGAATGCTGATTTGAATATCTTACCATTAGGTTCTTATGATATGCTGATTGGAATGGATTGGTTGGAAGAACATAAAGTTATGTTGAATTGTGTTGACAAGACTTTTACATGTATAAACAATACTGGAAATTTAGTTAACGTAACAGGAATTCCTAGAAAAACCACCATCAGGGAAATCTCAGCCTTACAAATGAAAAGATCAATATGTAAGGGATGTAAAGTTTTTATTGTATATGTAATAGATAATAAGGAGCAAGATAAAAAACTTAACATAGATGATATACCTATTTCAAAATATTTTAAAGCTATCTTTCCAGAGGAAGTTCCTGGACTACCTCCAAAAAGAGACATAGACTTTACGATTGATCTCGTACCAGGAGCAATACCAACATCAAAAGCTTCATATATAATGAATATAATAGAACTCACTGAACTTAAATCATAGTTACAAGAATTAATTGACAAAGGTTACATTCAACCTAGTGTTTCCCCTTGGAGAGCACCGGTCTTATTCGTAAAGAAAAAAGATGGAACCTTAAGACTATGTATAGATTATTGACAGTTAAATAAAATGACTATTAAAAATCGATATCCTTTATCCCGGATAGCCGATCTATTTGATCAGTTCCAAGGGGCCACAATATTTTTAGAAGCCACAATATTTTCTAAAATATATTTAAGATCTGGCTACCATCAGGTAGGGATCAAGGATGAAGACATCTTTAAAACTGCTTTTAGAACTTGTTATGGACATTAGGAGTTCGTTGTTATGCCTTTTGGTTTAACAAATGCACCTGCAACTTTTATGTGTTTAATGAACAATATTTTTAGAAACTATTTAGATAAATTTGTAGTTGTCTTCATTGATGACATATTGATTTATTTAAAGAATAAACAAGAGCATGCAGAACATTTAAGAATAGTCCTGAAAATTTTAAGAGAACAACAATTGGTTGTTAAGTTTAGCAAGTGTGATTTTTATAAATACAGAATTCAATATCTAGGGAACGTAGTGTCTAAAGATGGGATATCTATCGATCCTAATAAGATTAAGGATATCACTAAATGGGCTTCTTAGAAATGTAACTGACATAAGATCTTTTATGTGAATTACAGGTTACTATCGAAAATTCATTCAGGGGTTTTTGAAAATACCTTATGTTACACAGAAATCTTCCACCCTATGAGCATCAACATTCTTTGGCCTGTAGGATCCATTTTAGTGACTCAGATCCATTTTCATCCTTCAGTGATACCAATTTATCCTATTTTTGTTCCTACCCGCATGTTGCATCACTATAGCATGCGTACCCATGAGTTTCATCCCTATAGATCGCGGGTATCAAGTAAAATGGTAAAAACCACTATTTTATTACTTTTTACTCCAAAAAAGCAGTCATTGGGTGACCTTTGGCTCTCCATCTTCCCAAGTAACATCTCGATGAGTCCTTTCACCTACCTTTGAGAGGACTATATATTGAGCACATATGGCTTATGGACGGGAGGAAGAAGAGAATAGTAAAGGCACTCTAGTGGATTTTTGTCCTATCTTGAGTCTGCACTCATTGATCCTTGTAGTTGTGAACCAGTTATGTTCACCTTCCAAACTCTTCTCTAGTTTGAGTTTGCCATTCATGGAGGATTGAAGTGGTGGAGGCACAAGTGGATTGATCTAGATCTTGGTTCAGATTGGTTGCTGGCAAGAGGTCGTATCACTTTGTACTTCTTTTTGTTCATTAATAGAAATACTCATATTCTCGTCCATTCATGGTGTGAATGTCATTTATTATACATTGGGTTACATTTGCTTATGATATTATGGACCATTGTCATTGATAATGTTAATGTTATTTATATATCACATGTACTTGTTAGATATTGGTTGTCGAGACTAATTTGCAGATTACAAGTGCTTGGATGTGCGTGGATTGAAAAGCTCCAATGGGGATCTACATCAAACGTTGGATCGACATTGGTTACATTTCTCCATTGTTTTAACATTGTCATTTATAATAGCATTGTTTTGAAAATTGAGTAGATTTCTGGTAGTCATCTGTCTGTTGTGGTCTTCCCAAGCCATAGTGAGTTGTCTGAAATGGTTGATCAAATGACAGAGTAGTAGGTTTTGGGCCCTTAAGCCCCCGAGACTCCAGTATTTATATAAGCCACATGCTTACAATGCTTGTTGTGCTTGCAAATCGTTGTGCACGGCCTCATCTACCTGGTCATACTCTCTCTCCCTCCACTCTAGAACCATCCTAGAGTGCAAAAAAAGATATTTTTAGTCAGTTTCATGCTTAAAAATTTCTTCACGGCCATACCCGGGGGCTATATTGTAGACAGGTGCGGGTAGACCCGGGCAGTCATATTTTTGACTACGCGTTTGATGCCCTACCCACGACTCGCACACTTACAGCCCGCGGGTAGCACCGAAGCCATTTAGGGCTTGGCCAAACAAAATATCCCACCGACCAAAATTGAAATAAAAGCACTTAAATGAAAGGTATGGCAGTGACCACTAACCTGCTCCGGACGATTCGCTGAACGGTTGCTCGTAGCTCCCATGATTGGCGCTTGAAGTTTCAGGTGCAAACTTACCACTCAACTCCAAAATGGTGAATAGTGCAAATGAATCGAAAATTATTAAATTTTATTACTATTTATAATTTTCTGGACCCACTTTTCTATAGTTTTGTTCATTTTGGGCCGTTATGAACTAATATCGTGTCATGGAGTAATGTTTTTTCAACAGATTCCCTCGGTGAGAGTTGTTCTGATCCATTTCACACCTACGGCAGGTATATTTCACACTTGGCATATAGGTTAGATGCCATTTTCGTATGAATTATGCATTTGACCTCCTGACCATTTTCATAAACCCTAGGTGCGACCCCGCTTCGTGACTGATACAGAACCTTCACACTATTATAGAAGTGTTGTCATGTGGCGGTAGGGCTTTCTCGAACATGGGTACCCTAGTTAGAACCCCTTATGCATTTTGGTGCCCATGCCATTATTTGTCCTCAGGATTGGGAGTCCTTTGTAGTCATGCCATGATGTTGCGATAAAGACTCATACTCTACTTTGTCTTATGCTGGCCATCTCCCTTAAGGACTTCCCTTAGTTATATCATGTTGTGATTGCATTGCATCATCCTGCTTCCGCTTGAGCCTTGTGTTGGCTCCCACTTACTCAATTGTTAGCCTGGTGCCTGAGCACTTTCCCTGTCGAGCCCTGCAGAGCTTATATATTTTCCCTTCATAATTTGATGACCCTTTGACCCTGAGGGAACACACCCCCAAGTGTCCACATCCTACATGCACTTCCTTGCATTGAGCATAGGTATGTTCCATTGTTTGGGACTAGTCTGCTAGCTATTTGACACTCGTTCCCTCACTTGTTGTACTATAAGCAATTTTTTTTTTCAAGCTTTCCCCAAATATGAAAAAGACAAAAAAATCAAATATTCCAAAAAGTTGGATGGGATTATGATCATTATTTCTTGTTGGCAGCTGTTATGCCGCCTTTGAACAGAGCATTCATTCCACTCCGTACATTATGAGTCGGGACTATAGTTGGGCCTTAGGAGCTGTACTTGTTTCTCTATTTTCTCCACCGATTGGTTAAGCTTCCAGTCATTATGGAGACCTCTGTAATGCCTCCTGCATTGCACAGTTTATGTCGAGTCTATGCTACCTAAGTCTATCCATCTGCTCATGCTCTTTTTCAAAGGAAGCCCTGAAACCAGTGTCGGCCACTCCTCAGATATCTTGACTATTGCATGTTGGCCATCCTTATTGAGTCAGTCCGTTTCAACTGAGATCTTCCAAATCTTTCAGCATTGCTAGTACCTCATGCTGGTTGATGGGGGATGCCTTAATGCCCCCCTTCTAGTGAGTCTCGTTTTGTTGACTTCAACTCATTTATTCTGGGACTTGAGGCTTAGAGTTAGGTTGAATACCTTGAGGCTTGCAGTCATTAGTAGCAGGTTCTCTTTCCATCGACAGTTTTGGGAATACATCAATGTCCCCTGATCGATGAATTCATCCTAATGTTCGACTTCAACCCATTTATTCACACTCCGATGATTGTGCTCCGTGCCTTGATGCCCATTTTCATTATCGGTGGGACATCTCGCGTCTGTTAACGATATACATCAATGACCGGTAATCAGACGATATCTCATCAGGTTCAACCCCAATTCCTCTATTCACTTGATGGGACTTGCACCGTCGAAGACTTGTGTAGAAGACCCCAGGTGATTGTGGCATTTAGTATGCTACATATGACTCTAACTTTACATCTGAGATATCACCTTTCAGATTTCAGCAGTTTGTACCTCCAGTTTGCACCAGTTGTCTTCTTTTCAGTAGAAGACCATATGTTATTGTAGAGGGATCATGGCTATGATCACTTATGACATGTATCTACTTATGTACTGCCTATTCATGGCCATTGTATCAGATTGTTGTACTATACCGACATGTATTCAGAGATACTATTGTATTATGACGAGTGAGC
This sequence comes from Larix kaempferi, assembly GCA_027924585.1. Taxonomy (NCBI): domain Eukaryota; kingdom Viridiplantae; phylum Streptophyta; class Pinopsida; order Pinales; family Pinaceae; genus Larix; species Larix kaempferi. Next base: position 7,555,477 of record BSBM01001102.1, read on the forward strand.
TGTTCTTTCCACTTTTGTCTCCATCACTCCACTTCTGAGTTTTATAATGTATTTCGGCCATCATAGGACATTTCAGTCTCTGACCTCACACATTAGGGGGCATTTGTTACACATAAATCTTCCACCTTGTGAGCATCAGCATTCTTTGGCCTGTAGGATCCATTTCAGTGACTCAGATCCATTTTCATCCTTCAGTGATATTAGTTTATCCTATTTTTGTTCCTACCTGCATGTTGCATCACTATAACATGCGTACCCGCGAGTTGCATCCCTATAGACCACGGGTATCAAGTAAAATGGTAAAAACCACTATTTTATTACTTTTTACTCCCAAAAAGTGGTCATTGGGTGACCTTTGGCTCTCCATCTGCCCAAGTAATGTCTCGATGAGTCCTTTCACCTACCTTTGAGAGGACTATATATTGAGCACATATGGCTTATGGACGGGAGGAAGAAGAGAATAGTAAAGGCACTCTAGTGTATTTTTGCCCTATCTTGAGTCTGCACTCATTGATCCTTGTAGTTGTGAACCAGTTATGTTCACCTTCCAAACTCCTCTCTAGTTTGAGTTTGCCAGTCATGGAGGATTGAAGTGGTGGAGGCACAAGTGGATTGATCTAGATCTTGGTTCAGATTGGTTGCCGGAAAGAGGTCATATCACTTTGTACTTCTTCTTGTTCATTAATAGAAATACTCATATTCTCATCCATTCATGGTGTGAATGTCGTTTATTATACATTGGGTTACATTTGCTTATGATATTATGGACCATTGTTATTGATAATGTTAATGTTATTTATATATCACATGTACTTGTTAGATATTGGTTGTCGAGACTAATTTGCAGATTACAAGTGCTTGGATGTGCGCGGATTGAAAAGCTCCAACGGGGATCTACATCAAACTTTGGATTGAGGTTGGTTACATTTCTCCATTGTTTTAACATTGTCATTTATAATAGCATTGTTTTGAGAATTGAGTAGATTTCTGGTAGTCATCTGATTGTTGTGGTCTTCCCAAGCCATAGTGAGTTTTCTCCAATACACCTTACCCCATAACCTCACTAAAAAAGAAAAGTAAAAAGTTTGACTGGAATGAATAATGTATGGAAAGCTTCAATAAACTAAAACATCTTTTAAATACCGCCCCTATACTGAAAATTGCCGATCCTTTTAAAGAGTTTGTCGTGTGCACCAATGCATGTAATGAAGGATTAGGCATAGTACTAATTCAAGAAAACCATGTTATAGCTTATGAATCCCTAAAATTAAAAGAACATGAGAAAAATTATGCTACACATGATTTGGAACTCGCTGCAATTATACATGCGTTAAAGATGTGGTGACACTACCTAATCGGAAGAAATTTTTTACTTATGTCAGACAACATAAGCCTAAAATACTTGTTCAACCAATAGAATTTAAACGCTAGACAAACAAGGTGGCTATCCTTTTTAATAGAATATGACTTTGAGGTAAAAGATATAAAAGGAAAGGAAAACAAAGTTGCAAACGCTTTAAGCTGTCATGCAAATTTATTTTTTCCAAGCAGCAGTTATGAATATGATTTAGAAAATCAAATTTTAAATGCATAAAATTTTGATAAGGAATACCAAATTTTAAAGAAGAAAATTGCCGAAAATGAAAATAATTAATTAAAAAAAGATCTCCGTATTACTGAAAGAGGATTATTACTGTATAAAAGCATATTATACATACCCAATTCTGCAGAAGTCAAGTTAACTGTTTTGAATGAATTACACAAGCAACCCTATTCAGGACACCCAAGGTATCAAAAGATGATCACCATGATCACGAAGGATTTTTTTTGGCCAAACATGAAGAAGGAAGTAGAAGAAAACTTAGCTCACTATTTAGAATGCCAACAAGTCAAGGCTGAACACCAACATCCAACAGGACTGTTGCAACCACTACCCATTCCAGAATGGAAATGGGAAACGATTAGTATGGATTTTATAACTGGCTTACCGAAGAATTTCAGACAACATGATTCAATCACGGTTGTAGTAGATAAGTTAAGCAAAGATGATCACTTTATTCCTGTGAAATCTACTTATAAAGCTGTTAACATTGCAGATATTTTCATGAAAGAAATATTTAGGTTACATGGTGTACCAAAGGTAATAGTCTCGGATAGAGACGCAAAATTTACAAGTATTTTCTGGAAGGCCTTGTTTAAAGGTTTGGGGACCCAGTTGAATTTCAGTATTGCATATCATCTACAAATGGATGGGAAGACTGAAAGGGTAAATCAAGTTTTAGAGGACATGCCAAGGATGTATGTCATGGACAAACCAGGTAAGTGGGAATATTACCTACACTTATTAGAATTTTCATATAATAATAACTTTCAAGTTTCTACAGGTATGAGTCCCTTTGAAACAAGGATAATTTTAGGGGAAAAATTTAGCCCATGGGCTATTTTTTCATTATTTTTTCCAAAAACATATTCGCCAATTTGCATTTTTTGAAGCCCCATATTGTCCAATTTTGATGGGGTAAACTTTTTTTCACTCTAAAAATCTCCAAATTATTATATAAACTATATAAAATCCTTATAAATTGAAATAATTTTAGAAAAATATCGCCAAATATTTTATAGTTGACATTTTAAGAATTGGTAAGATTCGCCAAGGTTTATATAGTTTTAAATAAGTATGGGTCCTTTAAATTATCCCTGCTTTGAAATACTATATGGACGTAAGTGTAATACTCCAATCTCATGGAGCAATCCTATGGATAGATTGATGTTAGGACCTGATTTACTAAAAGAAATGGAACTAACCATGAACCAGGTACCGAAAATTTTTAAGGCTTCCCAAGACAGGCATAAAAGTTATGTTGACTTAAAAAGAACTCATCGAGAGTTCCGGATGGGTGAGTATGTTTTCATAAAGGTAAGACCCAAGAAAATCTCCTTAAGGTTGGGCAAGTACTCCAAGCTGGAAGCCAGGTATTGTGTGCCATTTGAAATTTTTGCTAAAGCAGGGCCAGTAGCATATTAGTTAGCCCTACCACCTAATATTAAAGTACATGATTGATTTCATGTTTCCATTCTAAAGAAATATGTTCATGACACTACTCATGTTATTGATTGGGATGTTATACAGGTGGAACCTGAGGGAGAGTTCCAGGTGGGACTGGAGCATATCCTCGACAAAAGAGAACTCATACTCCGGAACCATACCATCAGACAAGTCAAGGTGCAATGGAAGCACCTTATTCCGGAAGAGTCCATGTGGGAATTGGAAAGTGATATGCAGGAGGCATATCCAATCGTATTCAAGGACGAAGAAATGGAAGAATAAAGACAAAAAAAAAATAATAACACCGAGGACGGTGTTATCCTCTAAGAGGAGGTGTATGTAATAGACCGAGAATAATTAAATTATTTTAATTATGCTGAGAAATACAAGTAATAATTTAACTATTATTTTATTATTATTTATGACAGAAAGTAAAAAATGAAACAGATTGTAATAATTCATTTTATTTAATAAAAATGTTGGAAAGGGGGACAGAAGTGGAAATAGTTGTTGAAGAGTGTTTGTTGACCCACAAGAGGAAAGTAAAAGTGGTTGAAGCCACTCAGTGAGAACTCGGGATGCAGGAGGCATCATCCCTAAAAATTAGGTCACAACTCTTAGTTGAGTGCTGAAGAGAAGGAGGCTCATAAATGACCAAGTCCTAGGAAAAATACTATAAACTAGTATGTACATGAGCAGCAGAAGGCTAGCATTGGACAGGGATTGAATCTAAGAATGCAAGAGATGGCGCATTGAAGGATTTTTCTCTTGTGGTTCAACGAACAAACTCGGGGGTTTTGGAGTAAGTGATTTGGCTGCTCTAGAAGTTGGTTGGGAGGAATGGATGCACCACTTCTATTTTTCCGCTAGCTGAAATAGGTTCCTTGCCCTGTTGTTTTTCTATTTAATTAATTAAATTTCTGTAGGGGTTTAATTTCAAATTTATTTACTTCTAACCCTTGGTAAAACTTTCCTTCATGCATCCAAGTAGATCATAAAGTGGTATTTCTTCTTATGTTTGTACATCTATATCTCTTAATACATGTTATCGTTGATGTTAAAATCAGATGATAAATATTATTAAATTTCAATTGTCATTTCTGTATGTTTTCCATTTAATAGTTCATTAAAGGAGTACTTAGCCTACGAAATAAATCATAGAAGTTTTCTCCTTGTTTCAAACTCTGTTTACAACTAGAAATTCTCTTTTGATAGATTCAGATCTTGAATAGAGTTAAATCGCATGGAATCATTCGTAAGCTAATTATCTTATGAAATCTCTAAATCTGGGCGAAGCAAACATTTTACTTTAAACAAGTAATTTCAATTTCAGTATGATTTGTATATATCCTGAATCTATACCTCTTAACGTAAAACTTTAAATATCATCATCTAAATCAAAAATTAATGAATTTCCTTAGCAAGCTTTTTTTTGGATCTATACTTATTGTTGTTTATATATATTGTCAAATAACAAGGTTTAAATCTTCTATCTTACGAAATGACCAAAATTGAGCAAAATAAATGTTACAGTCATTTATCCAATTTAGAAAACCTTTGTTTTATTTTAAAAAAAAACTTTCTTTCACAATAGCGATTTAAGCTATTCCAAAACAAATATATAGGCAGAGAAGAATAACTAGATTGCATTTAAGTCGTTTTTCTTAAATCATGCTATCATTCAAGATTATCATTGCAAAGAAAGATAGGAACCGTGGGTTGTAAAATAAAAACATTATAAACAGTATTTGCATTAATATCGAATACCACAGCGATAAGCCCCGCGATATTGGCTCACAATGATAAATATATTAACCCTATTATTTATCTAATCTCCTTACAGAGTATAATCTACCCTTGAAGGCACTCATACCCTAAGATTTTCTGGATTTTAATAAGTTAAACAAGTTCCTTTCAAATGATGCTAATGCAGGTTTAAAAGAACACATGAAGCCATAACCAACAGGAAATAGCTCCATTATCCGATAGCCTGAAATAAACTTATCTTTAGAAGGCGATTGTTGAACCCTGCTTCAAACTTTCATAGCTTGGTATCCTATCTCTCAAATTAGACAAGCCGACATTACTCTGTAGCTCAACCTCTATCTCGTTACCTGCACCCAGATGTGTGATTTCTATTTTTTTTAAGCACACACTATTTGCACTAATGTATCTTTTAGGATCAATTTTTTATCACAGTGACGGATGTCTTACCTCGGAGTTTATGCGATGTGGGAATCAGAGATGATGACCCTAGCTTAACTCTGTCAGCGCCTCCAACCTCGCCCAACAATTGCATTTCGAAACCCTTAGTATCTTTTCAAAGCCCAAGAAAGCAAAGCAAACCGGATTTCAGAGTTTAGAATCCCATTTACCTTCTTTGCACAACTTGGAAGCTTAGGGTCGTCTCCTCCTCAGCAACCCTTATCGCTCCGAGCTACCTGAACAAGTCTAAACATCATTCGTAAAAATTAGGTTTTATCTAATTAAAAGAAAATAAATATTTTGATAAAGCTAACTGTGAATGTCAAGGTATAGTTATTTTTCTTCTTACCTAGTTAAAGTTAGCTCGAGGCCATTCATGAACCTACACTGGGTTGCAGTGATTGACAACAGGACGGTGGCAGCCTCGCACCTCTTCTTCTCCTCTCCGCGAGAAAGAAACAAAAGAAAACTTACATTGGGGTCATCTTTCTCACAGATTTTTGCCAAACACCTTGATAGTTACAAAAATCTCTTCACGCAAAGTTCATAGACCAAAAAGAATACTTAACACGGAGTTCTTAGACCCATATTACATTAACGCAAAGCTCATAAACCTTCGCGGTGTTAAAATAGATCACACTTAACTCGCAAACCAAGAAAATATTGCTTTAATGGAGGTTAAGACATTCGTAGAAGCATTTAAAACTTCTAAAACCCTTCCCCTTCCAAATGGACGCGGGAGATTAACTCTCAGCTCTGGCTGTAAAGCCTGGCTGCAATGTCAACTCGCAGCCAGGGTGGATTCCATCTACCACCATTAAAATTACAAGTATGGGCCTTAAATTAATTCAACCAAATTGTTGTCATTCATGAATCCCACCCCTGCCTATAGTTTTTAGACTTTCGACCTTGCACGTTTAAACCATATATCACCATGGTCGCACTACTTAGTATTTGGTTTTGAAGTTAGGGTTAGTTTCATGGCCCTCCTTATTGTTGTGTGTGTTTTCCTTTGGATTAAAAGATTATAACAATATATAGTTTTAAAGGGTATCCCTTTTATCAAATTTGGCAAAATGCCTTTGAATGTTAAGTCTTTCTACCTCTTGGGCGACCTTCCCTTTTAATTATGTAATTTGCTTAAAGCATTATCCTTATTTGTTTTACTCAATGAATCTCATAAATAGACATAAAATGTGGGGAGTATCCTTTTATTAATTCAAATATGATGCATGTTTCTTTTTTTTTTTAATTATGGGTTTTGAGGTTCATTACAATTATAATAACTATAAGGAAAGGTTAACTAACATATATAATTCTTGTATAATAATTATAAGGAAAAGTTAATATACTTCATAGCATCTAATTCAACATTTTTAATTTATATAATAATTATAAAGAAAGATTAACATATGTAATTAATTTTTTTTGAATGTATACATAATAATTATAAAGAAGAGTTAATATAATAAATAAATATATATATACCGTCTTTTAGTTCAAGAAAATTACTTTTAATTGAACATTATCAAAACAATCATGGTTCCCTTTTTCTTAAATGAAATATGAAGTGTAGAATGGAATCCAATAAATAAAGTAATTTATTTAGCAAAACATAACTTCCAAAACAATTGAAATGGTAGAGGTTAACTTCTTGGTGTTTTTGTGTTAAAGAATATTTAAGAATCATGCCTTGAGAAAAACTCACAAATACATTTGAAATTGGTGGAGTGCTTTAAGTTGGACAAAGGTAAAGACAAATTAAGAGGATTTTGTTGCTTTGTGCTCGGCACAAAGAACGGGTGAAAGGTTAAAAATAGTTACTAAGGAAAAATGTGAAGTACAAGAATTTGGTTATGTGGAACCATGTGTTATTGTACACTATGTGAAGATCATGAGGTTGAATGTACATGAAGGTTTCCAAGGTGAAGTCGAGCATTATGAGTAAAATTATGAATGTGGGTGTTTATTTTGGGGGCCCAAGTTTTTCAAGTTTTGGTAGTCATATTTGAAGGCGAACATTTATGGTGATAAACTTTTGTTTACTAAAAATAAATATGCTATGATAGTCTAGAAAACGTTTATTAAATCATGACTATAATTTTGTATCCAATAGTGAATATACTAATTATTTAAATTTTTTGAATTGATAAATGTGAAAAAATTACATAATTTAAACATGTTTATGAAGTTACAACATCTTCCCCAATTTCCACAAAAACTAAAACAATATTTAACCAAAAATTAATTAAAATTAGATCTCAACCAAATTCAACAATATTTGTACTTATGGAAAATAGATTCAATGAGGAAAATAATGGTATGTAGTATTAAATTTACGGGAGACAAATTTTCCACTTTCGACAGAAAACTAGAAAATTATACTTGTCTGAATGTGGGGCCACTTTTAATAATTAAGGATCTTTCATTTTCATAGTGAACTTTACAAAAGTTTTTCTGAGGGAATTTTTGAAGTGTTTTTTTTTTTGAAGGATTTTTCTAGGTGATTTTTTTTTCTAAAAGGATTTTTTTAAGGCGTATTTTTTCTCAAAGACTCAAATGCATTTTTTAAGGTAAAAAAATCAAAGGCAATTTCTTTGATTCACATCACCAGCACCAACACCACATCTACTAGGGATTCTTTGGCTCGCTCCGTCAAAGTATCCAAGGAAAAATTTCATTAATAATATGTTTAATAATGTGGTAATTTTTTTGGAGGGCAACATGCTTTTGATTTTAAATAATAAAAATGAATTTTACAAGCAACATGAACAACCACTGCTTCATATTCTTCAGACAAATATATATTTCTCGAGCGCCATAATCCCCAAAGTATTAAACAAGGTAGCAATCTAAGATAATTTACCAAAGGATGCATCAACCACTCTTCGAAGCACTATAATAGAGTATTGCCAGACCATGACCCATGACATACAAGTTGAGCACATACATCCTGCCACATAACTTTTCTTCATATTTACAGAGGCAAATATTTGGCCCACACGGATTATGTTTGGTACAATTATCCCATCTTAAAAGTTTTTTGTCTAAAGACATACAAGCATTTAATTTGCTGACGCCTCATAAGATAATTTTGTTGTGAGTTGTCCATTTACACCATTCCTCAACCAAACCATATTGCCTTCATGATCGGAGATCTAAATCGCACTATGTTTAAGTTACGAAGCATAAGAGTTCCATTCCTCATGAAATTCCACTGGGATATTTAGATCGAATCGATTTACACCTTTGAATTTCATGACCTTCGATCACTATATCACGAAGCTTGTGAATGTCAGATTGATGTAATTTCAATTTTAAGTCATTGGAGAGAATTTTATTACCGTCGCACCTGATCCAAGGTTCTTCCCCAATACGAATAGGTTTCATTTTCCTACCTGCCACACTATCCAATTCCCTAGAACAGGAAAAGACCTTACCATACACTTCCGGACATTCAAAAATCATGTTGACATTGATGGCTTTGATCTAATATAGTCTTCAACCAAACAATACTTTAAATATTTGCTTCTTGATATCTTTCCCCAAAGCCCCTCATTAAAAATAAGTCTCCAAAGTGAATTTGCACCCAAATCCATTCTTGAATCATGAATATTTTTCATCCCCACCCTCGAGAAGCTCCCCACCCTCCAGAAGCTTTAGGTCAAGCCAACCTTGACCATTTCACCAATGGTATTCCCTCCTTTGGCTTTTGACTCGTCCATGGGAAGCTAAAACACTTCTTCCTAATTTTTGTAGGATTCTTTTGGAGATATGAAAAATTGAAAACCAATAAACCGGGATTCTCTCCAAAAAAAATTCGATGAGTACAAGCCTCGTGCGAGGAGACAACCATCTATTACACCACCAAGCAATTATGGTTTCAATTTTTTGATACATCCACATCAATTTAGCAACCCAATAATCATGTGGCTTTAAAAAAATCCATGATACTTCATCCCATTCTAGAGAGAGTTATCGGAAAAAGTAAAAAGATGAAAGATAAGGTTTTACACATCATCCCTTAAAACATGAGCTAAAATCTGAGACTTTGAGGCATTTATTTGCATCCATGTGGCCATACAAAAAGTATCCATAATTTTCTTAAAGCACGTCCATTCCAAATAAGTACCCACAACAAACAATAAGATATCGTTCACGACCAGTAAATGTGTTAAGGAAATTTAATCTAAAACCTGTATACCTTTCAACTTCCCTTGAGTGATAGCTTGCTTGATTAGTCTACTAATAGCCTTCACATATAATAAGAACAAGAATGGATAAAGTTGGAAACCTTTGTTAAAAAATCTAATCATAGTTCATTATTTTACCTAACTGTTATATAGTTACATGACAATTATGGTCTTTTTGTATTATATATGTACGTTTATGTACATAGTGAAGAGAGCTTAATTGCTCCTTAATGATTATAGTGTATGCATTTTATTTCATTGTTGGTCTTCGTGTCTTTCTTTATTTTCATATATTTTTCATGATGTGATATATAACATTGATATCAGAACATGAGGTGAGACAACCTCATGAGAAGCAATTAGGTCCTGTTGCTTCCCTTAGTGGTTGTGGGACTGTCGTTTGTTTTTTTTGAAGTGTTGGTCTTAGTTATGGCCCTGGTCATATCACTCAAGGAAAAGGGTTTGTTCCAACCACCATTCATGGTTGGTGAAGTAAGATCCCATAGCATGTCAAAAATATTCCACGCAAGTATGAGAGAGATCACTACACATTTTTTGTTGTGAGATAACAAAGGCTTAGACTATAGACACTATAAAGGTGGATGCATCGAATCTCTTGAATGAGCCTATGATGTTGACCATAAGAAAGGAGCCACATGTTTCGTTAAAGACGCTTTAGAATAATTTTTTAATTATTAAAAAAAGGAGGAGAGCTGCAATCTATATTTTCGTGCAAGGTTTCTTTTAATTTGAATTATCAAACCTTTGGAGAATTTATTTTAGAAAATAAAAATATTTTAAAGAACATCCATAGAAAATAAAAGAACATCGGCATCAAGGGAGATCTAAACGAGCCAAATATATATGTTGAGAGATCCTCCATCACCTTTATCTTCATGACTGGGAAGAACTTGTCAGTGCGCATAAACAAACAAAAACTAAAACAATAATTTTTGACACAGCGATTTCCCACAGGGGTTCACTTCACACTGCTGTCAACAAACATCAACCAAACTCCCTTAAACACCGGTCCAGAAAGGTGTTACCCTTTCTAGCGACACTCCTAAAGCGAGTGAAGTCTCACCTGAGATGAATAAGGGGGCTGCGGGAACCAAGTTTCCGCAGTGGGGGGAGGACATGCATCAAATCACACTTTATAACTACAAAAACCAGAGATTATTCCTTCGCAACATGCTAACTGTTTATACATTCATTCATTCCTTTCGCATATTCAGTGTTTAAACAACATCCGTAATCAACATGGTTAAACTAATCATTCGCATGAAAAACAATTACCAAACCATAGAGTCTTTAAAAATTTCACAAATACTTGCATTCATCATTTAACAGAAACATAGACAACAAATATAACCATAATCGAACATCTTCATGCATTCATTAAAACCTGCGGTATAACCTTCGCAGAAACAGTCAAAACATCTTACCGTAGATACAAAAATGGTTCAAAACATGTCATTCTCCGATTCAGCTATATACATATGCCCTTAGGATTACAATCATACTCCTATTTATATGAAACTAAATGGTTACAAAATGGTCCACATAACCCATTCTAATTAACTTTAACCAATATTGCGCTTTCGTCGGCTCCTTGTTCTCCGTGAATGATCCTTCTTCCGTGGATTGTCCTTCTTCACAACTATCAGCTTCTGCACTTTATGCGGTCTAACCCCGTGTCAACAGGCCCCCAACACAAACTTGTGGCTCACCCTCAAGCCACCTCAGTTTGACACCTCTCGTATTTCTCTGGTTCACGGTTGTGTACTTCCTCGAACCCATCCTCCAGTCTCGTGATAGTTGTCATGTACTTCTCGAACTCATCGTACAGTATCTGGTTCGCTGTCATGTACTTCTCGAACTCATCCTCCGGTCTCTGGTTCTCTTTCATGTACTTATCGAACTCATCCTCTAGTCTCTGGTTCGCTATCATGTACTTCAAGAACTCATCCTCCAGCCTCCTGAAACCTTCATCATCTACCCCTTATTTTCCAGCTGGTGCGGTTCATGCTTTTTTTGAGCTGTGGAAAAGTTCATCATCGTTACAAAATTGCAAAACATGTCAACTACTCTGGCACATCTGTTTCGCACATTTGACCGTCCGCTGCTGGAGCTAGCGGACCTCCGTCCCTGATGTTTTGGTGGTCGCACGGACCACGATTCTTCTAACTACTACCACACTCTTAGACATCTCGGGTATTACCTCATCTCTATTCCTCCCAAGTGTTTGTGCTACTTCCTTTGCTAGTTGTTCATGCACACTCGTCGTTCTTTCCCTTAGCGCACCTGTAGTGCTACCGCTTGAAATGAAATGTACCATTTCCACAACTTCCTTGGAATTGTTCACTCAAACAAGTAATTTCATTCCTACAGGACATAAGCATTCAATATCTGAACTCTTATTTGCTTGTATTTATGGTTGTTCTTCATGGTTTTGCTGCGTGATTATCAAATCTTACACATGTTCATTGGATTCTGTCCTCCAGTGTGTCATCATATGTTTTTTCCATCTACTAGTGATGATTCACTGCCATGATAATGTGCTGAGTGGGTTCGCACGTGCGAAACGTCGGCAAGCATCCAGTTTTTCCATGCCATCGCTCTCGCATGCTAACCGTCGACACTCATCCGTCCTCATGATACTCCCAATGTCGTGTCATTATTGTTTTTTTTTTTTTTTTTACTGTGGTTCTTAGCCGCTATATGCTTGGTCATGGCGATAGGGTTTCAACCGATTTCCATTTATGAGCTTTGGCAAGAACATGCCATCTAAAAATTTTAACTGCATCGCACCTCCATCAGTGAAAAAATCAATTGTGTAAGGACCCAACCAATGCATTTTCAACTTACCAGGATGCTTAGAGAATTTACTGTCGTATTATAGAACCATATCTGCTGGCTGAAAGTGCTTGGGTTTGACGTGTCAGTCATGCCAAGCCTTCTGTCGATCCTTTTCTACCTTTTGATGAAATCTTGTGATGAACCGATGCTCATCGAGATGTACTAATTGTGCTAATCGTTCCTCAAGTGCTCCATCATTGCTCATCCCTATGGCTGCTGTGATGAACAAACTTGGTATAATATAATCCATCGGCACGACTTCTTCCTATCCGTAAACGATCTTGAACGGGGTCTGGCCGATCAATCGTTTACAAGTTGTGCGATACACCCAAAGTATCACCGGAATCTTGAAATCCCAATCATCTCGATCTGTGTTGCACACCTTCATGAGTGCATGCTCCAATGTTTTGTTGAACACCTCAACTATTATGTTCACTTGTGGATGATAGGGAGTACTCTTCTTGTGTTGAATTTAAAACTCCCCTATCACTGTTGCGATTGTCTTATTCATGAGGCGAGTTTCTTGGTCACAGAGCAATATATTTGGGCACCCAAACTTGGTGACCATGTTCTCAAAAAGAAACCTTGTTGCAGTCGCACCCATGCAGTCTTTCACTAGTGCAACTTCCACCCATCGCGTCAAATAGTTTGTCGTGGCGATTATCTATCTTGAACCTGTTCTTTTTCCTGGGGGGTTGATGGGTCCCACAAAGTCTACTACCCACTTGTTGAAAGCCTCCAACGTCACTTGAGGTACTAAGGGAATTTTGTCCCTTTGTGATGGCTTCCCCGTTCTTTGACATACGTTGCAGCTCTTGCAATAGTCCATCACATCTCCATGCAGCATCAGCCACCAAAGTATGACTCGAAGGATCTTCCTAGGAGTGGCATGTCCTCCATAGTGTCCCACTGTGATCCCATCATGAGCTTCTGGTAAAATCCTTTCCTATTCACGCGGAAGGACGTAGCGCCGAAGTATTTTATCTCGTCCCATCTTATATAGTTTCCCAGCGATTAGTTGGAAGTCCATCGCCTTGACAACCAACTGTTTATTTTGATTTGTAGTGAATCCCTTTGGTGCTATTCCTGTTTCCAAAAATTGAATAATGCGTTCATAGTGGTCGTCGACCATGCTGACTTTAAACAAGTTAGTATCGGGAAGCCCTTCGTCAATGTTCCTTGGTTCTTCGCCTGATCCTATCCTCGACATATGATCTGGTCCTACATTTAGTCACCCCCGCTTGACAATTATCTCAAAATCAAAATCTTGAAAGAGTAAAAGCCATCAAAAAATATTCCCCCCCAACACAGGCTTGTTCACTAGGTACTTGAGTGTTGAATGGTCAGTGAACATTTTAAAATTTCCTCCAAGTAGATAGTGTCGAAACTTCTGTAGAGCGTAGACCATCGCCAAACCTTCCCTTTCCATTCTTGTATAATTCCTCTCCGCAGTAGACAAATTTCTACTTGCGAATGCAATCGGGTGGTCAATCGTTCCTTCTCCTGGCTGGGCTAATATAAATCCTAGTGAGACTGAGGATGCATCAACATGGACGTGGAATTCCTTCATCCAATACGGAAATACTAATATAGGTGCTGCAACCATCTTTGCTTTCAATATATCGAGACTCTTCTGGCATTCTTCATTCCATTCAAACTTGGCATCCTTCTTCAAAAGTTTTTCTATTGGTGTTGTGATCGTTGCATACCCCCTGATAAACTTGCGATACTATCATGTGTATCCCAACGTCGCTCTTAATTTCTTTACTGTTGTTGGTGGTGGTAGGTTAACAATAATTGCAATCTTCACAAGGTCCAGCAGCATCCCTTCCCTGCGTACAATGTGTCCCTGCAAAATCCCAAATGGAACGAAAAAAATGCACTTCTTCAGGTTTAGCGAAATATGGCGTTGTGGACATATTTCTAGCATCAACCTCAGATTCGGAACATGATCCTTAACCAATCCATACACTGTCCAATCATCCATAAGCACTGCCAAAAATTTGTGGATTTAGTCTTTGAATGTAGCAACTACCAGTCTGGAGAAGATTGCTAATGCATTCTTCAGTCCAAATGGAATCAACGTATACTAAAAACATCCCCATTCTGTGACGAATGTAGACTTGTGCAGATCCTCCTTCGCAATTTTGATCTGGTGATAGCCCGAAAACCCATCCGTAAAGGAGTATATTTCCTAACCTCCCACTCCTTCGAGCACTTCATCTGTGAATGGTGTCGGAAACGGATCATGCAGGTAGGCATCATTCAGTTTCCTTGAATCTACACAGATTCTGACTTCACCAGTTTTCTTTTCCTGGACCACCATCGAGCTGATCCACTCCGATTCCTCCACTGGTTCTATAGTTCGTGCATCCAACATTCTCTCAAGTTCATCGTGTACCCACTCCTTGTACCTTGGATTCAACCAATAAGGCCATTGGTTGACTAGCTTCACATCGGGTTTCAAGGAGATTTTCATTTTGTCTAAGTCCCCAAAAATTCATTTCATCTCCAAGAATTTAGTTGGGAAAAACTCCTTAAAATCATGAAACAGATCCATCATCTTGGCAATGGTGGATTCATCCCAATAATCTCCAATACTTGTGAACTTCGGATTGTCCTCCGACCCAATGTTTACTTTCTTAATTTTCAACATTGTTGAAACTTGTCGGAAGGCATTTCTGGTGCCTCGACACTACGACTCCCTTTTGACTCTAGCACATATGTATCCCTCGGGTCATCTTCATCATCTAGTTCTTCTGTGATATTGTAACACTCCATCAACATTTTTGGTGTCGCCGTCCACTGAAGTTCCATTGGTTGCTCTGTCGGAACTGCTTCAAATACATTCTCACAGATCGTCTGTAATGCGTTGTGGATGAAGGGGTTCTCATCTGAGAAACTGAACATTTGGCTAAAGCCAATTATTATCTATTCCCAAGAGGTCATTCCACATCACAGTTCTACTATGACATACCAACTCCATGGTACTTCATCCAGTGTGTGAACAAAGGCATGGACCCATTC
Source organism: Larix kaempferi (assembly GCA_027924585.1). Lineage (NCBI taxonomy): Eukaryota > Viridiplantae > Streptophyta > Pinopsida > Pinales > Pinaceae > Larix > Larix kaempferi. The sequence goes on from BSBM01001102.1 coordinate 7,570,807, forward strand.
CTGTTTCTCTCGTGAGCCCCATTGGATTTGACATGCATTCACATGTTCCTTAGGATCTCCTCTGTCATCATACTTCCTTCCGTCGTATCCTGAAGTGTCGCCGAACCTACCCTCCATTAGGTGTCGACATTGTGGCCAGTTTGTGATAGTATACTTGTGCGCCGCCCACCATCGCACTGGAGTAGCCTTCAAGGCTACGTCCAAGGCCAATAGACGTTGTGGTTACGCCACGTTTTCCTCAAACTTAGTGAGAAACATAGTCAAATTGGGAAATCCCTCATATGTTGGTAGTGCACACTCCTCTGTGGATACCCATCACAGCGACTGTGTGATCTATGCACACCTCCTGAACGACACTTCATGTAGCCTATTTTGCCCATTTTCAAGCACCTCATCCGAATCTGACGATGTTGATCTGACACTGTGCCATCGCAACTCTCCATCTGCAGTAGGGTTAATGTGATCTTTAGATATTTTGTACAAGTTGTCTCGTCCCTCCGTAAACTCATCTCTTGTTGGTTTAACATATCGCTTCCCTTCTGCAAGATCAAGAGGTGCGACTACCCTCACCTCACGATTTTCAAATGACATAGTCTGTTTCTTGAAGTTGATGATGACCTGGTTCTCCATTTCCCAGTCTATCCCCAGCAACACTAGATAGGGGATTTTTTTGTCAACAATCTCTATTGATTCAAAGTGTACGTATGTCTTGAGTCCCTCAATTTCAACTGGAAGCTGGCACACCCGACCAGGTGGAGTATCCTTACTCTGATTCGCTAATCACAGTTGTACTGGTGACTAGGCCAACTCTGGTTTTCCTATTATTTCCCAGGTCTGCTTGGTCAGAATATTTACATCTGACCCCAAGTCCAAGATAATTGAGTCAAAATCAAATGCTCTGATTTGTGCCGACATCCGCATTTCTTTTCCAGTCTTCCTCTTATGTATGCGATTGACTGTACGTTCCTGGCACCCTACTATTGATGCAACAAGCTTGATATTTCTTCCAACACATCCTGATCTTTCGCCAACTCTAGAAAACTCTCCAAGAAGGATCTTAAGGTGTTATCCTTTTTTTGTGACTTCGTTGTGTCGAACGTCGGTGGCATATCATAGGTAACTTCTTCTTGAAGAGGTACCTTCCTCCTCTGTCTCATCGCTTCCTGATCTTTCAAGAAAACATCTCTTTCGACCTCCTCGTCAAATGTGACATGATTCCTTGTTGTTGGTCGGACGATAGCCTGTGACCTATCAAATCTTGTCATAGCTCCTCCTCGTGTCACTACTCCAATAGTTGCCATGTGACTTCTGACCTCCACTGATATCTTATGCACTGCTGGTAGCGTATTCTGATTCTGATCTTGTGGAGGTGGTGGAAGGTTCTTGGTTTGCCATTTTGCGGTGAGATGCGGACAGTCTTGAACACCATGGTCTGCAGCGCTGCAATAAATGCACTCTGGTGCTGGATTCAGGAAATCCCTATGATAATGCCCCTGCTTCACACAATTGTAACATATAATCGGTCCTCGCCCTCGTCTAGAGCTCCTCTTCATCCTGCCCTGGCACCTTGACCTCCGCAGAATCCTCCTCGGAAACCTCCACATGGTGGCCCATATGGAGGGTACTGCGGTTGTTGATATGGTGGTTTCCCATACTGTGACGGTTGATACAGCGGTGGTGGATACCGTGGTTGGCCATATTGCAGTTGCCCATATTTCCCTTGATCATACTGTGATGGTTGATTATACTGAGGTTGTTGTTGGGTATACTGCAGTTGTTGCTGTACTAGCGGTTTCTCTTCTCCTTTCATAAAGTATGTATCGGCAGTCCGGTCTTGGAGTAGGTCATAGGCCCTGCAAATTTTTTCATCCTGGCCAACTAATCGGAAAACTTTGCAATATAAATTTACTAGTTTCAACACCATATTTTGTAGGTACACACATTCTTTTGGTCGATGCCCTCTGGTCTAACATACGTGACACCAAGGCATTCCTCCCTGAGTGAGGGGATTCAGTGCACCTAATTGCAAATATTCTTGAAACTCTGGGCAGTTATCCTTATGGTGTCCTTTTGTTTTACATCCGTTGCACCATATATCTTCGCGGGTTTCCTTCCCATTCTTCATATCTTGCAGTTGGAGTGTCAAATTGGCCAACTGTGCTTGTATCCTATCCATTCCTATGCCATCTTCACTAATTGGTGAAGCCTCCAGCTTCATCACAATCGCCAGTGCTTCGGCTTGGGTTGCTACCTTTTGTTGCATTAGTGGTCCGTGTATGTGTGGCACCAATCCTGCGATAAATCACTCCTTGTGCTGCATATCATTTATCCCGAAACTCACCTTCGCTATCAATGTTTTATACCGTTGATAAAATTCCCATATCGACTCATTCGGGTATTGCTTGATTTCTTTGAGCTCGGTGACATACTGCGACTCCGATTTTGGTTTTCTAAACTCATCAATCATTCCTGCTTTGATTTGTGCCAACATTTTGCATGGAGTCCTTGTCGGTACCTTCATAAAATTCATGAACCAATCTAGCGCATGGGCCCTAAGGGTCGTCGCTAACTGTCCTTTTTTAATATCTTCATCCTACACCTACTTCACAGTCCATACCGCTTCGCACAAAATCCAATACTACTCGGGATCTTCAGTCCCGTTCCCTTGGAAAGTGGGAATTTTTGTGTCATCTGGCATTCTCACATTCCTACTGTTATTGTTTACTGATGTGCTACTTCTACCGCTGCACGTAGGATAGCTCTGCAAATAACTTGTGTTTCCTCCTGTGAAATTCTGAGTAGTGCGCGGGGTTGAAGGTATGTTGTAACTTATGATCCGTCCCTCATATGCTTCTGGGGTATCCTGGTCACCATCTCCTTCATCGTAATAAGGTTTCTTTGTTCCTTGTGGTCTAGTTTCGCAGTATCCCGTTCCAGTCCCCTCAAGAGACTCTCTCTCAGTCCTCCTCCTCTTCTCTGGTCGCTGGAATATCGCCCCACTCCTCAAGGTACCACAATCTTCCTCAGCCTTCCTTAGAAATTCATCGTCACCCATGTCCATCTACCCCGCATCTTTCTATCGGATCCGCATTCATGCAATACCCACAACCTCTCCACACTGATATTCTACTCGTCGGAACTCATCCTCAATATTCCCTTTTCGCAAACAAGCATCTTATTCCACAGCTTTAGCAACAGTAGGAACCTCCCCCTAGGTCCTTTGAAAAAATTCCTTTCCAACAGTAGGAACCTCCCTCTAGGATACTATCCACCCAGAAATCGATAGCCCTTGATACCTTATTGTCAACTCGTTTTAGCTGTCGGATCAATTCTAGAGTCCAATCATCATGCTCAGTCTTTTGGAAATGGTTCCTTTGAAACGTTAGTTGCGCTAACCACTCATGCAACAATACCAGGAATTTGCAAAAAAACACTTCGTGGATATCTGAATAGATATAATTTTGCAACCAACTGTTTACTGTTTGTCCAGGGTTCTAATTTTCTCCTTCTGTGAATTCTTCTACCTTCTTGCCAAACCACTCTTGAATCTCCAATTTCGTCGGGTTCCACCACATGTCCTCTTCTTTTCGTCTTCAAGGTCCTGACAATGGAACCATTTTTTGACGCAACGATTGTCGACAGGGGTTCACTTCACACTGCTATCAACAAAAATCAACCAAACTCCCTTAAACACCGGCCCAGAAAGGTGTTACCCTTTCCAGCGACACTCGCAGAGCGAGTGAAGTCTCACCCGAGATGAATAGCGGGGCTGTAGATACCAAGTTTCCGTAGTGGGGAGAGGACATGCATCAAATCACACTTTATAACTATAGAAACCAGAGATTATGTCTTCACAGCATGCTAACAATTTATACAAACCACTTATACTATGAAACGAGAACTATATACTAAGAACGAGAACTCTAGCCATAAAAACTCACATTTTTGCATAAAAAACACCGAAAACAACCCCCAAATCAAAAAGTGTTGATGCCAGTATCATGTTTTCATAAAAAACACCAAAAAAAACCCCCAAATCGAAAAGTGTTGATACTAGTATCAACGTTTTTTTTCTCTGGGTTAAAAATATAGCCATGGCTTAAAAATCTCATACGGTTGTTTACGAAAACCTTGAAATCAACCCCTAAATTGAAATTTTTTGTTTTCAACAAATAAATTCCTAACCTTAACCCTCAACAAACTATTACAAAAGTTAAAAAAAAAATTATAATGCGCCCCTCCTACCTTAACCCCCCTAACAAACTATTAATAATTTTTTTTAAAATTTACATTTAAAAAAATAATTACATATTTGACCCTAACCCCCCAACAAACCATTAATAAATGTTTGAAAAAATTACATTTTAAAAAACAAAGTACATTTCCTAATTCCCTAGCCCCCTACATTACCCCCTACCTTAACCGCCCAAAAATTACATTTTCTAATGCCCTACCCACTGCGTTAACCCATCAATGTTACCCCATTGCCCCTCACACATTGTTTTAACTAAAAAAAATTAAAACCCAACTTAAAAAAATTAAACAATTAAAATAAAAACCTAAACTTAAAAAATAAAAAATAAAACCTAAACTTTACCAAAAAAAAAACAAAAAACAAACTAGACTTTACAAAAAAAACAAATTTAAAATTTAAAAAAAAAACTATACAAAAAAACAATTAAAAAACAAATTAAAAATTAAAAGAAAAACTTAAAAAAAAAAAATTAAAAATTAAAAAAAAAACTAAACTTAAAAAAAAAAAAATCAAAATGACGGGCGGATGTTGGCTCCACCCCCTTGGGCCCCTATGGGCGCCCAAGGGGGTGACGCCAGCATCCGCCCGTCCAAAAATATAAATTAAAAAACAAATTAAAAATTAAAAAAAAAACTGAACTTTACAAACAAACAAAAAATCAAAATCAAACAAAACAGTGTATAAACTACATCCACAATCAACATGGCTAAACTAATCATTCGCATGAACAACAATTACCAAACCACAGAGTCTTTAAACATTTCACAAATACTTTCATTCACCATTTAACAGAAACAGAGACAAAAGATATAACCATAATCAAACATCTTCATGCATTCATCAAAACCTGCGGTATAACCTTCGCAGAAACAGTCAAAACATCTTATCGTGGATGCAAAAACGGTTCAGAACTTGTCATTCTCTAATTCAGCTATATCCAGGTGCCCTTAGGATTACAATCATACTCCTATTTATATGAAACTAAATGGTTACAAAATGGTCCACATGACCCATTCTAACTAACTTTAACCAATATTGCACTTTCGTTAGCTCCTTGTTCTCCGCGAATGATCCTTCTTCCACGGATTGTCCTTCTTCGTAGCTGTTGGCTTCCGCACTTTATGCGATCTAACCCCATGCAAACAGTTTTTTGTTCTTGATTCGGCCGGATGTATGTAATGGTGATTATAGTTTTCTTTTTGAAGAATTATCCCTGTAAATTTGTGGTATATTTGTGAAAGAGAAGATGTCTTAAGGCCTGATGATTGTGAGACATGATTTGAATATTTTGTTTCTAGGTAGTCTGGGAGGCCAGAGCCATAGGAGTGCCCAAACAGTGTACAAAATCAATATCAGATGCAAAACCTTGCTCTAATAACTGAAACATAATCTTTTGCATGCAAAGAGGATCTATGTTTTTAACATGTTTTTGGTGGAGTTGACATATATTGAAGGTTATAGACTTATATACTAAAGGGCCATCAATGGTTATATAACCCGAACCGTGAAGAGAACAATGCAAAGTGTAGGTAGAAACTACAGAGGGGATCCTCTTGGCACTTTCTTGGACACATTTTGGTAGAGACTTTCCAAGTAAATATAGCTCAACACCTACATTAGAACCATCAAACAAACAGGGTATAGTTATATCATGATGGACTGCATTTTATTAAACTCATGCTTATCACTTCAATAACTTGGTAAGGTGGCAGTTGAATAGTATTTTATGGAGCATTTATGGTTGTAGGTAGTTCAAAACAAGTAGTTATGCTTTGATTCATTCCCATTTTCTCAAAATATAAAGAAGGATTTCCTACAACGTGGTTTCATTTGAGTTTTGCAAATATGTACTAAGGGTCATTGTATGGAGTAATAAGTGCACTTTGATTGCACTCTTTATCTTAAGTCCTGAAACACCTTGAAATTGCAACATAATTGAGCATAAGATTGAAGATTAGAATTGCAGGAAATATAGCATTATTGAATACAGATTGGAATTGCAGCTTTATTGAATCCAATTTGAGCGATTGTAGCCATTGACATTTGAATTAGAAGTGAAATTGAAATAGAGTTTCCAATGCAGAATTTTTCCAGCATCCGAGGTTTAAAGAACAACTCAACACCTCTTTTATGAACTTGTGCCTGTTAAGAATTTTCTTACTTGCAATCTGTGATTTTACAAGCTTATGAATTTCGGTACTTACCGTTGTTCCTTTTGTAAGTATCAAATACTGTTGAATTGAATTATGATTGTAATTGGGTGCATTTTTTGTTGAATCCAAAACCCTTTTGTTGAGTTGGATTATTGTAAAAGGGTGGAAAGAAGATATGCAACAAAAGAAAATCCATTATAAACCTGTTTCTGTTCAAAAAAATCCATAGTCTGCTCACAACAAAATCAATGAAGATGAGATTACACCAAGCCAATCCAATTTTAGAGTGTTGGATTTCTGCATGAAATATTGAAATGCCAACATTGTGATAAAATTGGACATATGAAAGATCATTGTTTTGATCTTCATCCTTGTATGTCTTGTGGAAAGTATACATTGTTCAACAAAATGATTTATTCTTGAAGAGCTTATGTGGTAAACCGATCAGCATATAGAAGTTGACAGATTGTTCCTATCAGGGGGGGATTAAAGATAGTTAGAAACAAGAGAAACATAATATTTTGAACAGTTTGCACTTTTCTCACCTTGTCCCTGATAGGGGGGAGTACATATCTACAGTTTGATGTCAAGTTCCAAGTTTTTAAGTGTTGTTGTGAGCTTGTGAACAAATGGGCATCAAGTATGTAGCCTTGTTCCACACACATATAACATACAATTGTTAGCATAATCATAACAGTAATCAATTAAAGGCATTGTGTAATTAATACAAGAGAATACTTATCTTGATATGAAGTTGTCTCGAGCAACTGGCTATGCAACTGCAACGTTCCACCCAACCATAGGCGAACTGTGCTCATCAATCTCTCAGCACAGTTTCCACCGTCGAGCTAGGCATGATTTCCACAAGGAAAAGGGAACAATGAGTAACACATAGCCAAGTATATACCAAAAATCAGCTGAGCCAGTCAACAACTAGGTTTATCAGGATGTCAAGGTAGTAGAAAGGGAGGAATTTCTAAGCTAGTGATCTCAACCACATAGCTATCAGTACCTCTACAATATCTACCTAGCTTGGCACCCACAATACCTACAGACCCAACACAAGGAAGTATCCCCTTCACTGATCCACAGTACATCAGGTCATACCTTCCTTCTAGTGCTCCTGAGGGTGTGCATAGAAATGTATCCAAAGTCCTATCATCTTTGGTGAGGCTACACCTTTCACTAGGTTTAACAAGCCAATTCCCACTCCTTCTCTACTCTTGGTTGCTTACACACAAGCTCAAGCCAAAACAAGGGATACATGTAACCCAATCCACAACAATCTCTCCCCACATGCACAGTAGGGCACAAATGTTGAGTATGGAATTTTTTTTTAATTATGGAATTCACAAAACATGGTTTCCCCGAGTGTTGCAAATCGTGGGCACACCAAAAACGGATTTTTTGAAGGGAAAACAACCACTGAACGATACATATCAAAATCCCAATGGGTACACAAGCAACTGAGTAATAAAAATAGATATCACAGACCCCCAACTTGGTTTCCCTTCTTCCCAACTATTCTACAACACCAAAAATGACTCTCCCAACTAGAGAAGGAAAAAAAACTCAGTAAAAAGGTGGAGGAAAATTCCCAACAAGCCAAAATTGTGTGAGAGAGAAAAAAATGATGAATGAATTACGAGTTGGGAAGCAAATTCGTTGGTGTTTTCTTTCCCAGGAAGGAAAACACGTTTTTCCAAAATGATGGCTTGCCCATATACCAAATTTGGATAACCATACTCTCCATTTCCCAAACCAATAACCACCTCAACCACCTCTTGGAAGAAATAAATGATTGGGTGCAAAAGTCAACATGGGTAGTTGATGGCTCATGGGTTTTCTCAATGACACTTGGATTGACACTATTGGCTTCAAGGGTTTGATTATTTCCCTCCCCATTCCTTGTAAAAATCATGCCCCCATACTCTTGTTTCCTTGCATAGCTAGTTGTGGGTATTTATTTATTCAAATACATATTTACATCATATTTATAATTTCCATCCTGTTGTGTTAGAACACAACCCACATCCATCGATTTTTAATTGACGATACAAGCACGATAAATCGATGGCGAGGCCTTTGACTTGATCTCCTCTCCATGGCTTTATAACGATTTTACATCATTTACATGTTTAATGTAACGAGGTCAAAATCAAGGTGTTACATCTGCAATAATACGAACCTGAGGAAAAGCCAATTCTCGCTATCATAGGATTTCGACAAGTCATGTTTACAAACCAACACCAGATCCTTCATTTGCTTAATTGAATGGAAAACCTCTTGTGTTGAGCCAACTACGTCTAGAATCCATCTATTTTGTATAAACCCAAATTTCTCCTCTGATATAGCTTGAATAAGAACCTCTTTCAATATGGAAGCAATGATTTTGGCTATAATTTTACAAAGAATATTACAAAACCTCGCGTTGGGATTTTCACCAATAGTGAGAGGGGGGTGAATTAATATTGAGCACTTTTTACAAATTTAACAATGAAGCACATAGTTGTAAAAACTACCAGTATAATATTATTCATAACCCATCATTGTATTGGCACGTATGAGACTTATAGACAATATACAAGAGGTTTAATGTGTAAACTCGATAACGAAGAAATCCGCAAAAGATATTTTTATTAATCATCTTCAATTCATTACAACATGGTGCTAGCTGTGAGGACACCCATCCTCTTGTGAGCACCAACTTACAAACTGGCAAGCTTCAACCTGCAATCAACAAGCTATAACTTGTTGCGAGGACACCAATCCTCTTAAGCAGGTAGTCAATCCTTCATGCATCAGCCTGTCAATGATGAGGACATCGATCCTATTTAAGCACCAACTTACACAATAAGCACCAACCTGTTCTCCCAAGCAACAACCTACCACCCTATGCTTGTCAATATGTTTTTTCCTTTGTCAAATTATTCTTCCTTCCGACATAAATCTTCTCAGCATTTGTTCTCTGTCTTTCACATGCAATCATGCATCTACTACACAAATCTTATTTGCTTCTCTTCAACAATATTGAAATCCTTTGTTATCATAAATGATTCAAATATTTTCTGGGAGCTCATGATAGAAAATGTCTTTTCCTATGGACTGCTAGGTGCTTCATACTTCTTCACTCTATCTGATGACCACCAAAAACTTTGTTTTACACAATACTAGTTTACTCCACAGTCACATACTCAACGTTAAGTTACTGGTACACTTCCTCATTCATTCAAAGATTTGATCCTTGTAATTCGGTCTCAGATCTTCACACGTTGAATCCTTCCACGAAGAGAGGTTATGCATATAGAATACTTGTTGAATTGAAACAATATGCAATCTTGTGAATTGGGTCAACAATTTTATGCCCGCGTTCTTGGATCAATAAAAAATTTCATACATTCACAAAGGGAATGAAGCTCAAGGTCTCAACACTTGATTCAGACTGGATAATTTAAAGAACACTTATTTCCTCATTGTTTCTTCAAACATTTCACCCATGTAATCAAAATAAATAAACCCTAAACATTACTCTGATCAAACACAGCTTGCAAATATATTCTCTGTCTCAATGTGAGAGAGTTCTAATCAATGTGCATCAATGTTCACCATTAAGGAAGGAAAAATGTGTCCTCAAGCTACATAATGAAGACCTGTGTTTTAAGAAAATACATCCCTAAGATTTATATTAGTGATTTCATGCCCAGATTATCCAACAAAAATTCCATATATGAATTCATCTTTCAACTCGGATATTGCAAACTTCAAAAGATTTCCCAGAATGTTATTTCATTGTTTTAATTTCAGAGTTACATATCGATCTTGTCTTACACTCTCAACTCTTCATTCACTTCAGCAAATGAACACATATTTATATGGGTTATTTGCAACCAATGTGGACCCAAACTCGTCGATTGAATTTTCCTTCGATTGGCTTCGTCATTCAATATTTTCCTTCCATTGGCTTGGTAATTCAATATTTTCCTTGAGTGAACCCAACAATACCATCACGATGATGACACAACAATGAACATCCACTACTTCTAATACTTGAGTGAGGGTCGATGCAATTAGAATGTGGACCTACTCATTCAAGAGTGAGTCATGTTCGTTGCAATTGTTCTCAACAAATGGCACTTTGACCAGACATTGACCTGAGACCAGTTCTCCACCGAAGACACCTACATATAATCCAATAGATTAAAATCCATATTGACCCAAGGGCGCACAAAACCCATATGCATGATTTATTTTCTAAGGGACATGACTATTTTAAAGAATGCTTATTCCCTTGTTGTTTCTTCAAACATTTCACCCATGTAATCAAAAGAGATAAACTCTAAACGTTAATCTGATCAAACACAGGCTGCAAATATGTTCTATGTCTCAACGTGAGAGAGTTCTAATCAATGTGCATCAGTTTTCACCATTGAAGAAGGAAAAATGTGTCCTTAATCTACATAATGAGGACTTGCATTTTAAGAAAATACATCCCCAAGATTTATATTAACGATTTCATGACCATATTCTCCAACAAAAGTTCAGATATGAATTCATCTTTCAACTCGGCTATTGAACACTTCAAAAGATTTCCCAGAATGTTATTTCATTGTTTTCATTTCAGAGTTACATATCCATGTTGTCTCACACTCTCAAATCTTCATTCACTTCAGCAAATAACCACATATTTATGTGTCATGAACCTCAAAATATCATAAAAAAATATAAAAATTATTTAAGCATGTAATTTGTAAAAACATCATTTTTACTATGAAATATATCTATGTTCTTAGTGAGTAACATCTATGGTGATAAGATCGTCAAGCTTGGAGAGTTGTTAATGTAATTTATAACTGCTTGGTCAGGTTGCAAACATGGTGGATGCTTCACCAAAAGTAAGTGGCATATCATCAACAAAATTTAAGGTGATACTTAAAATGTTCATGTTCTTGTTATCATTTTTATATAACGTTTTTGCTTGGCCCTAAGGCTAAGTTTGGAATCCTTGATCCTAGTCTTAACTATGTGTTAAATTTCCAGTTGTAAGCACCAAAAAGGGAGTGGGGACTATGGCTATAGTCTTAATCCCAAAATGTAAAGTCTAACCTTTGTTTTAATTGCAAGTTTTAACCATGCAATGCATGCATGATTGTAATAGGGACTATGGATATTTTCCATAGTCTAACCTTGATCCAAGGGTATTATAATAAAGTTTGATTTAAGATTTATCCCACTATTTGAGTTTGATGGTTGTTTGTAATATGGTGGATGGTAGCATTTAATAAGCCACCCTGGCTGCAAGTTGACACCACATCCAGGATTTATGGCCTATGCTGGGAAGAGATCTCCATTGTCCATTTGCACAGGAGGATGTGAAGGGTTTCGAAAGGGTTTTAATGTGTTTTCTTGATGTCTTAACCTCCATTATTGTTATGGTTCTTGTCGGCGAGCTTCTATGAGAAGAAGCTCTGTGTTCATCATGGTGATTTGTAAAACCTGGGGGACTATACTGTGATTGGTGATGGAATTTTTGTTTTGGTTGTCCTTCAAGGTTATTACAATAGTTGGAGGACACCATCCACATCTCTTCCTGGTAGCTGCGACTGGACCACAATTTTGGTTGCCTCAAGCCGCCATTAACAATGTAAAATCCCAACTCTCTTATGCAAATGTTATACTGTATTAATTCTTCTTCTAAGTTCAGGGTTTAAAACATGCATTCATCTTGAAGGTGGCTTGAAGTGATAAGGGTGCCAAGAGGTGCCAACCCCTGGCCATATTTTCCCACAGATAGGTAACGTATCCAAATCTTAATAAGATATTGGTTGCATTCTCCATTACAGTTTGTTTAAAGTTTTTATTGACAGTGGTTAAACAAATGCACAAGGTGGGCACCTGTGGGGAAAGAGACAGGGTCACCTCCTCCCAGGCCTGCGTGTAAGAATGCCCAAGGTAATAAGAAAAATTGACCCTTACTCTTTCAATTCATAATTTAACTACTAGCACTACCAGATTCTTGACTACATCATTTGTTTGATGTAGGTGAACCTTTGACAGGGTTTGTTGTTGTGGAAGAGGTTCAGTATTCATCTTCAACACATAAGTTGACCTTTAAACCGGTCTAGTCTTAGGGTTTATAAGCTATCGGATAGGGATTTGCACCTTCTTGGCTCCATTGACTAACTTATTTATATGTGCTTTGCTTGTTTGCTTGTTTAATGGATGGCAATGTGTAAACACGGGTGCCATCATGGATGGCTTACTCCGATGTAATTTATTTGTTAATGTATAAGGATGTAATGTTATTAGCGAATGCCATTTGAAAATGGCTTACGACCATGAGGTTGAGAACATGTGTTTCAATCCACTACCATTTACAATTTAATTCTTAATATAGGGGTTGTAATACTGGTAGTGGATGTTATTGACATGGGATTATAGCCACATGTGTAAGCAATGGTGAAATCCATTCCTCATTGGTTATAATTAGATCTTTATTATGACCCATAGGGTCCTTTACGATTTCTGTAAAATCTACAGAATGAAATTGTGGTTTATAGAAGAAATTTTATACGGTTTTAGTTAACTCCTTTTAATTAATATGCTTATACTCTGTTGCTAAAATGGATATTTGAAAAGCAACTAGTTGATTTTATTATTTATAACCCTCCACAGGGTTTTGATCCTTGATCTAACACCCTGTCGACTTGATTTGGTTTGTTTAATGATTAATTGGCATATTGTAACTGTGTAGTTTGAACAATGATTATACTACGAATACCCTAAATTCAGTTGATTGTATTTGTAGTAGTTCAAGGGTTTTATAATGTACCCATAAATTTAACATACCTATAATGTAGTTAGGGTATTGATTCGAATTGGATCTAGGTCGGTCGATTCTCAATCTATGATAAGTTTATGTAATGAAATGTTTAAAATAAATTTTATATATTAGATTAAGAGAAATGACTGTATCAGTCGACTTGCTTAGTTTCTTATCAAACTTCGACAGTTTATGTTATGCGAGTTAGAGTATATTCTAACCCTGTCATTTAACTAAATATATAATATATTATACTTGTTGGACTAAAACCGATTACTTTACCTAGTTTAAGCAATCATACAGTAGTTATATTATAGACATATTGATGCGTCGAATATCGTTGCATCAATCAGCAAGGGATTCTCCCCAGTAAGCAAGCCCAAATAGATCACTCACAACTTGGTGTGGGGAATCCGTCTGGTTAACGGTTCCGGCTACCGTGTGAGGTTTACAGATTTGTTTATTTTACCGGTTGCGGCCTAATACATCGATTATATATTTTGTATTTAATATGATATGCATGTGCCCTAAATTAATTGCACGTGGTAAACAAATCTATGCTAATCTAGTTTAAGTCTAAATTATCCAATCCTTATAAGGAGCAAATTTAAAGAATGAGTAATAAACTGAAAATACACCCAAGAACTTCACAGATAGCTGTTAAATCGGAAGGAGCATTTACAACAGAAATAAAGATTATCCAAGATAGCTTAGATAAAGATAAGCATTCTATCACCCATTTAACACAGAAATTTTGCAAAGGAAATGAAACCATTCATAGCAGAGAATTAATTCACAATAGCCAGGAAAGATCTCGTAGGAAATGTATGAAAAAACGCAGAAATAGTTCAGCAATTATCCAACAAGACTCCAAGCAAAGTGCTGTGCCGGCTTCCACAGACCCAAAACGACTTTTCCTGTTCGTGTAGTAGAAATAGTTCATGTACAAGATAGAAACGTCCTTTCACCTGCCAAAATTCCTTTCTATCTCCCTCTAATAAGATATATATAGCTTTACAAGATGTGCCAGGAGTTGCCACCTATAACCTAACCGTTTATATTCCTCTAATATGTCCTCAGTGCACAACTACAAATTCGTAGAAAGCCTTCCATATAAGGCAAAGACAGAGCCAGCTGTCTTTTAAAGCATTTATACAATAAAGGAATTTCAGTTTTCCTCATATTAAGACAAATAAGAACTCTGATAGTTTATCTATTTCATTTGGCTTCTCTTTGCTGGCTCGCTGACTCATCTTCACCAACTGGCTCACTTGTGGATGTTGGGTGCTCTACACTTTGGATATGAGTGGCCTAGTGACTGAGCTCTTGCCTTTGATGCAATCTCATGCTTGCACAGATTTGATTTGATAGTGGCTATGCCTGTTGCTAAGGCTTGAGCAATGGCATCTGCATGCAGTTCTCCTAAGCGCACTTCTCTCTATTGAGCATGCTCCTTTAACTCTGTGAGCCGCTAAATTTGTAAAGTAGTGGCAGTCATATCTTCTTGTAGGGATTTGTGCTCCGTACTCGCATATCATCCTGCAATAACGAAATAGCACAAGTAAGATTTTGACAAAGACTTTAAATGGATATTTGCAATTTCGCGCTAAGCGGCGATCACAACATTAAGTCCTGCGCCAAAGTGGTGAGTGTAAATTTAAGACTTGCATGAAAAATCTGCATGAAAACTAGATTTGAGGGTTGCGTCGGTGGAGGAGTAAGACATAACCTTTTGCGCCATAGACGAGAAGCTTATAATTAAAAAACCCGCGATCATAAGTGGGACCTGCCAGTGGCATTTTACGATTGGGAGTTGCGCAACAACGACGAATTTTAAGGATAACTCATGCGCCATAGCGGAGAAAATATCATCAAGACTTGTGCTGGACAGGTCACAAACGGTCGGCATAATTAAGTGTAGCGCTTGCGATCGCGGTGGGGAAATTATCACTAGGACTTGCGCCCAAATGACGTGCCATAGTCAGGGAAAATATCACCAAGATTTGCGCTGTCTGGTTTGCAAAAGGTCGGCAAAAATATCATTAGAAACTATGCCGCAACGCGAGGATTAATTTTAAACCTTTGCGCTTCGTCGCGGAATTTGATCATAAAAAAAAATTGTGCTTAATGCAAAAGATGGTTTTGCCTTAGTCAAAAAAACCAAACAAAACTTTTTGGAAGATTGGTCATAAAAATCCACCCATTGGTGATTTTAAGGCTAAGCCATACGCCGGTGTTGGCCAAAATAAAATGAATCCTACGCTTATGTCGCAAAAGTTGTCATTAAAAACTGTGCTTAATGCTAAAGATGTGCCAAAGAGTTCCAAAGACTTAGAATATTTTTGTACCGACATCCTTTATGAAGTTAAACTCTGCGCAGAAGGTGGCCAAAATAATGCTAGGAAAATGTGCAATTTAGGATTTAATCTTGCGATGTAGGCAGCCATAATAGACATTGGAAACCCGCCCAAAAGCGTGCAGATCAAAGTTGACTCAAGCGTTGAAAGCGGCTAAAATGGATTTAACTTGTGCCGAAGTGGCAGAGTTAGGTTTGCAATTGCGCCAAGCGGAAGAGTTAAGGCTAAAAATTGCGCTAAAGAGAAAAAGTAACTTTGCCTTAGAGAAAATAATTGAGAAAATTTTTGGAAAGCAAGCGTTGAAATTTTGCCAAGCTAAAGCTAAAAATTAAGTTTGAAAGACAAGAAAAACACTTGTTGCGAAACGTGCAGAAGGAGGGGCCCCAAATATTTTTCAAGAAAAATTTAGTGGGGGATGTTGTAGCAATAACAAATGGTGATTCACTGGCGAACACAGATCTCTGAAACATACTCATCTGAAGGTCAGGAAACTTTCAAAGTGCTGATTACATGCACAACCATATGTCTCCATAGCTCAGCTTCGAAGAATGCAGTGATCATTCTTATCGTGGTGGTGATAAAGGGGGAAGGCAGCTTTGACTCGGATTTCTTTAAAACTCTCTAAGGGCTAAATTGTGGGATTTGTTGAGCCCAGAATTGGCCCTTTTTATCATCACTCGATCACCTTTTCTTCCCCTGTCCTACACTATTTAGCATGCTAATCAGACCTGTTGTCCTCACTTTATTCCCCCAAGTTGCCAAGGTATGACTGAACATTGATTTGTCTTATTAATGCTTATGATTGTGATAATTAAGGCTGTGTATCTCTCAATTGTGCTAACATGTTATGATTTATGAAGGTAGTTTGAGATAAGTGGACTGTAGGAAGGTGGGGCTGAACAAGTCTTGAAAGGAGGGATGTTCGCTACTTAAAAGGATCCTCGAGGTTCCAATCATTAATTAATGCATGTGGTTCTAATGCAACATTCTAGATAGAGCTGTGACAGGGCAGCTGTAACAGAATGCGCTATAATTGGAGATCTTTAAGTTATTTGCTGCTCGAGTATAGATGTGATCTGGAAAGATCACCACTCCTGGGCCAATCAACAACTTTCTCACATTTTTCTATGTCTTTACTATGCCACGTTTGTAACAACGTGTATTATTTTAGGGCGCCTGAAGATCAGAGATCTTCATGGCTGCCCGTTAATAGGATCGGATGTTATAATCTGTATGTATAAATATGGGGAGCTATCTCGACCCAGGGGGGTGGAACAACAGAGAGTTCATTCATTGTATTAGCAGTAAAAGCAAATTGTGTAATCATCCTTCTGTTAATATAAAGAGTTACCTTTGAGTTAAAAAATATTTACGTTGTTCAGCCAGCATCTCTGTGTGAAGGCTGGGCCCGTCTTCCACAGAGATTGCTGAGTTAAAATATGACTTTTTGAATTTATTGTTGTGTGATGTTTCATTGATGATACTTCTTTTGGACGCAGCAGTAGCAAGTGTGGTGTGGATTTCCAGTATAATTAAGATTATAATTCCTTGGGATTGGTAAGTGGTACAGAGTGACAGTCGACTGAATAGGAAACTTTCTTTATTGCATTTCGTGTGATAGTTGTACACAACCTTGTTCATCTTCCAGTTTAAGTTGTTATCCCATGAAGTCTTGCAAGTTATCTTTTCTTTTATGATTGTTGATTTTCATTCCTGTAATTCAAACTCTTAGAGCAGTTGAACTCAATCCTTTGCAATTGAATTTCTAGATTAATATTCAGGTTATGCTTATGATTTTCAAGAGTGATCATATTGAAGAAGTGATTGTTCTAGGGTGTGAATAGGATTTCTTTTTATCTGCAATTGTTGATTGAATTTTACATCATTTCTTGTTGATGCATGGTAGAAAGGAATTGAAATTGTAGCATGTAGAAGGCAATTGGGATTACACAGATTCTTGGGATGAACATAGTTGTTAGAAGATAAAAGTATTCAATTATAGTGAATTGGTGTATAAGCATAGACTGTGCATTTATCCTTTGAAATAAAATAATTTCTCGGGTTGACAATAAATCTCGTATGCTCTGTATGTTGGAATAATCTATCTGCATATTGGGTGCTCGACATTTTGGCGCCGTTGCCGGCGAAGGATAAAAATTAAACACTAATCATTAGTTGCATCTCGTAATTGTTTCTAGTCAGTCTTTTTCTTTGCTGAAATGATTCGGTTCGCATGAATACGAGGAGGGTAAAACGCGATCACCTCCCAACTCATAAAACCCCACAAAATACTAACAGTGCAGGTGGCTTGGGTCGCGGTCGAGGACCACCATTGGGCAGAAGAACATTCATCGACGATCTTGTTGACAGAACTGATTCATCCACCAGGGCTCATCATCAAGAGACTCCTACCAGAAGAAACCCTGCTGATATTGGGGCACCAGTGTCAGGATCCAAGGTGGAAAATACATAAGCAGCCATGACTCTCTCATATATCCCTGCTAAGGAAGACACAGCTGTCACAGCTGTTACAACTGAGCCTGCTGCTACAACTAAGGAAGACACAGCTGTTACAACTGAGCCTGCTACTACAACTGAGGAAGACACAGCTGTTACAACTGGACCTGCTGATAGAGGTCCAATCTGCCACATTTACGGGAAGGCTGTAACTGAAGAGGAGTGGACGTAGTCCCACCGGAAGTTTGCTGATCAGGAACAAAACAAGGACGAAGAAAAAAATGAGGAAAAGAACACAGGAACGAATGAAGAGGAGAAAACAGAAGAGGAGATGAGTAACAGACACGAGTCCGACGAGGAAGAGGCGATGGTGGAAAACTATCATCATGAAAATCACTCCCTACCTGAGGGAACGACGACTACACTGCAATTTCCTATTCGGCAGCTAGAAGGGACAGCCCCTATGAAAAACATCTCACCATCAGTGTTGCCTCGCTTCCATGGAAGGGTGGTAGAAGATCCAGATGAATTCCTTTTTGAATTCGATATCCTCTGTCACAGCTATGATTATGTCACCGATGCCCAAAATCTAAAACTTTTTCCCCCCACCCTGAAGGACAACGCATTATGATGGTTCATGAGCCTTGGGGGAGGAACTGTTGCTAATTGGGATAAGATGAAATAAGTGTTTTTGGAGAAATATCAAGAATATTGCAACACCAAGGACAAAAGAGAGGAATTATTCAAAATGGTACAGAAGGAGGACGAAAGTCTGGAGAATTTTGTAGAAAGGCTGCTGTACAATCTGCAAAGAGCTGGGCAGACGAACATGGGGCTGGACGTGCTCAAGATAATCTTGCTTCATGGGATCAGGGATGATTTTTTAGACATGCTAAACTTGCTAGGAAAGGGAGATATCTCCAAAGAACCTTTTGAGAAGATTGTGGAATTATGTAAGAGATACTCCAAGGGGTCTTCCAGGAATAATAAGCGAGACAAACAGGATAAGCTGGAACGTGATGTCTTCGACAGAACTCAGAAGTCGTCCAATGGAGGAGATACCCGTGCAGAGATAGGTAATCTCCTTGAAAATTTTAAAACAGAAATGATGAGCTCCATCTCTTTGGAGATCGATGTCCTGAAGGAAAAACAAAAATAGGTAGTGGAGGATCTCACACTAGGTGTGTTCTGTCCCCGATGTAGAAAGAATCATCTGTTGAAAGATGCCCACTTGACAAGGTAGAAGTATGTCAGCTGTGTGAGCTGAACCATGACATGAAAGAATGCCCCTCACTTCCTCAAGTGAAGGTTGTCCTGCAGGCATCAACTCCAGAAGTGGAATCAGCCTATTTCATTGCACAGAAGAAACCTTGGCAGCCTCGAAATCAAGGTATGCCTCTGGACTCGTTTCCATTTTTGAATAATATGAGCAATTGGAATAATAACATGCAAAATGTGAATACACAATTCCCTTCAAATTATGCTGAGTGGAATCCTTCCCAACCTGCAATGCAAAATTATAACTCATGGAGTCCCTGAACACAGCCACCACATCAACCTATGTCGTGGTCTCCTGGATGGAGGAACTTCCATCTTGGGAACCAGTTTCCTCAACCACCTCCACCTCAACAGTCACCATATTCTCCTACATACCCTCAATTTCCTCAATATCCTCAATACCCACCTCAGCAGTCACAGCTGTAGCTGCAGAACAATTCTGTCCCTAATATACCAATACGGCCTCAGCTGCCTGCCCAACCCAATCCTAACCCGAATAATAAAACAGTCCATCAATTGAAAACTGTCAACATGCTGGCCTACTCCCTTTCCCCTGTACCTTGTAATGATATTCATTTACGATCTGGGAAAATAGTAGAACCCGTAATTATCGAAGATGCTCCACCTTCTGTGCATAAAGAAGGAGGGAGTTCATAGCATCCGTCCGATACAATTCCTATCACTGAAGATGTTGAGCTTCCCTTAGATGGGACGGCTGAAACATCAAATGAGAAATCAGAAAATACGCAGCCTACCCAGCTAATAAGGCAACCACCATACCCTGAGAGACTAATGCTACCAAAAGTAGGAGGGCAACCTTAGTTTAACCTCCTAGGAGAGTTAAGGAATCTTTAGGTCAAAATCCCCCTTCTTCAAGCTCTTCAAGACATGCCTATTTATGCTAGAACCGTTCGGGACCTGTGCACTAAGAAACCAGGGAGGAAACCCAGAGATCCTCCCACTGTTCACGTCATAGGGAATTTATCTTCTTTGATAACAGGAAAAACCCCTGTGACCAAGTATGACGACCCTGGCAATCCTACTGTCACTGTACATATAGGACAAACGCAGATACCCAACGTGTTAGTCGACTTAGGAGCAGCGATCAATGTCATAAAAATTGAGACTGTAAAGAAGCTTGGACTCAATAATTTTAGACCGACCCCTACCATTTTAGAATTGGTAGATAGATCCACCATTAGACCCGAAGGGATTCTGGACGACCTTGTCATCTCAGTAGATTCATGGGAGTACCCTGCTGACTTTTTGATATTACAACCAAAATCACAGCTGGGGGGACACCCATTGATCCTAGGGAGGCCTTGGTTGGCCACAGCTGATGCTTGCATCAGCTGCCGATCAGGGTCCATGACTATATCTGATGGTACGGAGACTAAAAATATCACCCTGTATCCTCCAACTTGGCCAAGTCTAGAGGCTGAAACTTCCCTTTGGATAGAGCAGGAGGAGGAGGAGGATTTTCAGCCACTATTAACTATAGGGAAGGCCTTAACTTTTAAAAAAGAAACAAAAGATGATGCTATTAGTAATTTTATTAGTGAACCTGCTTCAGTGGATAAAGAGGTCTATCAAATCCTGAACATTACCCTTAGTAAGGAAGAACAAGAAAATCTTACGGAAGAAGCACTAGTTGGTGACACAAACATAATCCCAGTTTTGAAAAGTTCAAAAAGTATTCCTATTGAGGTAGAGCCTGGAAGGACTTTGAATATCGACCCTGGTCTCTCCTTAGAGGAGCAGAGGCGCCTAATCAGTCTCTTGAAGGAACATAAGGGGGCATTCGCCTGGGAGCATACAGACATGAGGGGTATTCCCTCTAATCTGTGCACCCACCATATTTATATTAAAAATGACTCTCGGCCTGTGTGTCAACCCCAACGACGCATGAACCCCAATCTGAGGGATATAGTGAAGGAGGAAATCCAGAAACTTTTGGAAGCAGGATTTATATATCCTATTTCAGATAGTGAGTGGGTTTCCCCACTCGTAATTGTGCCCAAGAAAAATGGTAAATGGAGAGTCTGTGTTGATTATAGGGAACTAAACAAAGCCACGCAAAAGGATCATTTCCCTTTGCCCTTTATTGACCAAGTACTTGATACCCTATCAGGGAAGAAGTTTTTCTCCTTCCTAGATGGGTTCAGCGGGTACAACCAAATTCAGATTGCTCCGGAGGACCAGGATAAGACCACCTTCACTTGCCCCTGGGGAACGTTTGCCTAAAGAGTGCTTCCCTTTGGTTTATGTAATGCACCAACAACATTCCAAAGAGCTGTAATTGGCATATTCTCTGAATTAGTTAATGATAGTATGGAAATCTTTATGGACAATTTTACTCCCTATGGCAAGGATTTCGAGGAAGCACTGGAAAATTTAAAGAAGGTTTTAATTCACTACGAACAGACTCGCCTCTCATTAAGCACTGAAAAATGCCATATGATGATGAGTGAGGGGGTGGTATTAGGGAATTTCATCTCTACTAATGGCATTCAGGTGGATCCTTCAAAAATTAAGGTGATAAAAAATATACCGACTCCTTCAACTCAGAAAGAGGTGCGAAGTTTTCTGGGACATGTTGGATATTACCGGAGGTTTATAGAAAACTTCTCCAAACTTGCTTCTCCATTGTTTTCTTTGTTAATGAAGGATGCACAGTTTGTGTGGAGTGAAGCATGCCAGACAGCGTTCGATAATCTTAAGGAGAAGCTGTCCACAGCTCCTATCCTAAGGGGACCTAATTAGACCCTACCCTTCCACATTGCTTCAGATGCTTCTGATACCGCCATTGGAGCAGTACTAGGACAACAGGATGGTCAAGTACCTTATGCCATCTATTATGTTAGTAAAAACTTAGCCCCTGTTGAACTTAATTATATTGTTACCGAAAAAGAATTCCTTGCTATTGTTTACTCTATTAATAAATTTTGGCATTACATTACTGGGTATCCTATAGTTGTGCACACTGACCACTATACCATTAAATATTTAATGAACAAACCTGTCACCAATGCCAGAGTGACCAGGTAGCTCTTGTTATTACAGGAATTTGATATTACCATTATAGATAAACCTGGAAAAGAAATTGTTGTTGCTGATTTTCCTGTTGAGGACGCTTTTAGAGATGAACATGTATTTGCACTTTCAGCTTATTCCCCTTGGTATGCAGATGTCGATAGTTATTTGGTTGCAGGAAAGCTTCCGCCACATATCTCTAAACGAGAAAAGAGAAAAATCATCCAGCAAAGTGCCAGGATTGTTGGCTTAATGGTCATCTCTTCTACACAGGACCCGATCTTGAGATTAGGAGATGTGTAAGGGAAGATGAGATCTTTCACATACTGAAGACCTATCATGATGGACCTTGTGGAGGACACTTTGCAGATAAAAGAATAGGGCATAAAGTGCTGTGGATGGGCTACTATTGGCCGACTCTATTCAGGGACGCTAAAAGGTATGTTCAGTCCTGTGACAGCTGCCAAAGGATGGGATAGCCTAATAAAACAGATCAGATGCCTCTACAACCTGAAGTAGTAGTTGAAGCATTTGATAGATGGGAACTGAATTTTGTTGGCCCTATCAACCCTCCTTCCAGACAGAAAGTTTACATTCTAGTCTATACTGATTATATGACCAAGTGGGTAGAGGCTGTAGCTTTGGCTAAGGCTAATGACCAGGCGGTGATTGATTTCCTGTACAATGAAATATTTACCCACTTTGGGGTACCGAAGGAAGTAGTTACCGATGTGGGGCCGCAATTCATCTCACACCAATTTGAATCCTTGCTCCAGAAGTATCATGTGCAGCATAGGGTAGCTTCACGTTACCACCCCCAAGCCAATGGTCAGGTGGAAAGTACTAATAAAGTTATTGAAGCAATCCTGTTTGGGTACACAGGGTACTACCAAAGGACCAAACACCAAGAGCAACCACTTCACACAAACAGATCACAGATCAACACACCGATGTTTTGACGTGGTTTAAACCCTCTTGAGGGAAACACTCCACGGCCCCGGCCAAATAGCTTCTACGGGACAATTTATTATGCAAAGAAAGAAAGTTACAAATGAGCTTCTCATAATCGATCAACTAAACAATGACCCTCCATGATATTTAAATAGAGATCATGGACCAATCGGGTGTTAAGCCATGGATCAAGGTTAGGTTTGATCTAAGAGAAGTTGAGCCGTCGGATCACTCTATGTCGGAAACATATCGTGACCGTCGGATTAAGTATTTACAAATGCATACTAAAGAAACACACTATCCCTAACGGATATATTACACAAGTTGATCTTAACTAACTCCTAAGTGTCTAAATATCCTAACATCCCCCCTTAAGAACAACTTGGGATAGCATTGAAGGATTTACAAAAGCGACACTTTTAGGAGAAGGAAGGAGGCATTAGAGCCTATCCCCCCTTAATCACAAGTTCCTGAACTCCTAACATAGATCGAAGTTTAGAAAACTTTGCTTCTGTAAGAGACTTGGTGAAGATGTCTGGAACTTGATCATCTGTAGGGCAAAAGAGCACTTCAAGAACACGATCATGAACAAGATTTCTGATGAAGTGCATATGTAGCTCAATGTGTTTGCTGCGTTGATGTAGAACTGGATCTTTGGCAAGCTTGATGGCACTTTGATTGTCGCACCAAAGTGGAGTAGGCTGCTGCTGCTCGAATCCAAACTCTGAAAGGATCTGTCGAAGCCATAAAGCTTCCTGACTGGCATTAATTGTTGCTCGATATTCTGCCTCTGCTGAAGAAAGAGCAAGAGCTTGTTGTTTCTTACAAGCCCAAGTAATAGGTCCAGATCCCAGACTGAAAACATAACTTGCAGTAGACTTTCGATCATCAGGATCGCCGGCCCAATCTGAATCAGTGAAACCAACCAACAAAGGTTTCCCCCCTGTACTGTAATGAATCCCAAACTGAACTGTACCTCGAATATATCGAAGTATTCTTTTAGCTGCTTTCCAGTGACTTTCATGAGGTGTCTGCATATAATGAGCAACTCGACCAATGGAAAAGGAAATGTCAGGATGGGAATGAGTCAAGTATAAAAGACTACCAACAAGCTGACGATACAAGGTGGCATCTACTTCAAGTGAAGTACAAGTGGTAGAAAATTTGACTCTAGACTAGAAGGGAGAAGGGGCTGGTGTACAATCTTCCATGTGAAAGCGTCGAAGAAGGTCACAAGCATACTTAGACTGAGAAAGAAAGATTCATTCTTTGGTTTGCAGGACTTGGAGACCAAGAAAATAATGCAAATGTCCTAAGTCTGACATTTCAAAATTTTGTTTAAGACTGGATTTCACATGGGTTATAAGCTTAGGGTCACTACCAGTAAGAATAAGGTCATCAACATATAGAACAAGTATGATGAGATGGTTTCCTACTTTCTTGGTATAGACATTGGGGTCAGAATGGCATCTAGAAAAACCAGTGTCAAGGAGAAAGTTATCCATTTTGGCATACCAAGCTCTAGGAGCTTGCTTAATGCCATATAAGGATTTCTTAAGGCGACAGACAAGGCTAGAGTTATTCTAAACATAGCCAGGAGGTTGTTCCATGTAAATTTCCTCCTGTAAATCACCATGTAAGAAGGCAGACTTGATATCCATTTGATGGACTTCCCAGTTGTGTAAGGCTGCAAGGGAAAGAACAAGGCGGATGGAGTTCATTTTGGTGATGGGAGCAAAGGTTTCATTGTAGTCAATCCCTTCAACTTGAGAAAAACCTTTGGCAACTAACCTTGCCTTAAGTCTTTCAACACTTCCATCTGATGCATACTTAGTTCTGTAGACCCATTTACATCTGACAAGTTTTCTTCCTTTTGGAAGAGGTACAAGATCCCAAGTATCGTTCGCCATTAAGGAGCGATATTCTTCATCCATGGCTGCATCCCAATCTGGATTCCCTGAAGCTTCTGCAAAAGTTTCTGGACCATGATTCTCGGAAACTTGAGCCAAAAGAGAAGAGGCTCGCTGAAATTGAGAACGTGTTCGACGTTGATCTCTAGGATGACCGGCAAGATCACCAGCTGCTTCACATGTTGAACGGACCCATCGAGGAAACACTTGTGCTGGTGCAACTGGAGGAACATGAGCAGGCGGAGGTGGATTTTCATCCTCACTGTCATCATCAGAAACTGGAGTTGGAAACCTGTCAAGGAAGTTGGAAGAAGAAGAAGAAGGAACAAATGCCGAATCAGACTCGTAGGCCAAAGATGGCACAATCGTCGAGTTAGGCTCGCAGGCCAAGAGATTTTCATCAAATTTAACATCTCTTCTAATGATTATAGCATGAGAATGTGGTTGAAGAAGTCTATAACCTTTTACATCTTCAAAATATCCAACAAATATGCAATTTTCACTTTTAGGCTGCAATGCTTTCCGTTTTTCATCCGGAATGTGAGCCCATGCTTCCCTACCAAACACACGAAAGTGACTTACATCAGGTTTAATTTTACTCCATGCTTCTTCCAGTCTTATACCTTGTAATGCTTTTGTGGGGGTGCGATTAACTATGTAATTTGCACAATTTATGGCTTCAACCCAAAATTGAAAACTTAGTCCCTTAGATTGGATCATAAAATTAGCCATTTCTTTTAAAGTGCGGTTCTTCTGCTCAGCTACAACATTTTGTTGTGGTGTATATGGAACAGTGTGCTATTGTTGGATGCCTTGTTCAGTGCAGAAAGTAGTGAACTGTTTGTTAACATATTCTCCTCCATTGTCATATCTTAACTTAATAATTTGATGACCAGATTGTTTTTCAACAAGGGCCTTGTAGGCCAAGAACATGTTAAATACTTCGCTCTTAAGTTTTAGGAAATAAACCCAAGTGCGTCTGGTGTAATCATCAATGAAAGTTAAGAAATACTTGAAACCAGAAAAGGAAGCAGATGGAAGAGGACCACACAAGTCACTATGCACAAGCTCCAAGGGAACCGAGGTGTGCCAAGAGGCACGTTTGTCAAAACTGTCGCGACGATGTTTTCCAAGTACACAACCGGAACAAACACCATCTCTGCAAGATACCATCGGAAGACCTGTCACCATATTTTCTTTACATAGTTGTTGCAATGAGCGATAATTTAAGTGACCAAATCGCTCATGCCAAAGTTTGCTCAAGTTATCACTATGAGCAACAAAAACTGAAGGGAAAGGTGATGACCCAAAGTTGTTAAACTTGTACAACTTGGTAATATCATCAACAATTTCGGTAGCTAGGACCTGTTGAGGATCTTTAAAATCCTTGATTACAACTTGGTGAGGTGTAAAGGTCACAATTTTACCTTCACCAGAATGAGTGATCTGATAGACTGATAACAAATTGCAGGAAATTCTTGGAACACATAGTACATCACTAAAATGACCATTATCGACTGGAACTGTTCCAGCTCCTACAACACTTAGAGATATATCATCACCAACAAATATTTGTTTGGTGTTACATTCATGCATAGTAGAAAAGATGGCTTGATCCTTAGCCATATGATAAGATGCTCCAGAATCAATGAGCCATTCATTTGAAGTAGAAGAAGAAGATGCATTATAAGAATAACCAGAAGCACAAAGTGCATGTCCATGAGAGGTAGATTCTGAAGACGAATCTAGGCTGATGTGGTGCTTTTTCATTGCTGCTTCCAAGGTTGCCATCTTCTTGAAACACTTAGATTCATCATGATTATCTTTCCCACAATAGTTGCAATGACACTCAGTCTTCTTGCCTTTTGGCTTGGATCCTTTGTCATTTTTTAAAAAAGGAGCTAACTGAGAGGGTTTGGGACCCTTGTTTGACTTATTATTACAAAAATTTTGTTTCTTGGGAGGCTTGGACTTTTCTTTCTATTGGGACAATAAGGATTTCCCAGATGTATCTGCATTGTTGATTATTCCAAGATGAATGAGTTTATCTGGTTCTCTAATCAGGGAATCACAAAAGGATTCAAGACTAGGCTCTTGATAGCTAGCTGCATTCAAGGATGCTTTCATGGAGTAAAATGTGGATACAAAAATAGAATATGCATGTCCAAGTTTGGAAAGAATATGATAAATGCACTGTTTGTCTTCCCTCTCAATCTTACATTCTGCACATAAGAGTTTAAGAGTTTTGTACTTAGATAAATAATCTTGAATGCATGAAAAGTCACTTGGATTTAAAGAAATCAACTCATTTTCGAGTTGGTGACCTCGAATTTCATTTTGTTTACCAAACACAGTTTCCAACTTGTCCCAAGCAGTGTTAGGTTCATCAATTCCAGATATGTGGAATCGCAAATCAGTAGAGATTGACATCCCAATCAATCCACGAGCTTCATCACATCTATTTGCCCATTTTATTTTCTTATCATCATCAGTGGGTTCTTTTTCTTTCCCTGTTGTAATTCTGAAAAGTCCCCTACTTCGTAGAACATCCTCCATACGAGATTTCCATGATAAATAGTTGGAACTGTTAAGTAGAATATCACAAGGGGCGGCCATATTTGTAAATTAATGTCTGTAAAAGCAGAAACCAATAGTCTGGATGTGAAGAGTTCGAAAAAATAGGTGGTTTAAAAAAAAATAGCACTGAAAACTGACTCTGTATGATGAAGTTATGCTTGAACAAAGAAACTGTTGAAGATGTCCCCAATAGTGACGTGACAGCTAGAGAATGTCCAGCTAAAAAAAGAACCCCCTCTTCCCAAAATGAACCTTTTGACAATCACTTTACAAAAAAGTTTCTTTAAGTGAACCACTTTTGTAAAATAAGTGATTTCACTTTTACAATGATATTACTTTTAAATAGTGCAACAATAAAAAAACTTAAGTGACTCACTTGTATTTTTATTTTTTATTATTTAAGTGAGATGCACTTTTACAATAAAGTAACTTGAAAATAGAAATTGCATGCACTTTTTCTTTTAAAAGTAACTTCCTAAGACTTGAACTCAAGACCTATTAAGGAATAAAGCAACTTTGAACCAAGTGAGCTAGATTAAAAGGTATGTAAAATATGGGAATGAGGAAGGGTTTTTTTTTTTTTTGCGTGCTTGCCCTTTTTCCTACAAAACAAACCACAAATCGAAACAAAAAAACTTTTCCACACTTGTGGAGTTAGATCTTGTTAGCTTGCCCGGAAAGTATACGTTTTCTCTCTGTTTTTATTTACCGAGATCGCGCAAGGTGCACGGCAAAGAGCATACGCAGCCGAGAAAAACTCTTTCCCTTTCTGTTTCTGATTTGCCAAGATCGCTCAAGGTGCACGGCAAAGAGCATACGCAGACGGGAAAGCAACAATCCGAACCAAAAAAAAATATAATAGTAAAAAAAAGATGAAATATGAGATTTTTTTTTTTTTTTCTTCAAAAAATGAAATAAAAAAAATGCGTCACTCAAACATTATACCTTTAGATCTGATGAAATACGCGTTTCTGGAGCAACCGGGAACTGTTTTCGATCAAACGAAAACTATTTTCCAATGGAAACGACGCTTTGGACGCAATGGAACAACTCCCACAACCCAGAAATGCACAAAAATAACAGAGTTAGAAACCCTTTCGAGTTTCGGCAACAATAGTTCAAGATCTAGATCACAACCGGAAGCGACACTTCATAAAAGCTCTGATACCATGTTCGGGTACACAGGGTACTACCAAAGGACCGAACACCAAGAGAAACCACTTCACACAAACAGATCACAAATCAACACACCGATGTTTTGACATGGTTTAAACCCTCTTGAGGGAAACACTCCACGGCCTCGGCCAAATAGCTTCTACGGGACAATTTATTATGCAAAGAAAGAAAGTTATAAATGAGCTTGTCATAATCGATCAACTAAACAATGACCCTCCATGCTCTTTAAATAGAGATCATGTACCAATCGGGTGTTAAGCCACAGATCAAGGTTAAATTTGATCTAAGAGAAGTTGAGCCGTGGGATCACTCTATGTCGGAAACATATCGTGACCGTCGGATTAAGTATTTACAAATGCATACTAAAGAAACACACTATCCCTAACGGATATATTACAAAAGTTGATCTTAACTAACTCCTAAGTGTCTAAATATCCTAACAAATCCTTACTAAAACAATTAAGAGCCATCGAAAGGATTGGGCTGACATGCTTCCGGAAGCACTGTGGGCATATCACACAACTTGGCACAACACCACAGGGTTTTCTCTCTATGATCTAGTGTATGGAAAGAGTGCCATCTTTCCAATTGAGTTTGAGATCAAAACCCTGAAAACAACCACCGAAATGAATCTAGATGTAACATAAGCCCAGAAGAGAAGATTGAATCAAATAAACGAATTGGATGAGAAACGGTTAGCTACAGTAGACCAGACTATGTTGCTTCAGCAACAGAGATCCAATTGGCATGACCGATTTATTAAAAAGAAAATCTTCCGTGAGGGAGATTGGGCGTTACTATATGACTCCAGGTTCAAAAGGGATTTTAAAGGTAAGTTACGTACAAGGTGGCTGGGTCCATATTTGGTCGAGAGGGTATTTGACAACGGCACTGTCCGTCTGGTGACCATCGATGAAAATCGTATACCATTACTTGATAATGGCCACAGACTGCGACTGTATCGTAAGCCTATTTCGAAAGATGCATTCATTTCGCAAATTGCCGCCGATCTAGATTATCAGCTGGCACCAGAGCAGGAATTTCTCTCTGCCCTTGCCAATCCTTAAACTGAAAATCGCATTTTGAATTTTTGTACATAAATAATCTTCTTTCTTTCCCGCTGAAGCGTATGATTGTTTTTTTCTCTTTTCATTTGATCTTTTCGTTTGTTGTTGTTTTTCAAAAATTTCTAGGGAAGCGCCAGGAGAATGGCCAATTTGGGTCTGTCAAACTAAATTCGTCTTCCCATGCCTTCCTATGTAGAATTTTCCTTTTTCTTAAAATAAATTTTTCGACAGTTGCGCCACATTTTCCGGCAGCTGCAACATATTTCCTGGCAACTGCGGCATATCTCTCAGTGCCGTAAAACTTTTCCCTGGAAATCGTGACTTTTTATCCCAGCAGACGTAAAATCCTTTTTCCCAGCAGCCGTGAACATATTTCCCAGCGGCTGCAACATCATATTTCCCAGCGGCTGCAACATCTTTTCCCAGCAGCCGTGAATCATTTTCCACCAGCTGCAACATCATTTCCCAGCGGCTGCAATATCATTTTCCCGGTAACCAAAAACCCTTTTTCCCGGCAGCTGTGAACCATTTCCTGGCAGCTGTGAACTATTTCCCGGGAGCTACAACAACTTTCCCAGCAGCTCCAACATCATTTCCCAGCAGTTGCGATATTGTTTTCCCGGTGGCCGTAAACCCTTTTTCCCGGCAGCTGTGAACCATTTCCTGGCAGTTTCAACAACTTTCCCATCGGCTGCAACATCCTTTAACGACAGCCGTGAACCATTTCCCAGCGGCTGCAATATCGTTTCCTGACAGCCGTAAAATTGTTTTCCCGTTAGCCATAAACCCCTTTTCCCGGCAGCCGTGAACCATTTCCTAGCGGCTGCGACTTAGTTCCCGGTAACTGCGACATATCTTCTGGCGTCGTAAAACTTTTCTCTGGAAACCGTGACTTTTTATTCCGATGGCTGTAAAACCTTTTTCCTGGTAACCGTGAACCATTCTCCGGTGGTTGCAACATATTTTCCAGCGACTGCAACATATTTCTCGGCGACTGCGACATATCTCCCGGCGTCGTAAAACTTTTCCCTAGCAACCGTGACTCTTTTATTTCGATGGCCGTAAAGCCTTTTCCCGGCTAACGTGAACCATTTTCCGGTGGCTGCAACATATTTTTCAACGGCTGCAACATATTTCCTGGCGACTGCGACATATCTCTCGGCACCGTAAAACTTTTCCCTGACAGCCGTAATTTTTCTCGATTCCGTAAATACTCTTCCCGGTGGCCGTGAACCTTTCCTGGTGGCTGCAACATCTTTTTCATTGGTCGTGATATCATTTCTGGCAACTTGCATTGGTAACTCCTGTGTTAACGGAAGAATTGCTCGAAACCTGCTAAATTATGGCTCTGATTCATCCTAGTCGTGCCGGCGAACACATAATTCCGACCCCGAGGACGCAATGGTTTGTGTTTCACTAGCGGAAGGAATTATTGCTCTATCCTGGTCATTATGATCAGATTTATCACTGTGCATGAGTTTGGTTCCGCAACATCACCAATCGCACACTCCACCATTCTTCGCAGGATACCTGACACACGTGATTAAGTGTTGATATAATTGAACAATATCAGTCGTACCTTTATACGTATCACCATTATGCCTAATTAAAACTTTCCCTCGTACGATGTAAACACTAATAACTGCCACCTTCCCCAATTCAGAATGGAAATTTCGAACGTTTTTCTGTGCTCAACTTTCCAAATTTGCCCATTTCCTCAACATATCCGCTCAGCGATTCGTGCATCCTCTGTGCTGCAACTTCCATTCTCGGATTATGTCATCTATGGGATAACAAATTCAGCTTGCAGCCAGGACCATGGGGATTCCAGTTCGTCATGAACCTTTGAATACACAGGAACTCAGGAAAAATCTTCAAGTTCTTGCCATCTTTCAAGCCGTCGACTGGCTCGAATTCTTTGAGCGACTAGATGGATTCAATCGGGAAGCAGCCTTGCAATTTGCTTTAAACCTCACCAAAACTCACTCCAAGGTGTGGGGGCTGCGCATAGAAGTCTCCGAGGCCATTATATCCGAAGTTACTGCCATCCCACAGGTGGGAAGGGCATGGTTTAACCGACGAGTCCCCACAACGACTGCACGGGAAGCATTTTTACTGGAGGGGGAGCAAGTTCAATCATCCAAAAGAGGGATCGCGCTGCACTCATTTCCGCGGCCATGGGACCAGGTTGCTGTCTTTCTCAAGAAGTACATCACTTGTGAAGGTAGATATCAAACTGTTTATAACTCTGAACTCCCTTTACTTTCTCATCTCTGCCATGGCATTTTATTGAACATTCCATATTATCTACTGCATGACTTGCGTCATATGGCAGCATTTGTCCAGTTTGGTAAGCACCCACTTTCCTCCCTCACCCACCATGGCCTTATCAAATTAATAATTGTAAGAACCCTTGCCCAGCATCATATAACCTGGGAGCAATTCACAACTCGAGCTTAGCAACCCACTCCCTTGCGGGTTGTCCCATTACAGCAGGGACGAGTTCCACCACAACAGGAGGACCGGAGTCCCTCCACTGAAGTTGGGGGGGGGGATGAAATTGAAGAAGAAAAGCAACCGAGGGCACAAGCAGGGCCATTGGGGGGGATGAAACTATATTAGAAGAAGAGCAACCACAGGCACAAGCAGAGCCATTTGGGGGGGATGAAACTATATTAGAAGAAGAGCAACCGGGGGCACAAGAAGATCCATTTGGGGGGGATGAAACTGCATTAGAAGAAGAACAATTGGGGGCACAAGCAGAGCCATTGGGGGAGGATGTAGATAAAAACCTTGTGGAAAACCCAGATAACAGGGCAGCTTCGATAGCAAAAGGTGAAATTGGAGCAGAATTAAAGGCTGCGACAATTGAACCTGAAGGTGAAAAAGCCAGGGCAATAGAATAAAACATTGAGCTGGTAACTATTGAATCCTCACCTGAGTGGGTAGGAGGAGATTTAATTGAAGAAGAACAGCATGAGTAGCAAGAAAACATTCCTTCGACCTCAGCTGTGAATCCCTATATACCAGCTCCACAAAAGCAAGCACCACAAAGGAAAAGAAATAGATCAATCAATGAATTTAACATAACCTCAGCAATCAGAAAGAAAAGAACTAGATCAACTACAGTAGCAGAGGCATCCAGAAAAAGATGGGCAACCTTAGAGGCACAGGTTGAGCCCCCAATCCTTGTACCGAGACCAATGGATGCTCCACAAAGGCCAGTTGAGGAAGAACCTGGAATTGAAGGACTTCTGGCTGAGAACACACTGTTAAAAGTGGACCTCCAAGTACTTCGAAGGGAATTGGAAACCTGGAAGGAAACCTGCAGAAAACTAGGTGAAAGGAAATTGTATACATTGGTAGAGGCTGCAGACCAACTGGAGGAATCAAAATCTACCGAGCCTGGAAAGGAAGATGAACGAGTAATCTGTCCCACCTGTGGAGAAATCTTTAAGGAGGCAGGCCACAAGATTATACTTCATACCTGCTCAGCACAACAGCCAGCACCCACAATAGAGGAAGCTGCAGAAAAAGAAGATGTTGCCACACAAGAACCAACATCTTTAACCATCCTTGCTGAAGCTGCCACCAATCCTATGACAGAGGAGCTAAGGGATGAAATCATGTATGATGATGGGGATAAAGAATATACTATAACCCCAGAATGCTCCCACGACACAGAGATTATAGAACAGATGGGAGAAGAACCTGGAATGGAGGACACTCTGGATCTTAATAAAGAATATACTGTAACCCCAGAGTGCTCCCATGACATAGATATTATAGAGCGGATGGGAGAAGAACCCGGAATGGAGGACACAATGGAGCTTAATGAAGAATTCTATACTATAACCCCAGAATGCTCCCATGACACATAAATTTTAGAATATGAGCCACAAAGGCAAGACATTGATAAACTTGAACAGGGTGCTGTAACACAAGAACCAGCAAACCTGAGTATACTTGTCCAATTGGTCGAACAGATGGGAGAAGAACCTGGGATAGAGGACACTCTGGAATTTAATGAAGAACTCTAGGTTGTAACCTCAGATGGTTCCCATGACACAGAGCTCATAGGAGAAGAATTGCAACAACAGGAGGATGAATAGGCAAGCCAGGATGTTGCTCCACAAGAACCAACATCCTTGAAGGCTGCAATAGGAACTCCTGAATTTCAATTAGAAGATAACCCTGGAATGGATATCATTCCCGATACGCAGTGGAGTGAGGATGAATAGGTACAGACACACTCCTCAGGTGACACTGAAATCTTGGAGGAGGAGCTGCACAATGAGAAAGATATCCAATCTCAGCAGCAGAAGGACAAAGAAGACAATGTTACACAAGAACCAGTGTCTCTAAAAGTAATGAAGGTAGCTGCTGAAGAGAGTCTAAAGGATGTTGCTGTTACACAAGAACCAGCAACTCTCATATTAGACTTAGATGTGCTGGAAGACACTGTCCCACAAGAACCAGTGCTTCTACCTCCTAGAAATGTTATTGATTTGGACTCAGATTAGGATTTCCTTTCGAGTCCTCCCCAGGCATAGCATATAATGAGACTGCAGGAAGCAGTGATTTCCACTTGCACCAACTACATTTTCAGACACCAGCAGGTAGCATTGCAAGGGAGTAAGCACAGATGGCAAGCTGCCTCCTCTGCACTTAGAAGCCGAGATCCTTATTATTTCAAGAATTTCAAGCAGGCAGTTTCCAGATTCAATGGATATGTGGGAAGTATGAGGGAGAGTGGAGTTAATTGGTTGGGTTGAAATTCAATTTCCCCCTCATTTGGTGGCCAGCAAAACCATATAATATGGATTTTTCCTTGACTAGGGCAGGAGAGCAGTGATGCTGTAAAGTATTGGGTTACTCACAGAGGCTTTTTAAAGACAGATAAGGTGCCTGAGTTTCCCCACAAATTTTTCTCTCTCCATGAATAGAGCTCAGTACAGGACTCAGATTCTGAATGATGCAGGTTGTTGCATGAGGACATGCAACAGGATAGTTGGGGGGATATTTTGAGCCCAGAATTGGCCCTTTTTATCATCACTCGATCACCTTTTCTTCCCCTGTCCTACACCATTTAGCATGCTAATCAGACCTGTTGTCCTCACTTTATTCCCCCAAGCTGCCTAGGTATGACTAATCATTGCTTTCTCGTATTAATGCTTATGATTGTGATAATTTAGGTTGTGTATCTCTCAATTGTGCTAACATGTTATGATTTAAGAAGGTAGTTTGAGATAAGTGGACTGTAGGAAGGTGGGGCTAAACAAGTCTTGAAAGGAGGGATGTTCACTGCTTAAAAGGATCCTCGAGGTTCCAATCATTAATTAATGCACGTGGTTCTAATGCAACATTCTAAACAGAGCTGTGAAAGGGCAGCTATAACAGAATGCGCTATAATTGGAGATCTTTAAGTTATTTGCTGCTCGAGTATAATTGTGATCTGGAAAGATCGCCACTCCTGAGCCAATCAACGACTTTCTCACTTTTTTCTATGTCTTTACTATGCCACGTTTGTAACAACTTGTATTATTTTAGGGCGCCTGAAGATCAGAGATCTTCATGGCTTCCCGTTAATAGGATCGGATGTTATAATCTGCATGTATAAATATGGGGAGCTATCTCGAACC
This sequence comes from Larix kaempferi, assembly GCA_027924585.1. NCBI lineage: Eukaryota > Viridiplantae > Streptophyta > Pinopsida > Pinales > Pinaceae > Larix > Larix kaempferi. Next base: position 7,606,483 of record BSBM01001102.1, read on the forward strand.
AGGGGGGTGGAACAACAGAGAATTCATTCATTGTATTAGCAGTAAAAGAAAATTGTGTAATCATCCTTCTGTTAATATAAAGAGTTACCTTTGAGTTAAAAGAAGCTTTACATTGTTCATCCAACATCTCTGTGTGAATGCTGAGCCCGTCTTCCACAGAGATTGCTGAGTTAAAATAGGAATTTTTGAATTTATTGTTGTGTGATGTTTCGTTGATGATACTTATTTTGTACGCAGCAGTAGAAAGTGTGGTGTGGATTTCCAGTATAATTAAGATTATAATTCCTTGGGATTGGTAAGTGGTACAGAGTGACAGTTGACTGAATAGGAAACTTTCTTTATTGCAATTCGTGTGATAGTTGTACACAGCCTTGTTCATCTTACAGTTTAAGTTGTTATCCCATGAATCCTTGCAAGTTATCTTTCCTGTTATGATTGTTGATTTTCATTTCTATAATTCAAACTCTTAGAGCAGTTGAGCTCAATCCTTTGCAATTGAATTTCTAGATTAATATTCAGTTTATGCTTATGATTTTCAAGAGTGATCAGATTGAAGAAGTGATTGTTCTAGGGTGTGAATAGGATTTCTTTTTATCTGCAATTGTTGATTGAATTTTACATCATTTCTTGTTGATGCATGGTAGAAAGGAATTGAAATTGTAGCATTTAGAAGGCAATTGGGATTACACAGATTCTTGGGATGAACATAGTTGTTAGAAGATAAAAGTATTCAATTATAGTGAATTGGTGTTTAAGCATAGACTGTGCATTTATCCTTTGAAATAAAAGACTTTATCGGGTTGACAATAAATCTCGTATGCTCTGTATGTTGGAATAATTTATCTGCATATTGGGTGCTCGACAGGATTTTTTTTTTTTTTTTAAAACCTGTCTTTCAGAAGCTTAATAGTATAGGACTCCACAGGATCATGAAAAAAACTCACATGCACATTCGTTTGTTCCTCATTCCCATGCTTTTACATCTTTTTAGATGTTTCTTTAATTCACGACTTTTAGCAGCTTTGAGTCTTCCATAAATAAGTTTCTTTTGCTTTCAAAATTTTGATATAAGTTCTTCAATCCAAAATGTCCTTTTGTGTGAACAAAAGATTTGATTTCATGATTCACGGATGGAGAAGAACCTTGCTAGGAAGGTTTATTAGAACAACTTCCTTTTATTTTCTCAACCATGCTTTAATTGAGGCAAGAATTTATGGAAACCAGACTCTTTGACATATGCCTTTTGGCTTTACTTGCAGCATGAGATCATTTTAAATACCATGTATTTGTGAGACATGCTTCCTCTCCATGGGTCCTGCCATAGCTAACTTCTTGAGACAACTATTAATGTTAGGGTGAATGGGCCCTAAGACAGTCAAAAGGAAATGCTAGATCTTAGCTATTTGACAGGGGTTATCTTGACCAATAGGAAAGAGGATCGTTGCATTCTAAGAAACCAATCAGTGGAAGCAAAGTTACAAATATGTATTCCCTTTATTGGTGGGCTTCTTATGACCATCCTTTTGAGTTCTCTGGAGTCTCATTCAATCAGCTACACCATGATTTGAGTTTGGATTTATTTCAAGTAAAGAACCTAATCAAAAGGGAGAACAACAAAATAAAAGAAAATGGATCGAGCTGACTGGAAAACCAAAGGTAATCAAAGTAATTTAAAATGAAGCAAAACAAAATAAGAGCAAAACAAAAAGAAAAAACAGTGTTTTATTTATGTACAGAAAAGCCTTCAGAAATCAGGCAAAGTATTGTTTTAGGGCAAGGCCATTGAGAGGGAGGTTTAGTTCCTCTCCTTGTAAATATTTCACTTTATAGGTTGATGGACCAAGTTTTTTAGAAATTTGATAAGGGCCAAGCCATAGGTGTTGAAACTTTGTATGCATTCCCTTACCGTCGTGTTGGTGGTCCCATTTGAGGACCAAGTCTCCTACTTCGAAAGTCCTCTTCCCGGATTTTCTTTTATCAAACCATCGTTTTACTATGTCTTGGTGATGATGAAATCGTTCTTTGGCCTTTTCCTGTGACTCTTCTAGTTTTAGCAAGGTATCAATCCTGGACTGTAGGTTTTGTCTGCTAGAACATCGGGAGGATTGGGCAAACTTCAAGGATGGGAGTAATATATTCGGAGGGAGAATAGCTTCTTTTCCATAGCCCAGGTTAAAAGGGGAAGCTCCGAAGGCATTTTTGGGCATTACCCTATCTGCCCATAGGGCGTGAGGGAGGGTTGTGTGCCAACTTTTTTTATTTTCAATCACGATCTTTTTCAGGATTCAGATGAGATTTTTATTGGTCGATTCAGCTAAACCGTTTCCCTAAGGGTAATAATTGGCTGAATGATGTAATTTAATTCCTCTTTCATAAGTTAATTCATTAATCTTTATTGACGAAAAATAAGGTGCATTATCAAAAACTAGAGAAATTGGAACCCCAAACCTGGTTATGATGTTCTCTTCCAAAACGTTGATGACCGTATCCTCATCAGCTTTCCCTAGGGGAATAGCTTTGGCCCATCTTGTAAAATAATCTATAGTGGTCACAATGTACCGATGCTACAACGAAGAGTTAGGGTTTATTTCCCCAATTATATCTATACCCCATTGCTCGAATGGTTTAGTGATGGTAACTGGATACAAGGGACCTGCTACTTTAGGTAGATTTCCACTGCTTCTTTGACATATATCACAATTTCTGACATAGGCATGGGAATCCTTGAAGAGAGTAGGCCAATAATACCCTACTCTGAGAATTTTGTGGGCTGTAGTGTCCCCAGATTAATGTCCTCCAGTAGGTTCGTCATGCAGTTCTTTGACCACGTTAATAGCATCTTCCTTTTCTAAACATCTGAGATAAACGCCATCATAGTTTTTCCTGAAGAGTACTCCTTCAATGTTCTGATAAGCTGTTGATTTAAGATGGAGGGCTCTTGCTTGCTTCGGAGTCCAATGTTCTGGTAAATAACCTGACTGTAAGTAATGTACTAGGTCTCTGTACCAAGACTCCGGGGCCGTAAAAATTGGACATACATCTATCACATTCAACTCAGCTTCATTCCTCCAATATAGCTCTTCGTCAGTTGGGATTTGAGTAAGTAGCTTGCATAGACCTTGACCTTTGATGATGCTAGCTGGCTTGAATTCTAAGTCGTACTCTTGGAGAGTAGTGACCCAATTCCCTCTTCTTTCTCCCAATTCTTTCTGAACGAAAAGAGACCTGACAGTGGGATGAGGGACTATGACTTTAGTTATATTTTTTAGATTATACGGCCTGAACTACTTCACTACCTTGAAAACTGCATATGCTTTCTTATCTACCACGTGATAGTTCAGTTCAACGCCTTGCAGACCAGTGCTCATAAAAGAAATTGGGTATTCATCTCCTGATTCCGTCTTTTGAGTAAGCACAGCTGCGAGAGAGTTATCAGAAGCAAACGTGTACATTATAAAACTTTTATAAAAATATGGACTTCTTAAAGAAGGTGCCTTGGCTATAGCAGCTTTGATTCCTTTGAATGCAACCCTTTCCAAGTCTGTCCATTTAAATTGTACACTCTGCTTGACCATTTGTTGTAAAGGTTTAATGATCTGAGCGAAGTCTGGCATGAACCTTTGGACAAAATTCATGGTGCCCATGAATGATTGCATAGACTTCTTGCTATGGGGCATGGGAATGTTATTGATAGCTTGAATCCTTTCTCAATCTATTGAGATTCCCCCCTTGGAAATGATGTGACCGAGCAGCTTTCCCTCAAGAACAACAAAAATGATTTTCTTAGGATTTAGAGAGATGCCATACTTCCTATAGTGATCAAAGATTTTCTTTATGTGAGAAACATGGTGTTCTCTCTTCTTTGAAAAGACTGTCACATCATCCAAATATACTACTACACATTGACCACCTAGCCTTCGGAACGCAATGTCCATGTCTTGCTGAAAGGTAGTTCCTGCATTAATTAAGCCAAACGGCATTCTCCAGTACGTGAAGGTTCCCCACTTTGTGCGAAAAGTGGTCTTGAGTCAGTATTCCTCTGTTACTAGCACTTGGTTATAACCAAAGAAGCCGTCTAGTTGGGAAAAGAGTTCTGATCCTGATACCATCTGCAGTATTGGTTCCATTGGGGGTACCAGATAGTTTTCTTTATCGGAAGCTTTTTTTAAGTTCCAAAAATCTACACACAGCCTGATCTCTCTTGATTTATTCCACACGAGAACTAGATTAGCCACCCATTCACAATGTCATACTTTAAAAATAATATTGGCCTCCAACAATTTTTATAACTCTTTCTGTATTAGAGGCTCGAGTGTCGGATACATCCTTCTTAACTGTTGCTGAAAATGTTTGACACCTTCCTTCATAGGTATTATGTGTTGAATGATGCGGGTGTCATATGTCTTTAGATCTTCATAGGTCCAAGCGAACACATCTTTATATTGCTGGAAAAGTTTAATGAATCTACTTCTTTCTTCCAATGTACAACATTTACCAAGACTGGCATACTTTGGTTCTGCTTCTGTGCCCAATTTTATTAATTGGTATTGCATGGCTGAGCTATGGGTTTTGGCATTCACAGGTCTCCTGAACTTGCTTTGCAATTCGAAAAGTGCTTCTAGAGTTCTTACGCCTTTGGGCATGAAGTTCCCTTTCACTGTATCTTTATTTTGTAGGTTTGAGTCATGCTCTTCTTCCTATATGATGGTTTCCTGAAAGGGATTTTCATTGGCTAAGAAACTGATAATCTGATCATCTTCATCAAATACTCTGAAATTTGTGATGTTGTCCGGAACAGAAGGCCTGAAAATTAATTCAATAGAACATTTATTATTAGTGGGTACTAATATGGAAACTGAAGTGGCTAACAGATCAGCTACAACGTTTTGCAATCTTGGGACAGAATTGATGTTAAAAGCATCAAAACATGAAAATAAATTCCAAACTTCTGCTTGATAACCTTTTAAATGTGGTGAAAGACAATGAATCGTATTCCTTATTTGCCTAACAACAATTTCAGAATCACCAAAGAATTTCAAAAACTTAACATTAAGACCAATGGATTTCTTCAAACCTTGAATGAGAGCTTCGTATTCTGTGGTATTATTAGTACACTCGAACTCTAACCTACATGATAACAAATGTTTGTTTCTATCATGATCAATTAAAATGCAACCGGCCCCAGATCCTTCCTGAGTCTTAGAGCCATCAAAGTAAAGAGTCCAGAAGATATTCTCTTCTTTAACTAAATTAGTTTCATTACTGTCTAAATTAGTGACTAAATCTACTATATTACAATCAATATCATCAGCCCGTGAAAAGTGAAGGAGATCGGACTGTTTGTCTGAAATATGGCTAACTTCTTCTGATTTATAGTTCCCAGGTTCGACTTCCAAGAAGTAATTTCCTAAAACTGAAGACGAAAAAGTCACAGCTTCATTTTTTCCCTCTAACTGAGTGACATTTTGTTTCATCTTTGGCTCCCTTAATATCTTGATCTCATTCTGTAGATTTTGATAGGGCAGCCACAGATGAGACCAATCTATTGCAAAATAGCCATTAAGTTTCGCAGACCAGTCCCTCCTCAAAATTAGACCATATGCCTCAGGGATATCGACCACCATTATATCAATGAATTGACAAACTCGAGGATTGGATGACAACCTAATAAGTACATCTTTCAGTTCACCAATAACCTTGACAACAGTCCTATCTAATTGAATGATTTGAGATGGGGATGGGATTGGCTGTCCATTGATCTTTTTGCAAATTGACAAAGGCATGACATTTGAACTAGCGCTTGAGTCTACCAAACAATTATGCACATTGTGAATGAAAATCTCAAAGGTTAGGAGAAAAGGAAAAGTTTGAGATTTTAATTTTCTGCCAATACTTGCCTCATTAATTTATGGTTTCTCATCAGTGTTTTCTACGGAGACACTTGTTTGTGGATCTAAGGCTTCCATTAATCTCTTCCTCTATTGCGGTAAGCTACACATATCAAAAATGGAAACATTCACTTTTGTTTTCTTAATATCCTTGATTATATCATAGCTCATGTCACATCCCTTTGAAATCTTTGATTGATTTTCTGTTTTATTTAAAGAAGCTTGTGGGTGTTTGATTATTTTTGAGTTTGGTTCTTTAGTTACTATAGGAGAAACTACCGGGTTTGTCTTGGGTTGGGGAGGAATGACAGTTATGTTCTGCCTCGGTATTGAATTAGATCTTTCTTTAGGTGTTTCTATTGATGGATCGATCACTGGGCCTTTACTCCTAGTAGTGATGTTAATAGATGTTGTTTGCACTTCATCTACGAGCTCTTCACAAGATAGCTCTTGGGCAGGGGTCCAATCCCAAAGGATCATCGTAGTGTCGGGAGCTGGTTCTTCATTGTCAAGAATTTGTTCTTGTTGGGGGTTTGTTTGCTTGGGCATTTGTGCATCTAACATTTTGTTCATTACTAAGCTCATCAAATTAATCCACTGTGGGCAGCTTTTCTCCGAGTGTTGTTCTTGGTGGAAAATGCAGAAGTGGTCCATGCCTATTTCATTCATATTTAGTACAGCAAAATTGTTTACTGGTGGGGTTGGCTGTCCATTTTCTTCTTTCTTTTTATAGAAATGCTTGAAAGGTGGTCTTGAAGAACTTGCTTCCTTATCCTTTTCTAGATCCACAATCTTATTGGAGAGTTTCTGCATCATTTTAATGACATTTTCTAAATCTGTCACGAGTTCTTCTTTATCCCTAGTTAATAGAAAAGGTTTCTTAATCGTTGACGGCTTAACCTCTATATCTAGAGCATGTTTAGCGATGCTTCTAGCGTCCTCTTCCACTTTCTTGGCTTCTTCAAAATTTTCTATTAGGGTAGGTTTTTTTGTTCTCTTGACGAACATTGCTAGCGGGGATTTAAGAGCTATTGTATAATACTCTACTAAGCATTCTTCAGCGGGATTTGTTGCATCACTAAAATTATTTAACACTGTTGTGAACCTCTGGTTAAACTCTTGAATGTTCTCATTCTTTTCCATTCTCATAGACAACAATTATTTCATGAGAGTAGCTACAGTTTTATGATTGCCATACTTTTTAAGAAAACATTTCTCAAAATCTTCCCACCTTGTTATCGAACCAGCTTGCAAACTAAAGTACAAGGAAGATACTTTAGGTTCGGAAGTATAAGGAAAGAGGCAACAAACCACATCCTCGTATTCCACATTTAGAAGATTTAGAGCTAAATAAAAGCTTTTAAGGTGGTCTTCAACAGAAATTCCTTTGCTAGGGTCATACTTAGGTAAAACATTTTCTGGGTTTTTTGGTAAATCATGGAATGATCTGACTACACTTAATGCTCCCCTGGATCTCCATGTGGGTACGGCCATGACTCCTAGCGGAGAACGTGGTGGTGTATGTGGTGGTGAGTTAAGAGGAGTATGCCTTGGAGTATGCTGTTGTTTTGTATTCATGGGGGTCTTAGGTCTAACTTCGTCAAAAGGTTCGGTGATTTCTTCTAGAGATAAATCTAACAATTCTTCTAGACTTTGAACAAGAATGGAATCCCTTGTACACTGAGGATTTTTTTGAGGAGATCTGATTCTGGGTAACAGAGGAACTGTGGTTAGCCCTCCAAGACTTCTCACGTATGAGCAAGTATGTCTCCTGAAGTGATTTACTTCTTCAAAAGGGACAGCATACAATGTTTCTGGCTGTTCTGTTTCAGGATTAGGATCTTCTTGATTCCTTGATTCCAGATCTCGAAATTCAGGGATGACTGTTTTAGATGGGTTTTCAATGGAATTTTTACCAACAAAAGAATCTCTTCTGCTAGCGATGCACTGGTGGCCCTCCTTCTAGCGCTAAAAATTGTTGATGCCTCGAATATCGCTGCTTCAATCAGGAAGGGATTCTCCCCGGTAAGCAAGCCCAATTAAATCGCTCACCGTTTGGTGTGGGGAATCCGTCCGGTTAACGGTTCTGGCTAACATGTGAGGTTTAAAGATTTGTTTATTTTACCGGTTGTGGCCTAATCCACCGGTTATATATTTTGTATTTAATATGATATGCATGTGCCCTAAATTAAATGCATGTGGTAAACAAATCTATGCTAATCTAGTTTCAGTCTAAATTATCCTATCCTTATAAAAAGCAAATTTAAAGAATGAGTAATAAACTGAAAATACACCCAAGAACTTCACAGATAGCTATTAAATTGGAAGGAGCATTTAAAGCAGAAATAAATATTATCCAAGATAGCTTAGATAAAGATAAGCATTCTATCACCCATTTAACACAGAAATTTTGCAATGGAAATGAAACCATTCATAGCAGAGAATTAATTCACAATAGCCAGGAAATATCTCATAGGAAATGTATGAAAAAATGCAGAAATAGTTCAGCAATTATCCAACAAGACTCCAAGCAAAGTGTTGTGCTGGCTTCCACAGGCCCAAAACAACTTTTCCTATTCATGTAGCAGAAATAGTTCATGTACAAGACAGAAACGTCCTTTCACCTGCCAAAAGTCCTTTCTTTCTCCCTCTAATAAGCTATATATAGCTTTACAAGATGTGCCAGGAGTTGCCACATATACCCTAACTGTTTATATTCCTCTAATTTGTCCTTAGTGCACAACTACAGATTCGTAGAATGCCTTCCATATAAGACAAAGACAGAGCCAACTGTCTTTTAAAGCATTTATACAATAAAGGAATTTCAGTTTTCCTCATATTAAGACAAATAATAATTCTGATAGTTTATCTATTTCATTTGGCTTCTCTTTGCTGCCTCGCTGACTCATCTTCACCAACTGGCTCGCTTGTGGATGTTGAGTGCTCTACACTTTGGATATGAGTGGCCTAGTGACTGAGCTCTTGCCTTTGATGCAATCTCATGCTTGCGCAGGTCTTATTTGATAGTGGTTGTGCCTACTGCTAAGGCTTGAGCAATGACATCTGCTTGCAGTTCTGCTAAGCGCAATTCTCTCTATTGAGGTTGCTCCTTTAACTCTGTGAGCCCCTAAATTTGCAAAGTAGCGGCAGTCATATCTTCTTGCAGGCATTTGTGCTCCATACTCGCATATCATCCTGCAATAACAAAATAGCGTAAGTAAGATTTTGACAAAGACTTTAAACGAATATTTGCAATTTTGTGCTAAGCGGTGATCGCAACATTAAGTCCTGCACCAAAGTGGTGAGTGTAAATTTAAGGCTTGTGTGAAAAATATGCGCCAAAACTAGATTTGAGGGTTACGCTGGTGAAGAAGTAAGACATAACCTTTTGCGCCATAGACGGGAAGCTTATAATTAAAAACTCTGCGATCATAAGTGGGACCTTCTGGCGGCATTTTATGATTGGTAGTGGCGTGACAACGGTGATTTTGAAGGCTAACTAATGCGCCATAGTGGAGAAAATATCATCAAGACTTGCGCTGGACGGGTGGCAAACGGTCGGCATAATTAAGTGTAGCTCTTGCGATCACGGTGGGGAAATTATCACTAGGACCTGCACCCAAAAGATGCGCCATAGTCGGGGAAAATATCACCAAGATTTGCGTTGGATGGTTTGCAAAAGGTCGGCAAAAATATCGTTAGAAACCGTGCCGCAGCGCGAGGATTAATTTTAAACCTTTACGCTTTGTCGCGAAGTTTGGTCATAAAAAAAAAACTGTGCTTAATGCAATAGATGGTTTTTCCTTAGTAAAAAAAACCAAACAAAAATCTTTGGAAGGTTTGTCTTAAAAATCAACCCATTGGTGATTTTAAGGCTAAGCCATGTGCTGGTGTTGGCCAAAATAAAATAAATCTTGCACTTCTGTCGCAAAAGTTGTCATTAAAAACTGCGCTTAATGCTAAAGATGTGCCAAAGAGTTCCAAAGACTTAGAATATTTTTGTACCGACGTCCTTTATGAAGTTAAACTTTGTGCCGAAGAAGGCGGCCAAAATAATGCTAGGAAAATGCGCCATTTAGGATTTAATCTTGCGCCGCAGGCGGCCATAATATACCTTCGAAACCCGCCCAAAAGCACGCAAATCAAAGTTGACTCAAGCGCCGAAAGCGAAAAAAATGGAGTTAAAACTTGCGCCGAAGAGGCAGAGTTAGGTTTGCGATTACGCCAAGCAGAAGAGTTAAGGCTAAAAATTGCGCTGAAGAAAAAAAGCAACTTTTCCTTAGAGAAAATAATTGAGAAATTTTTTGGAAAGCAAGCGTTGAAATTTTTCCAAGCTAAAGAGAAAAACTAAGTCTGAAAGACAAGAAAAACACTTGTTACAAAACATGCAAAAGGAGGGGCCCCAAATATTTTTCAAGAAAAATTTAGAGGGGGATGTTTTAGCAACAACAAGACATTACCATATAATTTGACTATGTTCTAAATCTAAATATATTTGGAAACGGAGTTTGTTTTGGAAACGGTTTAAATGATAAATTTCATTTATTTTATAATCTAAATACCCCAGCGACGGAACCATTAGATGGAATATATAGTGGAATTACATTCATATCCTATCTTTTTCTTATCCTCTGATCCTAAGGGTCAAAAGACGACATATAAATTTTAAACATACCAAGAGATATATTTGTACAAGAGTATAAACAAGTTTATAGTCTATTTAGATGCATAATAAAAATTCTTCCAGGGGTGGATGTGAAACAAAAATTAAAATTCCTACTGTAATTAATTTAAACAAGTAGGAAAATAGAACAAAGAGCCTAGCGCTACTGGCTGGAAAATAGAAATGAAACAACCATTCCTCCCAACCAACTCCTAGAGCAACCAAGTCTCACTTGCTCCAGAACCCCCGAACCTAATCGCTAAACCACAAGAGCAAAATCCACTTAATGCGTCATCTCTTACATTATTAGATTCAATCCCCATCCAATGCTAGCCTCCTGTTGCTTATGGACATACTTTTATATAGTATTTTTCCTAGGACTTGGTTATTTATGAGCCTCCTTTTCTTTGACACTCAACTAAGAGTTGTGACCTGATTTTGGGGAAGACTCCTTTTGCACCTTGATTTCTCACTGAGCAGCTTCAACCACTTGGCTTTTCCTCTTGTGGTTCAGCAATCTCTCATGCAACAGTTATTTCATTTATGTCCCCCCTTTATTATTTTTATTCAAAAAAGAATAATCCATTACATTGTTTTTATTTTTGACTTCATGTCAAAAATATTTAATTATAAACAAACATAAAATAAATATTCTAAATTATTTAATAATACTTTATTCAATCCTGGTGTATTACATACACCTCCTCTTAAAGGATAACACCATCCTCTGTGTTATTATTTTTCTATATTTATTCTTCCATTTCTTCATCCTAGAATAGGATTGGATATGCCTCCCACATATCGCTTTCCAATTCCTAAGTGGACTCTTTCGGACTAAGGTGCTTCCATTGCACCTTGACTTGTCCAATGGTACAGTTCCAGAGTAAAAGTTCTCTTCTCTCGAGGATGCGCTCTAGTCCCACCTGGAACATTGCCTCAGGTTCCACCTGTATAACATTACAATCAATCACATGAGTAGTGTCATGAACATACTTCTTTAAAATGAACACGTGAAAAACATAATGTACTTTAATAGTAGGTGGTAGGGCTAACTGATATGCTACGGGCCCTAGTTTAGTCAAAATTTCAAATGGCCCACAATACCTAGGTGCCAATTTTGAATACCGTTCCAACCTTAAGGATCTTTTCTTGGGTATTACGTTTATATACACATGCTCGCCTACCTAGAACTTTCGATGAGTTCTTTTCAAGTTAGCATAACTTTTCTTCCTGTCTTGGGAAACCTTCAAATTTTCTTGTACCTGCTTCACGGTTAGTTCCATATCTTTTAACAATTTAGGTCCTAACATTAATCGGTCTACTAGACTGCTCCATGAAATGGAAATATTACATTTACATCCATACAAAATTTCAAAGGGACTCATACAAGCTGATACTTGAAAATGATTATTGTAAGCAAATTCTACTGAGTGTAGGTAATCTTCCCACTTACTTGATTTGTCCATTAAATACATTCTTAGCATGTCCTCTAGGACTTGGTTTACCCTTTCAGTCCACCCATCCGTTTGCGGATAATATGCAGTACTGAAATTCAACTGAGTACCTAACCCTTCAAACAAAGCTTCCCAGAAATTACTTATAAATTTTACATCTCTGTCTGAGATTATTACCTTCAGTATGCCATGTAACTTGAATATCTCTTTCATAAATATATCTGCAATGTTAACAGCCTTATAAGTAGATTAAATTGAGCTACTTTGCTTAATTTATCGACTACGACCATGATTGAGTCGTGTTGTCTAAAATTTTTAGGTAGGCCGGTTATAAAGTCCATGCTGATTATTTCCCATCTCTATTATGGAATGGGCAGCAGTTGTAATAACCCAGCGGGATGTTGGTGTTTAGCCTTGACTTGCTAGCATTCTATGCAATGAGCTAAGTATTCTGCTACTTCTTTCTTCATGTTGGGCCAAAAATAGTTTTTCTGATCATGGTGATCATCTTCTAGTATCCAGGATGTCCTGAATATGGTCATTTTGGTAACTCATTCATGACTATTAATTTAACTAATGTTGTATTTGGTATGTACAATCTATTTTTATGTAGCACTAACCCTCTTTAATTTAAACAGAAATCTGTTTTATCTGGTTATTTTCATTTTCAGTAGTCTTTTCCTTTAAATTTTGGTACTCTTTATTAGAATTTTCTGCATTTAAAATTTGATTTTCTAAATCAAATTCGTAAGTGCTGCTCGCAAATAATAAATTTGCATGACGACTTAAAGCGTCTGCAACTTTGTTTTCTTTACCTTTAATTTTTTTTATTTTGAAGTCATATTCGCTTAAAAATGACATCCACCTTGCTTGTCTAGCGTTTAAATTTTGTTGATCAAACAAGTATTTTAGGCTTATGTTATCTGACATTAGTAAAAAATTTCTTCCGATGAGGTAGTGTCACCACATCTTTATTGCTTGTATAATTGCAACAAGTTCTAAATCGTGTGTAGCGTAATTTTTTTCATGTTGTTTTAATTTTCGAGGTTCGTAGGCCACGACATGATTTTCTTGAGTTAGTACCCCACCTAATCCTTCATTGCATGCATCAGTGCATACAATGAAATCCTTAAAATGATCATAATTTTTTAGCATAGGGGTGGTGGTTAACAGATGTTTTAGTTGATTAAAACTTTACATACATTTTCATTCCAATCAAACCTTTTACCTTTCTTTTGTAGTCAGTTTATGGGGTAGGCTATCTTAGAAAACCCTTCAATAAAATTTCGATAATAGCCTGTAATCTCCATAACTGATCTTATGTTAGTTACATTTTTAGGAACTGGCCATTCGGTGATAGCCTTAATCTTGTCGGGGTCGACAAATATTCCATCCTTAGACACTACGTGTCCTAGATATTTAATTCTGTATTTATAGAAATCACAATTGTTAAACTTAGCAAGCAAGTGTTGTTCTCTTAAAATTTGCAGAACTATTTTTAAGTGTTCTTCATGTTCTTGTTCATTCTTTGAATAAATCAGTATATCGTCGATGAAGACGACTACGAATTTATCTAATTACTTGCTAAAAATACTATTCATTAAACACATAAAATCTGCAGGTGCATTTGTTAAACCAAAAGGAATTACGACAAACTCGTAATGACCATAACGAGTTCTAAAAGCAGTTTTAAAGATTTCTTGATCTTTGATCTGTACCTGATGGTAGCGAGAACTTAAATATATTTTAGAAAAGATTGTATCCCCTTGGAACTGATTGAATAGATCGTCTATCGAGGGTAAAGGATATCGATTTTTAATAGTCATTTTATTTAATTGTCGATAGTCTATGCATAATCTTAAGGTTATGTCTTTCTTCTTTACGAATAAGATTGGTTCTCCCCAAGGGGAAACATTAGGTCGAATGTACTTCTTGTCAATTAATTCTTGTAGCTGTGTTTTAAGTTCTGTAAGTTCTATTATATTCATCTAATACAAATATTTTGATGTTGGTACCACTCCTGGTATCAGATCTATTGTAAAGTCTATGTCCCTTTTCGGAGGTAGTCCAGGGACTTCTTCCAGAAAGATGTCTTTAAAATATTTTGAGATAGGTATATCTTCCACTTTAAGTTTTTTATCTTGATCTTTATCAGCTAATACATAAAAATAAATTACTTTACATCCCTTACGTACAGATCTCTTCATTTGTAAAGCTAAGATTTCTCTAATAGTTGTTTTTCTAGGAATTCCTATTACTTTAATTGTATTTCCAGTGTTATCTATGCATGTAAAATTTTTGTCATAACAATTCAACATAACCTTGTGTTTATCCAACCAATCCATTCCTATCAACATATCATAGGAACCTAACCATAAAATATTCAAATCAACATGCTTATTAAACTCATTCATCAATACTTCACAATTTTTCACATAACTAGTGACCTTATGTTTAGTACCTATGGATAACTGTACCAGCCAAGATTTTTTGAATTTTTCTGTTACCAATTTACATAACTCAACAATCCCAGGTGTTACATAACTTAAACTTGCACCCAGATCAATTAGTATGGAAATAGGTTGACTTTTTATCATACCTTCGATCTCGACCATTGAAGCTTGATGGTCTGCGTGTCTGTTCTCCAATGCAACACTGATTTTGGGCATATTTCTCGCCATGTCTCCAACTGTAACAACTTCCTGAATGGAGTTGACTTTTTAGGACAGTCTTTAAAATATTGTGGGGCACCACATTCCCAACATTTTAAGGGTTCCCTCAATGCAATGTTTTTATTAAAATTATTAGAAGGTTCTCTTTCTTTTACTGCAGGGTGTTGTGGCTTAAAACCTCTATAATTACTACCCTAATACCCTCTGTAATTATTTCTAGAATTTCTGTGAAATTTACTATTACTATTTTTCTTAAAGTTATCCTGTCTTTTTGTGTTCCAATTAGGCATATTTTCTCTTTTATTCTTATTCTACTCATAACAGTAATTCGCTTTTCTCATTGCTTCCTCCAACGTCTTTGGGTTGTCATATTCAATTCACTCTTTAAATGGAGTAGGAAAGCAACTGAGAAAGCATTGTATTTTTGGTTTTTCATCTATTATGTAAGGTACATAACGAAGCAGACTTAGGAATTTACTACAGAGTTCTTTCATGGTCAAAGCACGTAACCTTAATTCATAGAACTCTTTCACTTTTTCTTCATAGTATTGTTCTGAAATATACTTTTCTTTAAAAAAATTCTTAAAAATTTTCCAGGTTACTTGTCGCTCTTTTATACCCTTTACTTTCTTGATATCTTGCCACCAGATATATGCTTTTCCACTTAAGTTATAAATGGCAATTTTTTCCTTTAGTTCATCAGAATAGTGGTAAATCTGGAAGTATTTCTTCATTCCAAGAAACCAGGCTTCTTCCTCTTCTCCTTTCTCAATTTCACCATTAAACATAAGAGGTTTAATTTTTTTAAATTCTCTTGAAATTTCTTCATAGGGTCTGTACTTCTTTTTATCTTTATGACCGTCATTACTTTAACTAGAATCCTGACATTCTTGTTTTTGTGATTCTTCACTGGATGTTTCATCCCCATGGATGGAAAATTCCATCTTTCTCCCCTTACGTTTATAAGGTGTATCTTTTGTCTTATCTTCTTTAGTTTCTTTGTTTTTATCTTTTTCAATACTGTGTATTTTAGCCAGCAGAATATTATTTAGCTCTTCTTGTGCTTTCATAATTCGTTCATTTTCATCCCTAACTCTTTTTAATTCTGACCTCAATTCTTTTACAATTTGTTGTAATTTTGACGGATTGTCGGTTCTACTCTCATATAAGTTACCCAAATTTCACCTCCTTCATTGTTCACCGTTATTCTAGGGGGTGATTCTTCTCCTTCAGGCATTCCAAACTCCTCCATAATTTCCTACAAAAATAAAGTTTTCTTCCTCTTCCTGTTTAGTAAGAGAATTAAACCCAAGAATAAAAATAAAATAAAAATTAGATTAGTTTTATGTTATACGCAACTGCAATGTTGTGCCAGTTCAGGCCAACTGTTGTGACCATGCTCTGATACAATTTTGTCATGAACCTCAAAAAATCATAAAAATTTTTTTTTATTTAAGCATGTAAGTTGTAAAGCCATCATTTTTACTATCAAACATCTCTATGTTCGTAGCGAGTAACATCTATGGTGATAAGTTTGTCAAGCTTGGAGAGTTTCTAATGTAATTTATAACTGCTTGGTTAGGTTGCAAACATGGTGGATGCTTCACCAAAAGCAAGTGGCATATCGTCAACAAAATTGAAGGTGATAACTAAAATTTTCCTGTTCTTGTTATCGGTTTTATATAACATTTTTGCTTGGCCCTAAGGCTAAGTTTGGAATCCTTGATCCTAGTATTAACTATGTGTTACATTTCAAGTTGTAAGCACCAAAAAAGGAGTGGGGACTATGGCTATAGTATTAATCCCAAAATTTAAAGTCTAACCTTTGTTTTAATTACAAGTTTTAACCATGCAATGCATGCATGATTGTAATGGGGACTATGGATATTTTCCATAGTCTAACCTTGATCCGAGAGCATTATAATAAAGTTTGATTTAATATTTATCCCACTATTTGAGTTTGATGGTTTTTTGTAATATGGTGGATGGTAGCATTTAATACGCCACCCTGGCTGCAATTTTATTGCACAGCCAAGCTTTATGGCCTATGCTGGAAAGCGATCTCCATTGTTCATTTGTATAGGAGGATGTGAAGGGTTTCAAAAGGGTTTTAATGTGTTTTCTTGATGTCTTAACCTCCATTATTGTTATGGTTGTTGTTGGCGAGCTTCTGTGAGCAGAATCTCTGCGTTCATCATGGTGATTTGTAAAACCCGGGTAACTATATTGTGATTGGTGATGGAATTCTCGTTTTGGTTGTCTTGCGAGGTTATTACGAGATTTGGAGGCCTCCATCCACATCTCTTCCTAGTAGCTTTGACTGGAGCACAATTCTGGTTTCCTCGAGCCGCCATTAACAAGGTAAAATCCCAACTCTCTTTAGAAAATATTATACTGTATTAATTCTTCTTCCAATTTCAAGGTTTAAATCATGCATTCATCTTGTAGGTGGCTTGCATTCATCTTGCAATATTTTCCCACAGAACAGGTAACGTATCCAAATCTTAATAAGATATTGGTTTCATTCTCCATTACGGTTTGTTAAAAAAATTTATTGACAGTGGTTAAACAAATGCAGAAGGTGGGCTCTTGTGGGAAAGGCGACAGGGTCACCTCCTCCCAGCCCCGCATCTTAAAACACCCAAGGCAAGAAGAAAAATCGACCCTTACTCTATCAATTCATAAATTAATTGCTAGCATTACTAGATTCTTTACTACGTCATTTGTTTGTTTTAGGTGAACCTTTTACAGGGTTTGGTGTTGTGGAAGAGGTTTAGTCTTCATCTTCAACAGATAATTTCACCTTTAAATCGGTCTATTCTTAGGGTTTATAAGCTACCAGATAGGGCTTTTCACCTTCTCGGCCTCATTCATTAACTTAGTTATATGTGCTTTGCTTGTTTGCTTGTTTAAGGGTTGGCAAAGTGTAAACACGACTGCCATCATGGATGGCTTACTCCGATGTAATTTATTTTTTAATGTATAAGGCTGTAATGTTATTAGAGAATGCCATTTGAAAATGGCTTACGACCATCAGGCTACAAACAAGTCTTTCAATCCACTACCGTTTACAATTTAATTCTTAATATAGGGGTTATAATACCGTTAGTGGATGTTATTGACATGGGCTTATAGCCACAGGTGTACGCGATGGTGAAATCCATTTGTCATTGGTTATAATTAGATCTTTATTATGAACCAGAGGGTCCTTTATGATTTCTGTAAAATATCCAGAATGATATTGTGGTTTATAGATGAAATTTTATACGGTTTTAGTTAACTCCTTTTTAATTAATATGCTTATACTATGTTTCTAAAATGGATATTTGAAAAGCACCTAGTTGATTTTCTTATTTATAACCCTCGACAGGGTTTTGATTCGGGATCTAACACCCTTTCGACTTGATTTGGTTTGTTTAATGATTAATTGCCATATTGTAACTCAGTCGTTTGATCAATGATTATACTATGAATACCCTAAATTCAGTTGATTGTATTTGTAGTAGTTCAAGGGTTTTATAATGTACCCATCAATTTAACATGCCTATAATGTAGTGAGGGTATTGCTTCGAATTGGATCTTGGTCGGTCGATTCTCGATCTGTGATAAGTTTATGTAATGAAATGTTTAAAATTAAGTCTATATATAAGATTAGGATAAATGACTGTATCAGCCGACTTGCTTAGTTTCTTATCGAACTTCGACAGTTTATGTTATGGGAGTTAGAGTATATTCTAACCTCGTCTTTTAACTAAATATATAATCTATTATACTTGCTGTACTAAAAACAATTACTTTGCCTAGTTTAAGCAATCGTACAGTAGTTATATTATAGACATTATGTAAATATTTGATCCAGAGATCACTAATCCCTCTAGATATCCTTGAGATCTCAAGTAGTATGAGTCTTGATATCAATATATGCTCATAAAAATATAGACTCAAACAACTAGATCTGCATTTACCAACTGAAATATAAATGCAATCACACACATAAACAACAAATATACCCTGGAACCCTTTCGGGAAAAACCATCTAACTATAGGGCTATCTTCTCTCTCGAGCCCAGAGCATATAGATATAAATGAGACAATACAATACACGATTGCGTCAGTAGAAAACTCAACCGGTCCAAAACTGGACAGGCTCTACTTTGCATGCATTCAGCTTATGCATGCACTAGATGAGTAAGCCCCAACTATCAAACTGGATCTGAGTAATATGAATATGCCTCTGACTAATCTCCCCTCTCTCTATCTCACTACTCTGATATGCTCTGAATTTGAAGAATCCCTCTAATGGACTCGACCTACTCTGTATGCACAAGTGCGCCCTACCTCCAGATGTCAAATGCTCGTACCGAACCGGATCTAAGGAGATCTGAGATGTGATCGTCCCTAACCTTCCTCCAATGTTGAGGAAAGGCTATCCTAGAAGTCGCACACTCCGAATCGGTCAATCCAGCTCCAAACGAGCTTCTCCCTCCTTGGGAAATGCCCCCTCCTCCAAGAGACTCTTGTCTCTTCCAATCCAATCAGAAATCACATTAATGAGCTCTCTCAGCTCACAGTGTTGGGTGTCTAGCCTCTCTAGAACTGAAGGTCACTGATCCAGCTCAGATATGACCTTCCTAGCTCCTGCAACAGCTCCTCTCTCTCACAGAAACTAGCCCTGCATGCACAACCACACCCTCCTCACTCTAGCAGTATCTGTCTCCGACAATGCAACTGAGTAACCTCATCTAGGGACCCCCTGCCTCTATAAATAATCTCAGCGATGAATTAGGTTTTCCAAAACCCTAATTCTTGGTGCATGCAAAAAGTCACCTTTGCATGCATTCACTGAATGCTGACATGTCATGCAAAACTCAACCATGCAAAGGTCAAACCCCTCCGAAATATATGCATGCAACCCCCACTGGACTCATGCCACTGAGTAGAGTGCATCTCACCCTCTACTCCATACTGATGCCAATGCAGCTAATGTACCTCCATGTAAGGCATCTGAACCATGGATGACATCCCAAAGTTACCACACTCTAACACATTACCATATAATTTGACTATGTTCTGAATATAAATATATTTGTGTTATCTCCGCAAACAAACATAGACTAGTTGTTGTTTTCTAGGTGATAGGAAGTCTTTCAAATTTTCATTTTCATATACATTTGAGGATCTTTTTCAAGAGTTTGAAGTATCTAATAAAGTTTGAAATAACATTTGATGTTACTTTTTCTCCAAAACGAATTTTCGGGTTTCAGTAGCTTAGGCGAACATGGCAATTGTTCATTAGCTACCGAAAACCCAGCTTTCGGCAGCTTACAGCATGGAAGACAAAACTCTTCAAGCTACCAAAAGGAAAGGCACGTGTCATGTATCAAGGAGCAGTTTTCGGTGGCTTCGGCGGATACGATAGTTGTTCATTAGCCACCAAAAAGCAAGTTTCTGGCAGCTTACTGTTCAAAGGCAAAGTTGTCCACAACTACCGAAAGCAGAGGCATTTGTAAACACTTTTTCGGCAACTTACGTGGTTAAAGGTGAAATCATCAGCTACCGAAATTAATTCAGTTTCAAACGGTGGAGATGTCTAATCAAGGGCTTAGTCATGAAGTTTAAAAAGGGATCCATCATTCCTTAACCGCCGAAAAGCGTCACTGCTAGCAAAGACACGATCTCTCTAAGGTAAATCCTACTGCAATCATGATCTCACCCTAGCCGATTGAACCCTATTGTAAAGTTAGTCACAGCAGATCTAATGAACAAATAAATCAGTCACAACAGATGAATAAGAAGATACGGTGCAAAACTGTGCAAAACATGCAGCAGTGCTCTCTATCCCAGAAAGGGTGAAATGAATTACAATACAAACTGTTACAATGAACAGAGCAATTCGAATTGCCTAAGGAGGTCATTCGAATCACTGAATGGAATAGCTTGACTCAATCTAGGAGTCCTCATCAATCATCGGTGTTGCTCATCAATCACAACAAACAGTCATCCAGGTGTCAAGCTGAGTCTAACTGATCATAATAAATGTAACTGAAGTGTGTAGCACTGATATAGGATCTGGAGGCTCAGTGGGGGCGCATGGGAGGCTAACTGGAGTCAGAGAAAGTCACCTAATCGAACTGGAGGTCAATCGGAGGTGAAACAGTCAGTCAGGAGTGAAATCGGAGTGAAATCAATCAGAATCGGAGCTAACTGAATGTAACTGGAGTGAATCTGCAGTGGTAGGTGAGCAAGTGCGCCCTTCTCAGTCAGTAGGTGAGAGGAGGGCGCCTTTCAGCTTAGGAGGGCTAAAACTCTGTGGAAAGTGGCTCCCGGGTGCTAGAAGAAGGTGGATAAGGTGCTGGAGGCATCAAACTGGTGACTGGACTGCATATCCTGAAATAGATCATGCAAGATCCTGAAGTAGATATGTATCCCGAAATAGATGATCCTGAAATAGATATGTATCCCGAAATAGATGATGGATATCCGAACACCCCCCCTCAAGCTAGACTATGATGTGCCAACTAAAATAATGTGGGGCCCTAGTAACTAAGACCAAAGGTCACCCCAATACAATAATCCAAAAAATGCTGAAAAATAAACTAAGTGAGGAAAGAGGGAAAACCCAGTGGGAAGAAAGCCCCCCCTCAAGTCTAAAGCATAATAATGAATCAATCTGTCTCCACCATGATGGAACTCACCCCCAACAGTGAACGGAGGTAAGAGAACTTCTTCTCAGTGAAGCTCTTGGTGAAGATGTCTGCAATTTGCTCATCAGTAGGGCAATATTGCAGAATGATGGTGCGGTCATGCACCAACTGTCGAATGTAATGCATATGAATCTCAATGTGCTTGGTCCTCTGCCGCTGAACTGGATCTGTGGAGATCTTGATAGCACTTTGATTGTCACAAAATAGGACAGTCGAAGTAGTGCCACCAAAACCAAACTCGGAAAGAATACCCTGCAACCAAACTGCCTGAATGCAGGCATTGACTGCCCCTCGATACTCTGCCTCTGCTGAAGAAAGTGCAATGGCTGCTTGCTTTTTGCTGGACCAGCAAATAGCACCATGACCAATCATGAAAACATAACCGGAAGTTGACTTCCGATCAATGCTATCACCTGCCCAATCTGAATCAGTAAAACCAATGAAATCTAGCTCAGAATCTGCAGCATAATGTATGCCAAACTGTCTCGTACCTTGCACATACTGCAAGATCCGCTTGGCTGCTCGCCAATGAAGCTCATGTGGCTGCTGCATATATCTCGACACGGCACTCACGGCATATGAGATATCAGGCCGTGAATGTGTCAAATAAAGTAGTGAACCAATCAACTGTCGATACATACTGCAATCTGCAAGCGGTGTGGAATCTCCCTCCTCAAGACTGATTCCTGAGAGGAATGGGAACGGGGCTGCCTTACATTCAGCCATATTAAACTTCAATAACAGGTCGGAAGCATATTTTTGCTGAGATATAGTGATCCCATCGAAATTTTGAGCTATCTCCAAGCCCAAAAAGTGACTCAGCAAGCCCAAATCGCTCATGTCAAAAGCTAGATTTAAGGCAGTTTTTAGCTTGTTTATTGAAGTAAGTGTGCTACCAGTAATAAGCAGATCATCAACATAAAGTACAATAACCAACAAATTACCTTTAACTCGCTGAAGATAGACATTCGGATCAGATTTGCATCTTTGGAAATTCTGAGAAAGAAGGAAGGAGTCCATCTTTGCGTACCAAGCTCTTGGGGCCTGTTTTAACCCGTACAAAGACTTCTTCAATCTACAAACCAATGATGGATCTGATGTATAACCCTCTGGCTGCTGCATATAGACCTCTTCAGCAAGGTCTCCATGTAAAAATGCACTCTTCACATCCATGTGATGCACCTCCCAGTGCTTGGATGCGGCAATAGCTAAAACAAGGCGGATGGAATCCATCTTTGCAACCGGTGCAAAGGTCTCTGTGTAGTCCACTCCTTGGACTTGGGAAAAACCTTTTGCCACCAACCTTGCTTTATATTTGCTGATAGTGCCATCAGAAGCAACTTTAGTACGGTAGACCCATTTACACTTCACTAATTTTCTTCTAGGTGGAAGAGAAACTAGCTCCCATGTATTGTTCTTTTGAAGAGAACTGTACTCTTCATCCATGGCATCTTTCCATCTCGGATCTCGATGGGCTGAATAATATGATTGGGGATCTGAACCAGCCATCAAATAACAAATCTCAGGAAGAAATGGATCAGCAATAGAAAGAGCCATACCTGCCCTTTGAAAGTCTCCTCTTGTTCGTCTCGGATCAGCAGGATTTCCAAGATTCGAACCAGCAGATTGTAGAGTATTTTGGGCCCACTTTGGTAACTGAGGGGGATCTGAATGGTCGGATTCCGAACCTGATATGTCATGATCATCATATGCTGCTACAATATCAGAAATATCAGAACTCATACCTTCATTATCGCTGCTCGAATCTTCTTCTGGTGAAGGCGGTGAATCGGCAGTTTTCTCCTCAACTAGTTGCAATTCTTGAAGCGGTTCTTCAAACTGCACACTGCGCTCTATGAATATCTTTTTAGATCTGATATCCATGAGTTTATATGCTTTTGATTCTTCCCCATATCCTATCAATATGCACTCGATACTTTGTGGATCCAAAGCTCGTCTCTTCTCAGAAGGAATTCTAGCCCATGCAGTAGAGCCAAAAACTCTCAAATTTGACACATCCGGTTTGTGACCAAAGAATGCTTCGAAAGGAGTCATAGCTTTCACGGATGAATGTGGAACTCGGTTCTGTATATATGCAGCAACATTGATTGCTTCATCCCAAATATTTGCAGCCAAACCTTTAGATTCAATCATGCATGTAGCCATCTCTTTCAGTGACCGGTTTTTCCTTTCCGCTACACCGTTCTGCTGGGGTGTGTAGGGAACTGTATGTTGGATCTTGATTCCGCTTTGGGCACAAAGTTGCAGCAACTCGGACTTGATATATTCCCCACCATTATCAGATCTAAGAGCTTTGATCTTGCTCTCAGTGGTGGTCTCAACAGAAGCCTTAAAATCCTTGAATTTTCCAAGCACTTCTGACTTGTTTTTGAGAAAGAATACCCATGTAAAGCGAGAATAATCATCAATAAATGTCAAAACATACCTTGAACCGTTTAATGACATATGGGGCAGCGGACCGCTGATATCAGAATGGATCAATCCCAAAATAGTAGAGGCTCTGCTAGCCTTGCCGCGGTCGAATCTGTGCTCGGGGTGCTTCCCAATAATGCAACCGGAGCATATTCCCTTCGAGGAACGGAGTTGTGGAAGCCCATCAACCATGGATTTATTTGATAGCAGCAGCAAATACTTATAATTTAGATATCCAAATCTTTCATGCCAAAGCCTACTAACCTCATTACCATGTGTGCGAAGAGCAGTGGGCTTTGCAAGCGGAATAAAGTGCGAAAACTCATAACATTTAGCAGTGTGGTTTGCCTTTCCAACCGCAACTAGTCTTCCACTTTTGATATCAGAAATTTCAACTGTATTAGGGCTGAATGTGACTTTCTTTGGATCACCAGTATGTGTCATTTGATACACAGAAAGGAGATTCGAAGCTAAGGAAGGCACATAGAGAACATTCTGAAAGCATCCATGATCTATATGAATCGTACCTTTGCCCTTTGAAGAAATTTTTGAGTCATCTCCCAAATGGATGGGGATGGAGCTGTTTGGATCGAATGAGGAAAAAGAATCAATATTTGCAGCCATATGATTTGATGCACCCGAATCTATCAAGAGAGTGGGCTTCGAAACCGTTGCCATGAGTTCTTGTCCTCTTTCATGATCGTCATTCCGATCCTTCTTCCTTGCACCGTCAGGAAGTGTTATGTTGTTCTTTTCCAAAAGGAGGGCCATTTGATCTATAGTCTTCTTCATACATGAACTTTCGGGATGAAAGCCACGGTTACAATAAGTACATTTAGATTTTTGGTTACCTTCTTTGCCCTTTTGCTTGGATTTCGAACTGGATGGTGCATCCGTTTGCTTGCCTTTGTCTTTTTGCTTGTGAGGCTCGAATTTGGGCTTCTCCTTCTTTAGCTTTCCTTTACCATTCGAAATCTTGGGTCCTTGAACAAATAGGGCTGAATCTTTGGAGCTTATGGACCCCATTTGAATCAACTTGTCATGCTCTTTCGTAACGGACTCAATGAAGGCATTCAAGGTAGGCATCTTCCAATTCGGGGTAGTTAGCCGACCGGAATTGAAAGTGGAGACAAATACCGAATAATCTTTCCCAAGCTTGCTTAGAATGGAGAGGATCAACTGTTTATCCTCTTTGATAACACCACTGTTCTTCAATTGCAAGTTCAAGTTCTTGAATTTGGTGAAGAATTCATTGATGCTCTCGAAATTCTCAGGATTAAGGCCAATCAATTCATTCTCTAATTGAAAAGCCCTAAGCTCATCCTGCTTTCCGAATAGTGTCTCAAGTTGCTCCCATATGGCCTTTGGAGTCTTCAATCCGCTGAGATGGAAGTGAAGATCTTTGGAGATGGAGAGACAAAGAAGACCGTAAGCTTCATCAAGCTTATTGTAGTGTTTGGTTCTTTCTGCTACATTGTTTGGCTCCAATTCAAGACCAAGAGTGACTCGGTAGTAACCTTTTGAACGTAATATGATCTCCATATCATCTTTCCAATCAAAATAATTGAATGGGGTGAGGATAGGCTTTGAAGAAGAGTATTCCATTGCAAGGATTGAGTCAACTGATGAAGAAGAAGCTTGCATGCAGACTAGAGCGAATGGAATTGCTGTAGAAATGCTTGCATGCAGAAGGTAGCGAATGCAATTGGAGGAGACAATAAACCTGCAAATCACATAAAAACAACCACAATAAGGTCGAACAATCCACCCTTTGAGAGTTGCATCACACCTGGGATTGGATTTCAAGCAATGTTGAATAGGTCCAATGTATCAGATCCAGGAATTATGTGGTAACTCAAGCTTCTGGAGTGGTATTGGAGTATTTTTCAAGCTTTGCATGCACAGGAGCGAATGCCCTTGAGATATCTCATGCCAAACTTTTTGCAATTTTTAGCAATTCAGTCAAATCTTCTTGTATAAACACCTGTAGAAAAGAGATCTTGTTCCTGCAATGGCTCTGATACCATGTAAAGTTAGTCACAGCAGATCTAATGAACAAATAAATCAGTCACAACAGATGAATAAGAAGATATGGTGCAAAACTGTGCAAAACATGCAGCAGTGCTCTCTATCCCAGAAAGGGTGAAATGAATTACAATACAAACTGTTACAATGAACAGAGCAATTCGAATTGCCTAAGGAGGTCATTCGAATCACTGAATGGAATAGCTTGACTCAATCTAGGAGTCCTCATCAATCATCGGTGTTGCTCATCAATCACAACAAACAGTCATCCAGGTGTCAAGCTGAGTCTAACTGATCATAATAAATGTAACTAAAGTGTGTAGCACTGATATAGGATCTGGAGGCTCAGTGGGGGCGCATGGGAGGCTAACTGGAGTCAGAGCAAGTCACCTAATCGAACTGGAGGTCAATCGGAGGTGAAACAGTCAGTCAGGAGTGAAATCGGAGTGAAATCAATCAGAATCGGAGCTAGCTGAATGTAACTGGAGTGAATCTGCAGTGGTAGGTGAGCAAGTGCGCCCTTCTCAGTCAGTAGGTGAGAGGAGGGCGCCTTTCAGCTTAGGAGGGCTAAAACTCTGTGGAAAGTGGCTCCCGGGTGCTAGAAGAAGGTGGATAAGGTGCTGGAGGCATCAAACTGGTGACTGGACTGCATATCCTGAAATAGATCATGCAAGATCCTGAAGTATATATGTATCCCGAAATAGATGATCCTGAAATAGATATGTATCCCGAAATAGATGATGGATATCCGAACACCTATATCTCTCACGTCTACCGAATTTCGAAAAGTTGTACATCCAATGTAATCATGCAAAATTGACAAGTCATTGAGCCATCATGATTAGCTTTTCAATTCACATCCCTTGAAGTCACATTCTTTAAACCACGACATCCTTCGTCCTTCACTCTTACCACATCATTGAACTTACCTTTTCCCTGAATTCACGTCATTCTCTCAAGCTCAAAATTTTTAATAGCAGGTGTCAAGAAACAGCTTACAGATGAACAAAAGTGGAGGAGTGGTCCTCAGGAAAGAGTTAGATGACATTTGTTACCTGGAATCACACCCTAAGGTATGTCAACTCTTTAAAGATGCAGGCTATTATAAGTTTAGTAAAAAACTTCAAGAATCTCATTAGCAAATAGCCGAAACGTTTTCTCTCACATTTGATGGCAGAAGGGCAATAATTGGCAAGGAGGAATTCCAGGTAGACAAAGCCCTCATAGCTGAGGTGATAGAGCTTCCAATGACTGGAGAAAATTGGTTCAAGACTACTGTCACAAAATATTTTGAATTCAGATCCTATCTGAAACCAGAGCACAGAAATCTTGTATGGAAGAAGGATTTTCCTATGTCCTATCTTGAGGAGAAATGGAAGCATCTGTTGAAGTCAATTCTTGTCTACATAACCTGTGAGGGTAGATAGAATAGGGTGTTGATTTATCATTTTAAATTAATGAATCATTTCACTAGCAGGAACCCCTTGAATATCCCTTTTTATCTCTACAAAATCCTAACTAAGATGGCTCATCAAGTCAGATCCAAGCCAACCAAAATCGCAGGGAGACTATATCACCATGGCTTAATCAAGCTCATAGTTTCTGAGTTGCTGCAAAGAAGAAACATGAACTGGGCATTCTTCCTTTTCTGAAATGAATTCGAAACAGATTTATAACAAGAGGATGAAAAGAAGTCTTCCACTCCCAGAAGTGGAAAAAGGAAGAGGAGAGCCATCTCCCCAATCGCAGTTGATCACTTTTCCTCAGCTCTCAAAGTTCATAAGGCTAAAAAGAAGTTAGAGTTCAGTAAAAAGATAGAAAAAGAAGGAGCTACTTCAAAAAGCAAGAACATGCTCAACCTTCCATACACAGATTCTGAAGATGAGGAACAACAAGAAGCTGGAGTAGGATATGAAATTTTGCCTTCACCTACACCTAGGGAAGAGCCTGATCAACAAATTGATGAAGCATCAAACAACAAATCAAAGAAATCCTCATCTCAGAGGATAAATCAACTTCTCAGATAGGTATATGAGCTCGAATTACTTCAAAGGGTGATCAAGAAAAAGAATGAAAGGTTGACTGAAAGGAATACTGAATTGTATACCTCCTTTCAAGGGTTAACCAAAAAGCATAGCAAGTTGAAAGGGAGAAATATAAGACTGATAAGAGGCAATATCAGATTGAGTAGGAAGGCTGAGCTTCTGAGAAATAAGAAAATGACTCCAAAACCCCAGCCTAAGGCACACTCAGACCTTGACACCCAAGCAACAACAGTCATCAGTTTTGCTGACACTCCAGTTTTTGTTAAATTTTCAGAATTTACTTCAATCTGATCTAGGATCTTAACTGAGAGAACAACATGTACAACATATCTACAACATATCAATCATGGAGACAATAATGCAAGCACACAAGAGACACAAATATTTACTTGGGGAAAACCATAAAGGTGAAAAACCCCAATAACTTCCTCAGAGATAGATAGAGCAATGATACAACCCAACCATAAGAGATAGATATATCCTAGCAGTAGATCCTCCTCCTCCATAAGTGCGCCACTCCTCCTTGAGTGCATGAGTGAGGAGTGAGTGAACAAATAGAGTGGGCCGACCCAAACAAGGTGGTCTAATAACCCATCAAGTATAAGTTACGACATTTACAATATAAATGACAACACTTCTGTATAGAGGAATAATACCATCTCTATAGGAGTACATACAACATATATGAAATACATTCTGAAGTTACATATACATCAACACTCCCTCTTAACTAGGAAGGTATTTCTCAGCACAGGTCTTCTAGCACAAGTCATCTTCTCTGGATCATTATCACTGCTGTTTCTATCTCAATCAATCACTGAATCTACTCGTCATAGGAAGTTCTACAGAGCCAGTCCTTTTTCATACTGGATGTAGGCCCACCACCTGCAGGTCTTCGTCATCACTGGCCATACTGTGGAATTCTCAGGACTTATTATGTGCATCACAAAACCTAGCTGCAGCATCCCAGGATATTATGAGCACACAACTCTAGTTGTAGGATCTCCCAGGAGCACATTACATGTGACCCATCACAAAACCTGGCTGAAGCATCCCAGGCTATTATGAGGACACAGCTCTACCTGTCGGATCTCCCAGGAGCACATTACATGTGATCTCACCACAAAACCTAGTTGAAGCATCCCAAGCTATTATGAGCACACAGCTCTACCTGTCGGATCTCCCAGGAGCACATTACATGTGGTCCACCACAAAACCTGGCTGAAGCATCTCACGCCTTTTTCATCCTGTCCAGATCTCCCAGGAGCAAATTACATGTGGTCATGGAGAAACCTGGCTGAAGCATCTGAGGCCTTTTTCATCCTGTCCAGATCTCCCAGGAGCAAATTACATGCCATAGGACAAAACCTTGAAAGAGCATCTGCCAGATATTCCAGGGCACCGAATTACATGCCATAGGCAAAACCTCTAAAGACTATCTGCAGATCTCCCAGGGCACAAATTATATGTCCTCCCAAGAAAAACCTCGAAAGAGCATTTTCCAGATGTCCCAGGGCATCGAATTACATGCCATAGGCAAAACCTCGAAAGACCATCTGCAAATATCCCAGGGCACAAATTACATGCTTACCTGCACAACCTGATCCACGGCCACAAAGTATCATCTGATACTCATCATACATCATCCTGATGTACACATGATCACCCTGATCATCATCACTGCAACATCTTGCTGCATGTCATCTGGAGAAGCTCGTCATCCATGATCATCATGATCATACAATGCATCCATTTGATGCACACCAAGTATCTACCTGATACATATCATCATACATAGTGTATCCACCTTATACATAGATACATGATCCACACAATGTATCCATCAACATACATGATCTACCTGATCATACCTGATACATATCAATATACATGATCTACCTGATCATACAATGTATCCACCTGATACATATACAGATACATGGTCCAACCATCCAACATGATGCATATAGAAAATACATACAAATGATCCAACCGATCATATCCAGCATCCAACATGATGCGTAAATAAAATACATACAAATGATCCGACCGATCATATCCAGCATCCAACATGATGCGTACATACATATAAATGATCCAACTGATCATATCCAACATCGAACATGATGCGTACATACATACATAAAAATAATCCAACTGATCATATCCAAGCAGAAACTAGAACATCATCCTGATGCTCATCATCCAGCGCTTACATCCACAACCATGTGAAGGATTCCCCTTCCAACATGCTTGGAATGGCTTCAACAAATGTGTCCATCACTTCTTCCTCGAAGTGTCCTCGATCTGAAGAATGCCAAGCGTCTCTCCGAAGTACTCGAACTTCACTCTAGCTAGTGGCTTCGTCAGCGCATCTACAATCTGCTCCTCTGTCGCAACATACAGGAGCTTTACAGCTCCTCTCTACACCATATCCCTGATATAGTGATATTTGATCTCTATGTGTTTCGACCTGTCATGAAACACTGGGTTCTCGGACAGCTTCACACAACTTTGGTTATCACAGAAGATACCAGTAGCATCCAACGGGAGATCAAATAACTCAGACAGTAGCTTCCGAAGCCATAGTGCCTCACAACTAGCTAAACATGCTGCAACATACTCTACCTTAGCTGTACTCAGTGCTACATAGGACTGCTTCCTGCTAAACCAAGATATCACACCTGATCCCATACTAAAGTAGCATCCAGATGTGCTCTTCCTATCTGCAGCACTACCAGCCCAATCTGAATCAACATAACCCTGCAAGTTAAACTTTTGATTCGCTTCATACTTGAGCCCATAATCCACTGTACCCTTCAGGTACCTCAGAACATGCTTTACAGCAACCAGGTGAACACTCCTCGGATCTGTCAGGGAACTGACTCAATGTGTTCACAGCAAAGCAAATGTCTAGTCTCGTGTTCATCAGGTACATCAAGGACCCAATCATTTGACGATACATAGAGACATCAACTGGCTCAGATGAAGCATCACATAGAAGCTTCAGATTCGATGCCATAGGTGTGGCCATGGCCTTGCAATCCATCATCCCGAACCTCTTCAGGATCTCTACTGCATACCTCCCTTGTCCAAGGAAGATTCCATCTGCACTCTACCACACCTCCATGCCAAAAACAAATAGTGCATCATCTCCAAGTTCTGCACATATATGATTTCCTATCATGTGTCTCAGAACCAAGTGGTTGCTTCACATACACTTCTTCTTCAACTACACCATTCAAGAAAGCTATCTTGAAATCCATCTGGTGTATCTTCTATTTCATCACTTTTATATTTCTCAATGCTGCCATCTGCAAAATGCTTGATCTGATAGTTCCATTTGGAAGTCACAACAAAATTCCCTTCAGCTCTTGGGACTGCATCCCAAACATCGTTCTAAGTTCATGACCGATGGATCATGGCATTCTTCTCGTATCCTGGGAACTTCAATATCTTCAATAGATAATTTTGTTGCTGAACAAATGTTGTTGTTCTTCTTTTGTAGGAGATGGCATACGATCTTTCCTACACAACAAGTCAAATTGCATGATTAGAAAACATCTCATAGTTTTTAGAACAAATTCTTACACATAAAGAAATATGTCATACAGTCATGCAATTATCTTAGCCAATGCTTCAATACAACATTTATCCATATCCCGTAACTTTCTAGATGCCTTCCAATCTCTACCAAAACATTGTTAAGAGTGTGCACAACTCCCAACATGTCAGCAAAAAGGTTTCATTCTAGATAAGTAGCAATGGAATGTTGTACAGTGCCATAGGCCACTTACCCATGTATATTAGTAGTATACTATTCATCAATGCAACTATTCTAATATGCACAATACATATCCTAAGTCTAGGAACATGATCATATACATTATTGAACAATTTTATTTAAACAAACAAGTATGCAAGAAATGATAATTAAAATACTTATCTTTGTTTGTTCGTTTGGTGGACTCCCTCTGAGTCTTTCCTTCCTTGCAGGAGCTGCTGGAGTCCTAATCTAAAGTAGCTTCTTCTACGCCTTTCTGTTGTGGAATGAAGAGAGATGGTCAACTCCCTCTGAATATCTGCATCCTTGTATAAACCACTGGAGTGTACTCCCTCTTGATCTTTGCTTCCTGGATTACTTGTTCTTGAACTCATATTCATCCTTGGTCCCTATGCTTATTAGTATCATGATTGTGTTTTCCTTGTGATCTCATATAAAATCATACATTCATTAGTATACTATTAAAAAAAACACAATAATCTCAAGCATGTATAGTCATGATCATTTCAAATAGTAATAATAAGCATTAGCATTCAAGGTTTATGTAGGATTCTTTTAGTCAAATCATAAGAAACATAACATGTCTAAACCTATGACTCTTCGGGTTAGTCATATCATTAATTAAGGTAAGACACATAATATGCATATACCCATGATTATTCAAACTTATGACTTCATGAGTAATCATTATCAACAACACAACAGTATAAGATCCTAACCCAGGGTAGGATTTTAGCTTGATATAGGAAAAACATACCTGGATTAGCATGCTAGCTAGTTATGTCTAACATACCCGTATAATGTCTTTTGGTTCTCTTCAGTGACTTGTGCTAGTAACCTGCATGTCTCATAAGTTAACCATTGTAGAAACAAGTTATACATACGTCGAAAGTAGATCTTCTATGTGATCCATGAAAATGGATGAATCCTTGTCTTCATGTCACCATGATCATATGATTTGTCTTTCTTGTTGTATCTTTTATGTTAGCAGACAACATAAACCTCATACAACACCATAATGAATTAGTACAATCATAAGTGTCAACACCCTAACCAATGAATATCTTCTATCATGCATTCATAATTTTGTTAAGGTGATACGACAAATCTAAAATCAAGATTATACTAACCGTAATAACATGAAGACAAACATACCATAAACTTAATCATGAACAAATATCGAAACATACCTCGATGAGTCATACCTGTCGAGATCGCTTGTAATATTCTTATGTAAGGCCTTAGCCTCATCTCCCTCTGAAACAGGAACTTCTTCACTTATGCAGGTGACCAATCCATCTTCTTCTAGGATTAACCCAATCCACTTGATTTGCAAGAACTGGACTTGGAGTTGGATATGGGTTTGTCAGAGAAACCCCAAAAATTCAAAATTTGAATTTCAAACTTCCGAAAGGATAGAAATATGCAACTTGATGAGCTGATCAAACTGGTATATTCAGAATTTGAAAACTGCAAAGTTTCACTCCTCAATTTTGCCTTTGAAACTTCTGGATTCACTGGATGTGACCCTGAACTGGGGTTTGATGAATCCCACTCTTCTTCCCAATCAAAAGGTTTGATCCAAAGCTCTAAGCTTCTATTTTTCTGAGGAGCTTCCAGCCGTGGTCACAGATTTCAAAAATTCTCATTTTTACAGAAGCCCTAATTTTCCACTTTTCTGATCAAAGTCCCGAACTAGGGTCTGATCAAGCCAGGCCTTCTGTCCAACCAAAAATTCTGATCTTGGTCTCTAAATTTTTATTTTGATGAGTAGCATTCAGCCTCGGTCTCCAATTACAAAAATTCCAACTTTCTCCAAAGCCCTAAATTCCGGAAGCCATGAATGAAGGTACTAAAAAATAATTCTGTTTTGACATAAATATGTACCTGATTGTTTCTGGTGTAACTCTGAAATTTTTCATTCACAGGGTCTGAAAACATTTCTTGAGATAGCCAGACCTCTTATCTTTCCATCCTGATAGGTCTGACCTCAATTGGATTCTCTGAGAGAGATTTATGCCAAATGTCGCAACGTGACTTGTTTTGGGATAATACAGGAGAGCGAACTTGTACGGCATTCCACGTGTCACTGTTTGAACTTTGGCCTCTGAAACATTTTCTTGATATATCTTGCCCTGTTATCTTTCCATCCTGATAGGTCTGACATCAATTGGACTCTCTGAGAGAGAGTTATGCCAAGTGTCGCAATGTGACCTGTTTATGGGATAAAACAGGAGAGAAAACTTGTACGGCATGCCACGTGTCACTGGTTTAACTTCGGCCTCTAACAATATGTCCTGAAATAGTACAGTCTGTGTACTACCTGTCACTTTTTACGAAATTTCATTTGGATCTTCATAGCCCATGTTATGACCTTTTTCCCAAGGTCACCTGATTTTGACTCATATCTGGAAGAGGCAGAAACCCTATATTGTACAGATCATAAATCACAAAGTACAACGAATTAGAGGTTTTCCTTTGGACACAAGGTACATGGGGATTTAATCTTCGACCTGTAAAGATTTCAGATCCGGAAACTTCGC
This sequence comes from Larix kaempferi, assembly GCA_027924585.1. Taxonomy (NCBI): domain Eukaryota; kingdom Viridiplantae; phylum Streptophyta; class Pinopsida; order Pinales; family Pinaceae; genus Larix; species Larix kaempferi. The sequence goes on from BSBM01001102.1 coordinate 7,640,694, forward strand.
CAAAACGGATTTATAGCGAAATTGCTGCGATGACTAGTTTTTGCTATATCAAGCCCTAGCATCGTAAGTGCAACAAATGTCATACATGCCATATCATGCCTTCTTTCAGGCTAGCTTTGATACCATGTTAAATTTTCATAATTTACTTCAATATGATCTAGGATATTAACTGAGAGAACAACATGTACAGCATATCTACAGCATATCAATCATGGAGACAATAATGTAAGCACACAAGAGACACAAAGATTTACTTGGGGAAAACCATAAAGGTGAAAACCCCCAATAACTTCCTCAGAGATAGATATAGCAATGATACAACCCAACCATAAGATATAGATATATCCTAGTAGCATATCCTCCTCCTCCATAAGTGCACCACTCCTCCTTGAGTGCATGAGTGAGAAGTGAGTGAACAAATAAAGTGCCTCCCGCACTCTATTTATACTTTACTTGACTTGCCTTTTACATAAATCATGTAGGCTTGAACTTAACCACATAACATAATGCTGACTGGGCCGACCCCCAAAAGGGTGGTCTAATAACCCTTTGAACCACATGACTTATACAGGGCCGACCCCAACAAGGTGGTCTAATAACCCATCAAGTATAAATTACGACATTTACAATATAAATGACGACACTTACGTATAGAGGAATAATACCATATCTATAGGAGTACATACAACATATATGAAATAAATTCCGAAGTTACATATACATCAACAGTTTTTGCCCAGGATGAAGAAAAATCCAAACAGCAAGAAGATGAGTAGTAGAAGTCAGAAAACATATTTTTGCCAAAAGTTTTGCAGGCTAGATCAAACAGAGTTTTTCGGTGGCTTAGGAGAACATGGGAATTGTTTATTGGCTACCAAAAATCCAATTTTCGGCAACTTACAACATAAAGATATGGCCCTTCTAGTTGCCGAAAAGAGAGGCAACTTCCAAACATCTCAAAAAATGTCTCGATGGCTTAGGTGAACCTGCTGAATTGTTCATTAGCCACCGAAAGCAGAGCTTTCGGTAGCTAACAAAATTAAAGCGTAGCCTTTCTAGCTACTGAAACTACAGAATAATGCAGAAGGCTGCTTTTAGTACAAGACCTGACTTTTGCTGATCCAAACGCTTCGACGACATTTTCTAATGATAGATAAACATTTAAAGGCATCATGATCAAAATTTTGTTCCACATTGAAAGGCTCCAGCAATGTAAGAACAGGAATATTCTTGTCTATTTTGGGCAAAAGATGGCCTGTCAATCCTCCAGGCGGCAGTTTCAACCTCACTCATCAGCCTTCGAAGGTTTGTTACAACTGTTGAAGATATGAGGACTAGCAAGATGGCGGTTACCCTTTTAACACAGGACTCTTTCATACTTTTCAAAATCTGTTTTAACTAGCTAATTTTAGCAGATTCGATCCAGCTTTTAAGGATCTTGAATGGTTTTGTAAAGGCTATAAAGCCTGTGACTTATGTAGAGTAGGGGTTCAATTTTGGAGACTTTTCATATATTGTAAACTCAAGCTTCTCATTTTCATACTAGTAACACAAGCTTCTTTTGCCATTATTTGTTCAGACCTTCATCTTCCTATATGTTCCTTATTTGCACCTGAATATTGAATTCATGTTAGTTCTGTTTGTTATGAATATTGAATTCATGTTAGTTATGTTTGTATGATGATTGATATCTGTCAACTTGTCAATTCATCCATAAATTGGAATCTGCAAGTATTTTACTTATTTTATTTGGCCATTCCTATGCACTTTATGTATATGTTTCTGCTAGTAAAATAAGCATTCTTCATACATTCATTTATCTATAACTCTCTCAGTAGTGATAGTTTAAAGCCTTGTCAATACTTGTTGTGTCCATGAATGTCTTGAGCGAGTGAGGTTTGATTTAAGTCATCCGACTTGATCCATTTTGAGTAAATTATTGAGAATAATATTAAGTTACCAGGCTCTTTCGACTACAACCTAGAAAGTGTAATGCCCCTCAAACTTGCTACGACTATCGATGTTGATAACACTTATGGGTAACTGACCCAGTTAATGAAACCGGGATAAATGACTGTGTACATGATGATTAAGAATAAAATTGGCAACTGACTAGCGATGTATGTGATAAACTTATATGTTTCTAATGATGGATTTAATGATGATTTTGGATAATTGTGATTTGGCTAATTGATTAACACATGGGAAATCTTATGATGAATATCGTATTTAGGCTGAATTATGGAAATGAAATTATGAGGGTGATTATGATGTTTGCTTAACGATTAGAGAATGTGTAATGCCCTAGAATGACTGTGGACCTTAAGGGAACCTGTCAAGGAACCCGACTGAACAACTTCGATATAGTGGTCTCTTGAGCCTTGTTTTATATGTGTGGAGTGGTATAATTGATTGATTACATCATGCTTAATGATTAGCCTTGATTGATCAAGTCAAAGTGCAGTAGGACAGTTACAGTCCTAGCTCTGCGACTTGGAAGGACGCAACTGAGATGCGTCGTAGTTTTCCATTTTTATTCTGAACTTCGGGACGAAGTTCTAAATAAGTAGGGGTGTATGTAGTGCCCCTAGACTTGTGTAGACATTGAGGGAACCTGCTGAGTGACCCGGCTGATTGAAACATTAAGTAAATAACCTTTTGACCTTATTTTTAGTATGTGTATCTGAACTGTTGAGGTAAATGAATAATTGCATATGTTAAACGATTAGCTATGACTATGGAAAATTATGTTGATGGATAATGCTTAACGACTAGCTGTATGGTGATTATGTATTTGGCGACGAAATGTATATTTGATAAGATGAATGAGCAGTTTGAATAAATCATAAATGTTTAACAAATGCTAGAGTTAGAAACTAGATGATGATTGTTGAGAACAGTGCTACTAATAAATTGTGGTGAGAAGTGTGTGTAGAAACAAGTGAGATGGTTCACTAACGGACACACAAAGGAACATGGAGGGTCGTAGAGTACAGGTAAATCACACACAGGGGAAGCGACGACGATGTCAACTTCCGACAGGAATACCACGCATGAGCAGATAAGCATTGATCCGCTTGCTCATGAGGAATGCGTGAGGACGTACGAGGTGGGCCACGACGGAGCTGGTCATGTACGAGTTGAGGGGCGCGCAGTGAGAACGGACTCACTCCTCAGCGCCATTAGTCCCTAGATAGCATGTAGACGGAGGATGGATGGTAACGATTCCTAAAATCCCTACAAAAGTTCCCGCAAGTCAAAACGGAAAGATGGTGGCAGAAGGGCCCGACGATGCGGTACCCTGTCGAGAACGGAAAGAATGGATGCAAGGACCCAACGATGAGGTACCATGCCAAGGAATGGAAACCATGGATGACTGGACCCGACGGAGTGGTGCCATGTCAAGGAATTAAAATTAAGGAACTAGGAGCCCAACGGCGCGTCACCGTGATCCTAGTGAGTTTGATTGTTAGATTAAACTGCATAAAAACTTAGGAGAATAACTCTAGATTATTACTTAGCAAATGCATAACAATAGCTTAGACATTTGCACATGAATAGTTATTTTGTTAAGCATTTAAAATAATAGAAATTATTATTTAGGAGCAAAATAGATTAGACACCTAGTCAACTAAAAGCTAGGAGTTGATTAAAATATCTGGGGGACAAACTAGAGCAAACTTAGGGATGTAGGTGCACTTCCCAGAGAAACTGACACTTGGATGGGTGAGTGTTTTAATTAAATAATTAATTAATTAAAAATATTTAATTATGCATGAAGCGACATGTGTCGCAGGAGATTTTCCTTTATAAGGAAGGCTTAGGAAATGGGTAAAGGGGCCCATAATTTGGACGATTGTCATAATTTTCGAATGCCTCAAAGACTTGCTGCTATCTAAGGGTTTGGCCTAGAAATCTTGGTGGGAAGGGAAGCCCAAGCTGAATTTCTGAAATACTTGTGTGAGCTCTACGACCCAAAGCTCGGGGGAGGCCATGCGACTGAAAACATGAGCCTATGGTTGGGTGGCGAAGCTAACGGTTGCTTCGCCTATGGTTAAACGAGCTTTGCTGGAGGGATCCTACGGAAGACGCAGACAACAATGGACCAGCTGGATCGGGTTGACAGGTTAAGGTTTGCTTATTTTTGTCAAGTTATCCACTCTTTTATTTTATTTTTCCAATAACTATAATGGCTAATTTGTTTGTATGAAGTTTTTAAAGTTTCAGGTTCAGTTCAAGGGGACCCTAAAGGAGGGGCCCTACAGAAAGACTCCTCGAGAGCTAACATTTTGGCGCCATTGCTGGGGAAAGGAAGTTGAAGCTAGTTTCCTTGGGAGAACGACATAAGATCCAACTTTGATGATAGACAAAGTGTGGAAAGTATTCGGGTTGTAATCATCTATGTGGCGACTCCATTGGAACGAAGTGGCTTTGAGAAGACCAAGTACCATAGCAAATCCTCAAAGGCCACCAGTGACACCTATTTCAGATCCTGAACAGATTATAAGGAGAGGAAGAGCTTCACAAAGATATATTTCCAGATCTACAAGGGGAACCACATTAGGTACTTCTAGAGGTACTTCTTTTATTTTATGAAATGAACCTCCCTTTAAATCCTCTTCTACTGAAGCAGCTAGTTCTCAGAAAATTATAAGTAAATCAGAAAATTTGAAAGTTGAAGAATTTTCAACTACTTCTGTTGTTGAAGATTCTATTTCTGAACCTGTTACCCAAGCTGAATTAGGAAAAGAAACCCTAGAATCTATCAAAGAAGAGGGTTGTTCTTCCTACATAAATCCCTTACCAACTGAGCCTAAATAAAGCTATCCTTTTGTTCATACCAATGTACTTGCCATTGAAAACATCTTACAGGATCTTTTAGATCAACGCGAAGAAAGGTTGGCCTTGTTAGTTGCACAGTTCTATAAGGATTCCTATTTTCCCAATCAGCCAACAAATATTTTCACCTTAAATCTTGGTGACTCCACTGGGTCAAACCCACCACCTTTATCACCACCTATACCTCCTTAGCTATCACCCACACCAACGATATCTTCTGCTACCCCTTCCATACCGACATTGGCTATGGCCATCCTTCTGACTAAGATGGAAAGAATCCTCTTTGCCAGATATGCCCCTCTAAATTTGCCAAACCCCCTTTCTGCTATGCCTACTGGAGATTACCAAAAGTATATGCCTAAGTTTACTGAAGAGGGAGACTTTACAGATGAAGAACATTTAGAGGCATTCTACAATTATGCTGAGAACATAAATATTGAGAATGAGGATGTATGGACTAGGGTTTTTGTGCAGAGTTTAGATGGTCAAGCTAGGAAATGGTTCAAAGAGTTACCTGCCAGATCAGTAGCTGATATTGAAGCTCTAGATGAATTATTTTTGAAGCATTGGGGAGAAAGAAGAGACCACCTCTATTACCTCACAGAATTTGGTAATTTAAAGAGAGAAAATGGTGAATCCATTTCAAATTTCACGAAGAGATTCAATAAAATGTTTGGCAAAATCCCTCTTGAGATCAAATCTACAGATACTTTAGCTAGAATCACTTACACAAATGATTTTGATCCTGATTTTTGTCTTCATCTTAGAGAAAGAAAATATGCTTCTTTATCACTCATGCAAGATGCTGCTCTTGAGGTTGATTCTAATATTGTTGCATCTCAGATTCTTAAGGGAAAAATGGACAGAAAGAAGCAAACAACAGACTCTTGTTCTTCATCAGAAAAAAAATAGAAAAAATGGCTAAGATGTTGGATAGCTTAACATCTAAAACGTCTAAATTGAAAGTTCAAGGTCAACAACTTGCAAGAGGTAAAGGACCAAATGATTTTGTTCCTATAAACCCTAATACTTTCCCCTATAGAAAAAATAACCCACAGGCTTAGATCCTCCGAAGAGACAGTAATCCAGCTGAAGAACAAAGAATCATGGCTCCTTTCCAACACGTTGTATTGGAAGAGGAACAAGAGCTTACTCAGGGAGAAGGAGAAGAAGAAGACAATATCAACTGCATGGAAGATAAATTTGACCCCTCTTTCCTAACACAATCTGATTATGAGGAATCCCTCATGAATGAACAGATCACTGAAGAATCATTGTATCAGGCAGATGATCAGGGAGGTTATAATTTGAGGTCTAAGATTGCTGCTAAAAAACATGTGGCCATTGCTCCCAGAAAGAAGAATCCTATGCTTACAAAGCATCCTGCTTCTCCTACAAAAAAGATTGATGCCCCTGCAAAACAGATTGTTGCTCCTTCAAAACAGTAGAAAAGGCCATTACAACCTTCTATCCATGAGCAGATTCAGCTTGAGGCTCCAGCACAAGACGTAAGAACCTTTGCCAAATTGTCTTACTCTTTCAATCTTGAATCAAAAATTCAGAAACTAAAAATCCCTTTTCCACTTATTGAGCCTATGAAAAATGATTCCTTCAAGTCATCTATATTGAAACCCCTTCAACCAAAAACACCCATAGATGCTGATTTTGTGAATTTGCAAGATGATAAGCCCTCAGTAACCCTAAGTCCTATGGTTGAAGAACTGGATGGGTCTTGTCCACCTTTCTATATATCCCTGAACATCCATGATAAAATTCTTCACAATGGTTTGCTAGACTGAGGAGCATCCCACAATATTATGCCAAAAGAAGTGATGAATGAGCTTGGACTTAGCATCACAAAACCCTACCATGATCTCTTCTCTTTTGACTCCAGGAAAGTCAAATGGCTAGGCCTCATAAAAGATCTTGTCATAAACCTGTCTCAACTGCCTTCAAAAAGCATGGTAATGGATGTAGTAGTTTCTGATATCCCACCCAAGTTTGGCATTCTCTTGTCCCGTTCATGGAGTAAACGACCAGGGGGTACCTTACAGATGGATCTGACTTATGCTACAATCCCGATGTTTGTAGGTGAAACTAAAAGACTCTATAGAGAGAACCACCTTGCCTATATCATCAGTAATGAAAAGAATTCTGTAAATCATCCCATTTATGCATTGGATACAGACTTTGGAGCTTGTATCTTGAAAATAGATGATTATCAGCGAGTGCCTTTGCAGCTCACAAAGCCTACTTGTCAGGAATCTGAACAAGTAACAACTTATGTCTGGAGCATGTTTTTTTATGGTGCCGGTACTCAAGATTCAGCAGGTGCATGTGTAGTTTTGATCTCTCCTTCGAAGGATGTTATGCATTTGTCTTATAAACTGGATTTCAAAACTACTAACAATATAGCAAAGTATGAGGCTTTGCTGTTGGGAGTTCAGGTTGCCAAAGAAATGGGAATCATGTGCCTGAAGATATTTGGAGATGCAGAGCTCATCATACAACAAGTGAACGACAATTTTCAAGCAAATAATGTCAGGCTAAAAGCATACAAGGATGAGCTATGGAAACTTAGAGATTATTTTATGATTTTTAACATTTCTCATATACCTAGAGCTATGAACCACCTAGCTGATTCCCTTGTTGTCTCTGCCAGTATGTTCATTCCTCCTATGCCTCCTAAACTGAACTATGAAATCCAAGTCAAGTATAGGCCATCCCTACCTGATAATGTCAAATTATGGAAAGTCTTTGAGGATGATGATGAACTTAGTAGATTTCTCCAGGTCGTTGATAAATTTTTCTGACATGCATATTGACCAAGAAAATCTAAATGTAGAGGAATCCCAGAAGTCTAAGTTGAAAGGGAAAATGGGTCAACATGATATTGTTCAGTTGCCAAGCAATCATATACCTCAAGGTTTAGTACCTCTTGAAAGGATTTTTCACCATAATGATGTCCCCTTCAAACCTGTAAAAAAGGAGAAAGACCTCGTTGTCCATGAGCATAATATAGGCATCCAAAATCATCCTAAGTTCATAAATTTGTCTACTGTGTTGACAGTTGATCAGAGATTAGAATATTGCAACCTTATAAAAGAATTTGCTGATGTTTTTGCTTGGGAATACAGTGATCTGAAAACCTATGACAAAGATACCATTCAACATAGAATTCCTATGGAAAAGGAAACCATCCCTTTCAAGCAGAAGTTAAGGCCTATCAACCCTCTCCTATTACCTATGATTGAGAAAGAAATCAAAAAGCTCCTTGATGCTAAAATCATAATCCCACTAAGATATTCTAAATGGATCGCAAATTTAGTAATAGTGAGGAAGAAAAACGGTGAGATCAGGTTATGTGTCGATTTTAGAAACTTAAACAAATGCTCCAAAAAAGACAACTATCCCTTGCCCAAGATGGAGCATTTACTGCCAAGAGTTTCAGGAGCTAGTGTCATGTCATTCCTAGATGGCTTCTCAGGCTACAATCAAATTTATGTACACCCTGATGATCATGAGAAGACAACTTTTACCACTCCTTGGGGTACCTTCATGTACGCCAAGATGCCGTTTGGGTTGATGAATGATGGGGCCACCTTTCAAAGGGCCATGGACATAGCCTTTGTGGGATTAAAAGACAAGTTTGTCCTCATATATCTTGATGATATCATTGTATACTCAAACAATCACGAAGAACATTTGCAACACCTAAAAGGATTTTTTTTCTGAAATGTAGACAATTTGGAATTTCTCTGAATCCTAAGAAGTCTCAGTTCGCTCTCAGTGAAGGAAATCTCCTAGGCCACATAGTTTCAGCACAGGGTGTAAAGATTGATCCAGTTCGGTTTGAAGCAATTTAGAAGGTATCTATACCAAGGTTGAAAAAGGATATTCAATCTTTCCTGGGTAAGATAAATTTTGTCAGGAGGTTTATTCCAAAATTTTCTGAGTTAGTGAAACACATAACTTCCATGTTGAAAAAAGGATCTGAAATTAAATGGACAGAAAATGCAAGAAACTCTTTCGAAACCATCAAGCAGGCTATCATGGAAGATCCTACTTTGATTAGTCCAAATTACACCAAGGTTTTCTATATTTTCTCTTTTACTTCCTATGATACAGTGGCAACAGTCTTGTTGTAGAAAGATGATGAAGGTCCTGATCACCCAATTGCCTTCTTCAGCAAAACATTGAGTTATGCTGAACTAAAATATGATCCCATAGAAAAACAGGCTTATGCTCTGATCAAGTCATTGAAGGCATTCAGAATTTATATCCTACATACAAAGGTCATAGCCTATGTCCCTTCAGCTTCTGTGAAAGATGTTTTAACTCAACTTGACATTGATGGCAAGAGAGCCAAATGGATTGCTAAGCTAATTGAAATTGGTATAGAAGTAAATCCCACTAGGCTAGTAAAAGGTCAAGGCTTAGCTAAGCTTATGTCTGAAGAAAATTGCGAACTATTGGACATGAATTTCATCAAAATAAGTTCAACAAGTTTGCAGACAGAAGTAGCAGTAGCAGAGCAACATAATAGTCAGTAGGTGGCTGAGAATTTGTTTTCATGCGAGTGGTATTCAGGTATTATTCATTTTCTGCAAAATTTAGAAGTTCCTCCTGGACTTATCACAACCCAAGCATGAGCTCTTAAGCTTAAATCTATTAAATTTTGCATAAGTAACAATCTGATGTATTGGAAAGATCCTGTTAGTGTTCTGCTAAGGTGTCTAGATAAAGAAGGGTTAGTTCAAGTCATGCATCACTTCCATTCAAGCATATGTGGAGGCCATCATTACTGGAAAACTACAACTCATGAGATTCTAAGGGATGGATACTATTCGCCTATTCTTTTCTCTGATAAATATACTTTTTTTAAATCTTGTGACAAATGCCAAAGATTTGTAGGAAAACAACAGCTAAAATCCTTGCCCCTAAAACCTACTATAGTTAATGGTCCCTTCCAGCAATGGGGTCTTGATTTTATAGGTGAGATTAATCCTTCATCCAGTTGTCAACATAGATGGATCCTATTAGCCACTGATTATTTTACCAAGTGGATAGAGGAAATTCCCACAAGGAAAGCTAATCATCAGGTTATCATGAAATTTCTCTATGAAAACATCTTTATCAGATTTGGTTTCCCAAAAAGGCTTGTAATTGATAATGCACCAGCTTTTAAAGATAAAGCATTAGTTCGCATGTGTGAGTCAATGGGCATTCAATTGGTACACTCTACTCCCTACTCCTGACTGTCGGTTTTGTGATGGTGTGTTTAACACCCATCGGTTTTGCTACAGTTAGCTGAGGGAGCGTCGGATGTTCGACGGTAGGGAAAAATTTGACCGTTGGTCAACCTTTAAATTTTGGGCAACTTTTTAATTATATTAATTTTTTATTCCATGATTTGAGTCGCCATCGAATATCTAATGCTTAAGTGATATAAATAGAGAAGTAGGCCAATTACATAATCTCACTTGTGATTCCTCTTCTCTTAGGCCATGCACATAAGGTAAAGAGAAGTAGGCCAACTGAAATCTGTCTAGGGCATATTTTATGCTACTTGGGTTTGCTCGTACTTTGTTCTTAGGTTTGAGTAATAAAATGCCACGTAACAATAATGTTACAAGTCATCAAGATCAAGAACAAAATCAACAATTGCTTGCTAGGTTGTGGGATGGAGTGTAAAGAAGGGGCGATGGAAAATGTTATTGTCCTTGCAGTCGATGTAGGGGCTTTAATCCGAGAAGGTTATTGATCTCAACAGCTAAAAGACATTGTAGGGAACATGGACATGTTGAGGGGGGCATGAATATCATCCATTGGTAAGTCCTAATTCAATATTATATATGAGGTCTTTATATTGAGAGTTTTTGTAATTGTATATTGTATCATTTTTTTTTGTTACTTAATCAACATGACTAATGTTTTTTTTTATGTTTTAATTGTAATTATAAAGGAAGGGCCTCCTAGGGCAGTTCCGAACATGGAGAATGTGGTAATTGCGGAACAACTAGCGCCGGAGGAACAATATGCAAGTCATGTGAATATTGATGATCAAGTTAGTGATGATATGGAATTAGACGATGATCATGATGATAACATATTTGAGGATGATGGTGCAAATACATTAATCAATGATGTATTTAATGTTAGAATGGATGCAGATAATCAACATCATGAAAATCATGATGGTGCAAATACATTAATCAATGATGAATTTAATGTTAGAATGGACGTGGATAATCAACATCATGAAAATCATGATGAATTTGATGATCTTCATGATTTACCTATACTTGAGAAGGCAGACGATCCCCTTTTTGAAGGATCCCACATAACTCTTCTCTCTACTGTGTTGCTGATAATGAACTTGAAGGTTATGAATGGTTTTTCAAACACATCCATAATGCAGTTGTTAAGGTATGTGATTATATTTTTCATCGATCGCACATATATGATCACGATAAATTACATATATTTATGTTTCTATAATATTTCTATTCTAGTTATAAGTTCATCAAAAAAAGTAATAAGGATGAAATTTTTGTTGTTAATTATATATTCTTGAAATATTTATACTAACCATTATTTTTTAAATTTGTTGTAACAGGTTGATAGGTGAATATTTGTTACCACCATCAAATATTTTACCTCGCACATACCGATATTTAGCTGCCATCATGAAATATATTGGAATGGAGTATCAAGCAATTGATGCACGTCCTAATGATCATATTTTATATTATAATCAGTATGAATTTGCAATAGAATGCCCTGTATGTCATAGTAGTAGATACCGAACAGATCAAGTAACCAAAAGGGTGTCTTGTAAGGTTCTTCGTTATATTCCTATTATTCCACGCTTGCAACGACTTTTTAGGTGTTAAAACATAGCACAATTTATGGATTGCCACGCATGGAATAGAAGTGGAGATGATATTCTTCAAATGCCTGCAGATGGTTCTGCATTTATAGACATGGAGGAAAAATGGTCACACTTTAAAGAAGAACCCTGTAATGCTAGACTTTCTTTGGCAGCGGATGGTGTCAATCCATTTGCAGAGATGAGATCTACTTACTCGGTCTGGCCTATTTTTTTTATCAACAATAACATTCCTCCATGGATGTCAATAAAGAGGGAGCATATAATGTTGGCAATGATTGTTCCAGGTATAATTTGTACTTTAGAACAATATGTTTTTAAATATGCATGATTAGTATTTAATTTGTGATATTTGTTGCATATTTACTTATATGTATTGTATTTGTTGTTTTCTTTTAGGTAAGTACCAAGTTAAAGATATGAATGTATATATCGAGCCTCTTGTTGATGAACTACTTAAGCTATGGAATGGCATCACTATGTATGATGTCTCTAGACCAATAGGGAAAATGGGATTTCAATTCCATGCAATGCTTACCTGGAAAATTCATGATGCTCCAGGGCTAAGACATTTTTGTGGTATGTAATTGTAACGTACTGCACTAAGATAGTTTTTAATTTTATTTAGTGATATACTAATCAGTTATATGTATGTTTTTTAAATAATTAGCATGATATTATATAAAATATATTTTGCTTACCATAATTTATCCATGTAGGTCTTCAAACAAAGGGAAAATTTGCATGTCCAGTTTATGGTCCCAAGATGAAATCTCGTCGTTCAAAGAGTTTGTCAAAGGAAGTGTTTGATGAGTATAGGCACTTCCTCTCTAAGAATCATAGGTATTGAACTACCGAAAAACATATTTTCAATGGGAAAGAGGAGACCGCATTAAAACCATAGAGAATGACACCTCACATATGGAAGTTGCAATATAATAGAAATCATCAAGGTATGAATCAATTTGTCTATCTTATATATTCATATTGATCATCTCTGATATGCTTTTAATGTTTTGTTTTGGCCGATTGTATATTTAATTTTATTTATTGTAATATATGACATTTTAATCTCTAGTTTAGCTTATATATTGATTAATACTGATGGTCGTGAACATGAAGGTGTAAATGGGATTCCACGAGGAATGAAAAGTTATCCCAAACAATTTAGTAGGTTGCCCTACTATGATCACTTACTAATTGTTCATTTGTTTGATACAATGCATATCGGAAAGAATGTAGCTGAAACACTATGGCGAATATTAGATGGAAGGAGTAACAATGAAAAAATTGTCAAAATTTGCAATGACATTCAGGACTCCAATCATGCAATGAAAGATATCATTGAACATTTAAACAACGATGGAGACCAAATCAATATAAGGTCACTTCCATGGTTATTGACTGAGCAACAAAGCAATGCGGTAAAAGAAGTGATAGAAAAAATGAAATTTCCCACAGGATTTTGTTCGAACATAAAGAATATCTTAACAAGGAAAGGTGATTTTGGCGGGGTAAAAACGCATGATTGGCATATCTTCATTAAGGTAATTATATATTTCTGGTATTATATATTTCTATATTACAATACTGCATGTTTTTGGTTTACTTCTTTACCTAATTTTGAAAAATATATTGATGAAACGTGTTCATTGTTACAATATGTTCTACCTGTATCTCTTTCAGACAACTTTGACAATAATGTCAAACAGGTCATATATGATCTTGGAAAATACATGAGGTAATTAGAAATAATTTTTTTCACGCTAAATTTGTAATTTGTTTAATCCATTGTATAAATTAAATGCTATCATCATTTTCTTGCATCACATGTAGATGGTTGTCCTCTAAAGAAATCCACAAAGAAGATATAAGGTATTGGAAGAGAGAAATTCCTCGTTTAACGTGTCAAATGCAGAGATTTCTACCTTCGGCATTTTTCAATGCACAATAATACTACCTCATACACCAAGTTGAGGAGATTGAATTGTGTGGACCTATACACGCAAGGTCCATGTGGATGGTTGAGAGGCACTTGAAATTTATGAAGGCTTTAGTTAGACAAAGAGCACATCCAGAGGGTTCTATGGTGGAGGGATATATGGTATTTTAGTCCATGGTGTATATTGTTGAATATCTTCCAGGGTTGGCGTTTATTAAGACAGAATTAGATCGATGCAATGGTGATCCAAACTCTACTAAGAAATTCGAAGGATAGTACCTATTGGGGAAAGGTAGATCGAGGAAGGTCAAAGGTAATTATTAAATATTGGTGTAGATTAATATTGTTAATACATTTTAATAATATCGTACTTAATTATTTCATTTTTAATATTCATTAATTATATGCATCATTAATATTATAATGTTACATCGCGTTAATTATTTTTCTGAGTTGATTTTTGTAATTTTTTTTTCATGCAGTTGGTCACGAGTGGCATGCACTACATTTGTATGTAGCAAACAATCTTGATTGGATGAAGGTATGGATTGAACGATGTAATCAATCTGGTCGAGGACTATCATGGGAAGGTGTGGCTTCATTGGTTAAAGAAGCACATCGCAATGGAGATGGCAATCTAAGCCACAATATTTTCAATTATGATATTCATGATCATCTTGATTTATTTAATTTTCTTTGCATAGTACTTTAAGAACATAAAATACTTACTAGCTTTTCATTATCAATTGATGATGTACTGATCATTTAATTTACATGTTTTGCAATATATTGCAGGTAAAACACTACAAGGCTATGTGGTGCAACGGTCGTAAATTTCGAATTAAAAAGTTGGATGAAACAAGGAAAACATGTGATTCTGGGATAACTGCAGTCTTTGAGGTCACTAATGTTTCCTCTAGAAGCGAAAAACATCCAGAATTGTCAGAAAATAGATATTATGGGTATTTGGAAGATATCATTGACTGTGACTTTAAATCATTCAAAATAATTCTTTTCATTGTGAAATGGTACAGGCTATGACTGAATCGATCTGATCCCGATAGAACTGTTATTGAACATGCTAATGGATTTACCATGGTCAATACAAGGTCGCTTGAGTCACAAACTTCAGAGCCCTATGTTCTTCCAAGTCAATGTGAACAAGTATTTTACTCAGAAGTTCCTGGTAGACAGGGTTGGTCGTTTGTTATTAGACATGATCCAAGAGGAAGGCCGGTAAAGTATAATATTGTAGAGGAAGATGAAGAGGGTGTTGAAGAAGAAGGTGATCATTATGTAGAGGATCAACATGAGTTAGCGTTGATGATCATAATGTTCTGGAGGAATATGTTGAAGAGTTAGTTGAAGTAGATGATGTAAGAGACAATGTTCATGATGAAGATGATATTGACGATGATCACTTTATTGAAACTTACAGCAATGACGATGATGATATGGCCTTTAATCCTTATAATGTTGAATCCGGATCAGATGATACAAATGCAGACTTGGATAGAGAAGATGATGATGAATGGCATTGAACAGATGCATTGAATATTTCTAAGTGATGTGCGGGGGGGGGGGGGGGCAGATGAGCTTCCACCTTCACGTGGTTGTCCTTGTTGAGTAGATAATATTAAGATATTCTCGATACAAAGAGAAGATTGTTAAGGTTAATGCACATTTGTGCTTATTCCCATCATCATCAGTATGATCATCATCATGTTTCCATTTCCATCATCCTCAATATTGTCACGATGACCATCAATATTGTCGTCATCATCGTAATATTCATTGTCGTCGTCATCATCATCAGCATCAACATCATCCTAATCATCATCATCATCATCATCATCATCATCATCATCATCATTGTCGTCGTCATCATCATCGTTGTTGTTGTCGTCGTCGTCATCATCATCATCCTCATCGTCATCCTTATCCTCATCCTCATCATCAGCGTCGTCGTCGCTAGAATTTTTAATATTTGATTGCTTTAGTTTTAGTATATTGAATAAATTAGGCATATAAGTATTTCATTTTTGTTTAGTTATTTTTTCCTTCTCCTTTTTCACCATGATTATTATCAAAGTTTGAGTTCCCTTTATTATTCATATCTTTGTTTTCAATTAATGTGCAATTCTTCTTCATAATTGCAGTCGTTTCAAACAACTTCCATCTCTCATCTGATTCAAGAAATTCAGGCACATATAATGTATACTACCCAACTATCATATAAAGGAGTTAGTTCATTAACCGCTTCTTCTACAGTGGCTCACACACTATATATACAAACCATGGTGATTAAGCAATTGGGAAGTGCAATGTCAAAGAGTTCTAGATGAACTAGTCTATGATGCAATGATGAAGATCATAACCATTTATTTCTTCTCATATTTTAATCATAGAAAAATTCATTCAAAACACAATAAGAATATTTATCCTAGTTTCCACATATTCTTTCAAAGAATTGAAACAAAACAATGCAATAACACAACTCTATCCAATAAATAGAGATAATGAAAGAAATAACTTAGCTATTCCCAATTCATTGATGGGTTGAAATTGAAAAATACAAAAATGTACACGAGCATTCAAAATAAATAAAAACACGAAGCTATACTATTGAACAATGCAATCATACTACACTACACAACAATAGAGGGTTTCATCAATGGCCTTCGCTTGGGTGGGCCCTTACCCAAATAAGTTCTATGAACTTTTTAAGCAACTCTAAATTTCCATTTAGAGAACAAGATTTATGTTAATAAAAAATGTAAGAATTACATTAGAAATCCCCTTTTATTATATGATTGGAATCTATGAAGAAGTTTGAGGTAGAGAATAAGATTATTTGAACTTTACAAATTTAGTTATATATTGGGAATGATTTGGATTATATAGAAAGAGGGAGCCAATAGATTCAATATATTAGAATAAAATATTAAAATATAAAATATTATTAAAATATATAAAATAAAAAGTATATAAAATATAAATTAAAAAATATAAAATGAAATAAAAAAATCAAGACAAAAAATTAAAAACAAAAACTAAGCATTTCCATTTCATGCGCCCCTAACCATTTCCTTGGCACCCGATCATCGTTCATCAAGCATTTCCATTTCATGGATTATATAGAAAGAGGGATCCAATAGATTCAATATATTAGAATAAAATATTAAAATATATAAAATAAAAAGTATATAAAATATAAATTAAAAAATGCAAAATTAAACAAAAAAAATCAAAACAAAAAATTAAAAACAAAAACTAAGCATTTCCATTTCGTGCGCCCCTAACCATTTCCTTGGCACCCGATCATCATTCATTAAGCTGAGGTTTTTTTGGTTCGACGTCTGCAACTTGGGGCAAATGAGGGTTTGTTTTATTGGTTTCCCATCTCCCTGATGGTGCCCTAACCATTTCCTTGGCACCCAATCATCGTTCATCAAGCTGAGGTTTTTTAGTTCGGCGTCTGCAACTCGGGGAAAATGAGGGTTTGTTTTATTGGTTTCCCATCTCCTTGATGTTTCCCTAACCATTTCATGCCCTAAGCATTTCCTTGGAACCCGATCATCATTCATCAAGCTGAGGTTTTTTGGTTCGGCATCTACAACTCATTTTTTGGTTCGACATCTGCAACTCCTGGCAAATGAGGGTTTTTTTTATTGGTTACCCATCTCCCTGACGGTGCACTTGGCCATCGTTCATCTTCCCTTTCTCTCTAAGGTCCTTGGCTCAAGAGTGAAGGTAACATCAACTGGTCTACATAAGCATTGGGCTCACAAAGCAAGGGGAGCTTCGAGAGCATATTCAACAAGCAAGATTGTCAGCAAATTCGTCCCACAATGACATCGGTAATTTCAAACCCTTCATCTCATGGAATTTCTACTGAGGTCTGCTTGCTTACTTGCTAATGTACTAAACTCGGTAGTTGAAGAAACCCTCCAAAATTCGGCACCCTTGATCTCTCCTTCTTGCTATTAGAAATTCCCCAAATCTGTAATGAAGAAGCCCAAATTCGTAATGAAATTCCCCAAATCCGTAATTTCTAGTGGCTTCAGCACCAACCCCTAAACTTTGAAGTCGCTACCAAGAAATCCTGGCACAGATGGCTAGCAGGGGCTGCAAAAAACATGGCAGCTGCCTCGTGGGTTAGCATCTGCTGCACTATGCTTAATTCTGCTCGCATTATTGCCGATAAATTAAAAAAAATAAAAATAAAAAAACTTTTTTGATAAGTAAATCAATCTTCGAAAACTGTCTCTAAATCTTTGTTAACTGAGCAAAATAAATTCTGAATGAGAGACTTCAAATTCAATCATACAGTCCTTGATATTTAACATCCCAATAAGCTTCCCATGCAATTGAATTTAACTCGTGCTATCTTTGACACTCCCGCCAGGCTTTCCATCATTCCCCTATATATCTTTCCATTTGATGATGATTCCCATGTCATCTAGAGTAGAGTCTGACATAAATCCAAAAATTGTCCCCCACTATGGAATATCGCAAAGCTCCTTTAGCTGTGTTGGATTGCTTTAGTTCATAGTTTTGGAAAGGGAAAAATCTCTAAAATTATATTTGTAACCTATTCTTTTAGTCTTCAACTAAAAGGGGATTTCCCTAATGGGTTCTTGGGGTTACTTTACTAGCCCTAAAACCACTTATGGAAAAACAAGATCAATTGCTTAATATACTACAACAAACTTAGACATGACTTATTGTTTAGCAGATACTGGTCACAAAAGTAGTAGGGATATTTTTCTACAGATTGGTCTCATTAGTGGTTGTCCTGGAAGTGATAACATAATTAAATCTGGATTAACTAGGAAGTCCACATGAAACATATCAATCATAGAGTTGGAAGGGAAAATGAACCCATACAATTCACCCAATCCATCTTTGGAAATTATTTTATTGAAAATGATATGAGAAATTACATATATGAAGTATCACCATTGGAATCAAACACATAGTCCAAGCTCCTTCATCTAACTAGAGTTTATTATAATGACATTTGTAATGTAGTAGATGTAGGCTAGTTCTAGTTCCACTAACTTAGATGTAAATGTTGGTGTATGGAATTTTTTTTTATGGTTTTAAGACACAATTATGGTCATCTTTGTAGAAGATAGTAATATTGATCGAGTGATCTTGTTCTAGAATAGTTGCAACCCATAAGATGGATACTAACATCACTTGTTACAAAGGCATAGTAAGACTTTATGCTCCAAGTGTGAATCTACAACCATTAATGAAACATGGAGTTTGTTGTGTTCAACATTGCTAAGTGCATTTGGAATGTGGGATACTCCTCTTGAGAAGGAGTCCTTCCTTGAAAACTTGTCACTTCATATAGGGGATTCTAAATGGGCACTTGTCACCATGAAACTAGCCAAATGTACAACATCATTGGAAACATTGGATTGAGCTAACTCATTGGCATCAAATAACCCCTACTTACCCATACATACCATTAATTACCCCTAATTAAGCCATATTTAACCCCTAATTGCCATAATTACCTCTAATTACTCCATATAATTAACCCCTTATTAACCGTTAATTACCACTAATTACCCCCGTAAATGTCCCCTAATTATCCCCTAGTTGACCATGAATTATGCATGTGACTACCATTAATTAACCCATAATTACCTTTAATGTATCCATAATTATCCATTGTTACCACCTAAAAATGAAAGGTTCAATTTGCAATTTTAGAATCATCATCTTGGTAACATTTTATTAGGGCACAGAAGTCTTAATTCAAATATTTGGTGAAAAATGTATTGATGTTATATGTTTTAATGCATTGTAATGGATATTGAATTAATATACTAGGTGGTATTATCTTTGAGGATGTAAGCACGTGGTGGAACTCTAGGGTTGGCTAGTCTACGATATTCCTAAATTTTTCAGGTGGTGGCATCCCATGGTTTTGGTTTCCAGATGGATGGTTATGATCCCTTGGTGGACTACTCGTGAGATGATCTATCAAAAGAACACATATCCCCCCCAAAGCATTGGCACATTAGTATATATCATCACATACACCTGGGATGATGTGTCAGGTTGTTCTCGTGATCCTTTCCTTAATGTTCATGTCAATTGGAAGGAGGGGAATCTGTGTGATGAGTCCTCTACTTGATCTTATCAAGATCTAGAGGGAGGTGAAAGTGGAAAGTTTGAGGGATCATCAGCATTGGATCCTCCATTGTTGGTTAGCAAAAAAAATAACACTAAATGCGACGAGAGTTTAGTGCCAGAGGAAAATCTATCTACTTCACTCGAACCAAACCCTATCTAGTTCTCTGATTCACTCTTTGGTGATTACGATAGGGAACATGTTATCCTCGTGAGGGTTTCATAAGACCGGATCTTGATCTATCATTATTGTAGGGGGAGGTAAGAAGTTCCATCTCCAGGTATTCTTTTAGAAAGAAGCATGAATTAGTATTGCACAGAGGAGGGGGAGTGTTTCACGTAATGCTCTTAACTATGAGGATTTTATAGGAAAATAATTTAAACTATTACAGAAAACAACTGCTTTCCCAGGTCTGCTTGCTTACTATTGCTTGAAAGGGAAATTATGCCCAGGGGCAAAGGCCTGTTGCAATTCCAGCCCACAAACTCATCCCCAAAGTGCCCAGGATGGCTACCTTCATCCAAATTTATGCACAGCATCATGGTTCATCACCCTCACCATTGTTGTTCAACAGTTCCCATAATATCTAATGAGGCCTGTTATGACTTCACGATTTACCACATGCAAATGGGGGGTTAACACGTTCAAGACCCCCTGAGAGGATTCCAATGAGGCTAGGTGCAAATACTGACTTCTCAGTGACTTTGAAAACATAAAAATTCCCCTCATAGTGTGGCGGCTTAGCCAAAGAGGATATTCCTATAAGAAATATTTCTCAGAACAGATAAAGAAGAGTGAATAATGGAGTAAGGATAAATGCTTAAGCCATTCTACAATCCATAGTTGTAGAATGGATACAACTATGGATGAAAAAATGAAAAAATCTACCCAATATTCACACACAATGACTCAGTAATTTTTTCAAACACATTAGGTACCCCTGATATCAAGCATATACAGAATACCAAAAAATGTTGTGCATTTGCTCATGATTCTCCTCAACTATGGATTCTCCTTCTCCAACACTTGATTCTCCTTCTCCAATTGTTGGACTACATTCCTTTATTGTGCATTTTACTCCTAGACCATGTGATCAAATGTGATCAAATGTGATCAATAGGTGGTGTTGTGTATAGTAAGGTCATTACTTACCTAATCTTGGAATAGGTATTTCAAGACCAAATCCCTAGGGTGTGTACTAGAAGGGTTCGATAAACCATAGCAGGATACCTTTTATAGAGTCAAAGCAAGGGTCCCTTCGATATCATTAGCAATGGAAATCAAATTGGATTTCAGTTTAAAATAAAATAATTTTCTTGCGATCTATTCCAATCTATATTATTTCCTTACTTAGAATCCAACATAAAAAGATAGAATCAACATACACAAAACATTCATATACAAGATAACAATATTTTCGTCATGGGGAATAAACTCCAATATATTCTTCAATATAAGATAAGTCGAGTAGTTATTGTTTAAAATGCAATCATGTGTCGCTTTTATGATTACACTTCTATAGTATTGCATATCAAATGCCTTACACTTCTAAATTTCCCTTGGATGAATTTCTTAGCTATACATTGTTTTTCAATTGAGAATCTAGCTTGCCTACTACAACTTTCAACTCATAGGTGACGTTTCACAATGTCTACCAATTCTAGTTTATGCAACAAACTCTTCGTAGGTCATGATCCTTAAATCAACTTTTGTTGTTTGATTGTCTGTTCACAAACTTGGCTTATACCTTCCTTTGCTAATTCCTCCATGGATTCCACAAGCTAATAAAAGGAATATTGGTCTAGCTCACATAGTCTCACATATAATGATTAATAAATTACTCCTGTAGCTGATATACGGTACTAAAAGTGAATTTAGTAGTGGAAACAAATAATTTACAATAGACTGTCCTAAAAGAGCATGCGCAATAAATCATATCAGCATGCAGTAAAGAGCATTTAGACACATAATGTTTGGTCAACCATGACTCTGGAAAAACCCCACACCTTGAGGAAAACTAGTAAGAGGGAGATTTATTTACCTTCTTGAATAAATATTACAACAAAAATAATTAACTTCAGAAGTTGATACAAACATTACACTCAGTCACAGAGCCAATTCAATCTTGAAAACAATGCCTACTTCAACCCATTAGAGTGCCTTCTTAAACCTGTGAGCCTAGGTCTCATGCACACACTATTGGGCCGAGAGTGTTCATGAGATTTTTGTAGCATTCTACGAATGTTTGCTAACTATTTCTCTTATTCGGTGGAGTGTAGGTACAACTGAATAGGTATTTGTTGGATATGTCATCCTCGAGTGAGGAAAGATCAACAAGACTAGAGGAAAATGAAACATCTAGCAGGCCCAAAAGAGAGAGATCAACTAGATGTCAAAATATTAGAAGTAAATTCAATAAATGAATGGAAGTTTTTCTCACTGAAGGAGGTTCATGCTCTTATGATGATGAGACCATAGGCGACATCGATGTGCCCTTGAGGTACAAACATTTAGTCAAACAATGGGTACTGAATGATATTCCTCCTCTAAACATAGATTTTTGCATGAACGAGAGGATATTTCGGATTGCACCTTCGTCACTACACGATTTGGGGTTGTTTTGCATGGATGGCATAAAGGTGGGTTACGAAAAATGTACCAAATTGATGGAGTATGTCGAACCCTGCTACAATTACAGAGATTGGATGCGGTTGGTCCAATATACACACAGTATGCATAGATACGGATTGTCTGCAAATTATTTAGAGTGAAAAAACAATAATCAAAGTAAAGGAGCGAGTATGTACATTGAAGGAAGGCCCAAAGCATCAAGTAATATTGCGGGGTTTATAAACAACACACAACCCGGGTCTACAAATAAACAACCCAATTGCATATTCGAGGGGCGTGAAGGAAACCGTGTTTTCGTCTGCACTATAAAATCAATAGCATCAGGGGAAGAGTTGCTGATCAGTTACAATCTGAATCGGATAGATACATATGCAGATACTTTGAGAGTGGTACATATAACATTTCACCAAACCTGTAATCAATGAATATAGTATCTTTCGTTTTTGTTTTATGTTATTAATTTCGCAATATGTTTTCCATTAATTTTTTTTTAAATATTTTTTTAAATAAGATTTTCCCCGTGTATTGCTTTCAGTTCGAAATTAATGTTTTCAATTACTTTGTTGTAGTCAGCTGATCGGGGCAAGTCCCCAATGGAGCCTCGGAGGCCGACAGCCCCCTACAGGCGACAGGTATATATACCACATTTTTACTTATCTGCTTCTTTCGAAAGTACATTTGTTTAATTATGATATCAACGTGGTCAATATTTTGTTTGTAGGTTGAGGATCGGCGCAAGATCCCTATGACAGGTGATAGGACAGATGCATCGACTATGCCGCAGCAGGTATACCCCATTGTAAAGTTTCCAAATTGAATATAAAAATTACGTTTTTAATTAAGATTTTATCAATGTATTGGATGTTTCACTTAGAAATTAATGTTTTCAATTCTTGTGTTGTAGTCATCTGATGGGGGAAGGACCCCAATGGATCATAGTGTTAGCATGCCACACTCATCAGGTCATGAGAAGGTATATAGCACGTTGTGAATTTCAGAAACTATATTTAAGCATTATGTTTTCTAATTATATTAATGATTTCAAATTGATATTAATGTTTTCTATTTTTATGTCGGATGATACTTATCTATTGAAACAGGATCCGAGGCATATGGATTTGGGGAACATTGCCAACGATATTGACCTCTTGAATTCAAAGAATATCCAGGAGGCAGTTGAGAAAGGAAAAGAAAAATTAAATGATGAGGTCGTCTGTTTGCTAATATATCATCTGTAAACGGATGAGACTAAAGCAAAGATAGATCTTATGTTGCTTAGAGTATAGTGCTTGGATGTAAGATGCAAACTCTTTAATTATAAGTCAATTTCAAATGCATTTTTTTTCCTATTCGTATATGAGTAACTAAACTATTCTTTGTTTCTACAGTAATTTTTTTTCCCCGGTACTACTAGTGAGGGGCATGCTAGTACCACTGAGTATGAAACCCCCACCACCACTGATCATGTATCTTTGTCGTCTGGCTAGTCGGGAACGCAAATTGAGGCAACCGATACAGAACATGAGAGTACTACACCCTCTGGTGGTCCAACCACGACAAGTCGTGCCGACCAGGATCAGGGGGTACATGAAGAAGAGTATGACAGTGATACTGCCCTCGATGCATTTACTGGATCTTTTCGTGTCACTAGCATGGGAACAGTTGAGACTACTTTTTTGTGGATGAAAATCTCATCCCCTATAAGATGAGTAAGATTCCAGGTACTATTTACAAAATGTTTTAACTATTTATTATAATTTTATTGGAATGTAATTATGAATCATTCTTTTTACACTAATTAACACATACTCGTTTATGCAGGAAATGATGTCTTTTACATACATCTAAATGATTGGTCTTTAGAACTATTTGGGCCCACCATACGCACATGGTGGAACCGACAAAGTAAAGTTTCGAAAGATGACCTTATTGCTCGCATGGTTGTTTTTTTTGGTGCTAAAACCTTCAACCATAAAAAGGTCCTCGAAAAAAGCTGTCCAACATTTACACATTGTAAGAGAGAAATATAGGAACAACTTAGCAAAGCATCCAAAGTGTGAGCGCCCTCTGATGATTCCAACAAGGGAGTGGAAAGCCTTGTTGGATGATGGAAGGGAGATCGCTATGGGTAAAGAGGGCAAGCTAGCACCAGGTGCAAAAGGTATGCAATACTTTCAGCAATGCAATTATATCATAATTACACTTTATTTCCCATTATTTTGCAACGTCTAATGTGCTTAAAATTAATTTTATAGGCTACCAGATACCTCGAAGGCCACCCAGGAAAGAGTAGAGAAACATGGGCAACACAAGATTGGGCCTGGTGGATATTCAAATTTGGCAGCACGATTCATAAGTATCAATAATTATTTTATTGTATAGAAATTATTATAGATTGCATTTAAAATTGTTTTCATGACGATATAACAACAACAATGATGATCTAATTGAAACTTACAGGCCAAAAAATTCAAAGAAGTGCCCATGGAGGAAGACCTAAGGATTGGCTACCAGCACAGGTTTTTAGGTGTTGTTGAACATCGAACAAGCAAAAGTGCTAGCCAAACAGAGTCTTTCGTTAATCCATCCCGCGCGTAGGTAACTACAATAAACAAATTCTATTTAAGATTAATTCATTGTGTTCTCTATTCATTAATAAAATTGTCCATAAAATATTGAGTCTCTTTGTGTTAAGCCACCCAGCGAAAGTAGACAAAATACAGAGGATGGAGGAGAATGAAATATTGAAGTTGAAGTTGAGCGACATCTAGGTAATTAACATATTCCTCTGTTAAAAAAAACCTAGTCCAGATTAAAGTCTCAAATATTAAATTGCAAATACTATAGTGTTGTAAGTGTTGATGTTTTAATGCAGAGGGTCCTCATGTACAACTTGAGGTAGCAACAAAAGAAGAGCAAACGCATGATATTCATGTGGCCCAGTTGCCAAGTAAAAATTACCGCTCTAATGTTTTTTTCTTAATGAAGGACTTATAATGAAATAATAAAAACACGTCAATTAATTAATATTTCTTCATTTTTCCACTAGATCCAGGCACCTTACAGCAGCCACGTACATGTCATGATCACACGACGCGACAAACAAGGTCACAGGTAGCTGCAGAGGGCATAAGAAACATAAAACAAGTTGTAGAAGAGGATGTCACTTTTAGAGAATATGTGGACAGAAAAAAGCGTCAAAAAAAGTAGTGATTGTAATAAGTACACAATTACATTATTTTTGTATGCATTGTCCTCGGATATTATTTTTGATATTATCGAGTAATGTCTTCATCTATTTCTTTTCCTACATGTGAATGAGTTAATGAATGAATTCTATAAACTAATTAATGATCGAAAGCACGTAATTCCTTTAAGACAAGAAACTCACGATGTTCGCACAAAAAATCATTTATTTCCAAGCACGTGTATTGGGTATGGGGAATTGAGAGTGATGTGAGGGGGCGGAGGGGCCATATGAGCTTCCACCTTCACGTGGTTGGCCCTATTTAGTAGAGAATATTAAACTATTCTCGAAACAGAGAGGAGCTCAATAAGGTAATTAAAATGCTCTTATATTCATATTTATTATAGATTTTTGTCAATTATTCATATTTATAAAACCTTCATTCTTCATACTGTAGGGTTCAAAACCATATCATTCGTTTTTCAGTGATGAGCTTAGCTGCGATGAAAAAAATGAACAAAGAGGATAAAGGAAATGAAGGAAATAAAGCAGCACCAAATGTTTCTTTACCAATGGAAGAAGCCACATCACTATGGTAATGCTTACTATACATTATGATTTAGATATTTAGATTTCAAGTTTACAACCTTCGTGTCACTTACGTAAACTTCAAGAATAGCATTGGACTGTGAGCCCCTAGCAATATTTGAAACCAAATGATGAAGCATATTGCACTCAGCCTCTAAGGCTTGAATTTATCTCTTCTGTTGTAGCAGGGTCTACGTTAAAACTGCATAACCATTATTGCGAATTTTCTATTGAGCATGAATTTTACTTGTAACGAGGAAAATGTAGGTCCTGTACAGGGAAAAATGGGAAAAAATTGAATGACAACAGAATGGGAAATGCCCTTGGTGGGAAAAATACCCAGGACATTGACATTTGAATGACAACACAATGGGAAATTTCCTTGGTTGGAAAAATTTGAATGACAACAAACTCAAACTGCTCTTTCTCTTTCCATACACCAAGCATCCTCTTAACAAATTATTCTAGATATTATTTCATCTTGGGCTGGCAAAAGTATTGTTGCAATTTAGCCAATGACATTCCCACTTCAAATTGACCAGCTTGTGTAGCAACCTTTTTATGAGGTGGTATTCTTTTTCTCCTATGTTTGTCATGTAGTCAACTTAGTAAATTGATGATGTGGGTAAAGTCCTCATCGACAGAGTATGTAACCACAATGTACAAGTTCAGTCAACCTTGCCTTTATAAGGATACTTTATTCTATTATTGGCATTTGAGACAGGAATCTGCTACTGTATTCTGTCTTTATGCTATGATATCTGCTTTGTCATATTGTTATCAATAAAAGTAAGAATTTTGTATATATTTTCTTGTTTTATGGCAGGAGAATATGAAAATGCCTCAATAAAGAATTTGTACCCTAGGTTTTGAATTAATAGGGCATGTTCTTGTGTTGCTAAGCAAATCAACAAGCTTTTAGTATAATCATTTTCAAAGATGTGAGAAAGGTTTTTAATTTTTACCACCATAGATTCTCGTGTATTAATTCCTTAAGTGTCAATTTCTGGAGAGTTCTTTGATAGTCCAGAAATGATACAAGCATAAAAACTGGCATATTTTCTTAGATGCATGAGCTATATCCATCGAGATGGTATCGAATTCCTCTGTTTATCTCATGCAATCATTCGCCTGCTCATTTTCTAGTTATTATTTATGAATGTTTCCTTGACCACCATTTGGAAACCCACCAAACATTTTTTGAATCCACTGATGGAGTTAAGCTACTCCCCCCCAAGCACTTGTAATTGCAGAATGAAGTGAACTCTTTCCGCAAGAGTCCCACCATTTAATTTGGCCCTTGGAGATTGACTTGTCATTCAAATCTTTCAACATTCTCTTCTTGGTTTGGCTTTTAATACAATGGAATTAATCGTTGTCCAGGGTCAGATTGCTCCTTTCACTATGGAATCGTGGATAATACATACCATGAAACATACATGGTTCAAGTAGGTATCCACAAGAAAAGAAAAATAGTGACAAATTTAGGACATTGAAACTACCAAGAAATAATTACTCTCATCCTGTCTTTTTGATCTAAAATTTGGAAGAAGCTTCTTGCTTCTCTGCTGGATAATTATATTTTGGAAAACCTTGCCAGAAATTAATTGAAATTTTGTGAGGAAATTGTGTTTCAAAGTTTTGGGTCTGGAATGCATTTCTTTGTTTCTCACCCTAGAAAAAATTAAACATGATGCAAATGTCATGTTTGAGGCAAAATAATGCATTTGCAACATTGTATATCTTTATTCATGGTTCCTTGTCTTATTAAGTTAAACCTTGGACTAAAGAGTACAAAATGTATTGAATGGCGGTGAGGATAAACTATGCCTAGGGTCTGCTGGTTAGTTTGTTAAACTAGCTGGACTTAGTTTACTCTAATAAACTACTCAGATGTGTAGCATTTTCAAGATTAGCATGGAGAACATGATGTTTATTTACATTTTTGAAACATTAGCTGGATTTAGGTTTATTGATTCCCTTTATTTATTGATATGATTTTCTAATTTACGGATATTTGCAATTGGTGATGTTCATCACCATTTGGATATATCATTATTGTTGCTAGCATGTATATAATGCTTCTTTTTTTATCTTTGATATTATCAAAAGATGTATTCTTATTTGATACTCTGTGGGATAAGTAGATATAAGTTTAGAATAGCAGGATTATATTTGAAGGGGTGCATATTGTTGATCTAGATCACGTAGCCATTTGACAATTATACTTTGTTGTGATTGGTATGATATAATATATTGCTTCTATGGGGAATCCTTTTGTCCCGTGTTCTCTCTGCAATTATTTATTGTTGGGAATTGTCTTGGACCATCTCATTTAGCACACCTTTTGTAACACTTTCTTTGTAGGGTGAATTTCTATGCCATATTTGTCGTCATCTTGCGGATTCAGTTTTTCCAATACTTACTCGTGGGCCAACTGCAGATATATATAGTGAACATGTTATTCCATCGAAGCCCCATACGTTGTCCTCAGCGGACTCTATATTAGCTTCATCCTCTGATTGGAAAATCCTTCAACATCAACAAGCTTTATCTTTGCTTGAGAATGCTGAAGAATTGTCTGGCAAACGCAGATACTGGAAAACTGTCATGGCAATTTCCTGAATCTACAAAAGTGGTGTTTGAAGCACTCTTCCACAAGCTGTGTACTATGTACTTTCCTGGGAAGGGTATTGTTAAGCCTGCTTCTAGAAGGATCAATCAGAGTTTAATTTTCTGGGATGTATTTAGGTATTCCTTGCTATCGGCAGAGTTAGCCGCTCTCTCATCAAAATCAGATGCAATTGCAAGAAGCTCTAGGGCTGGTTTGGAAGCACTGTATAAAGTAGTCAATTGCTCAAAAGATTCTGTGTTGTCATTACTTATGCAGGCTGTTGAAGCAACTCAGAGTCAAAAACGTCTGACAATGTTACTAATGGCAAGAGGAATGCAAATTTTGGTTGGGTCAATTAGTTGCTATGCTTCAAGAGATGCATTCTCTGAAAATTATTTGACAAGTATTGATTATAACTTAGAATTATACCTCAGTTCAATAATCTTCTTATGATAAGCTCCTCAAGCATCATTTATGTGTTTCTAGTTTTAAATTACTTAAAACACCTGTATGAATGTGGTTGTGTCTTAGTATTCCTTAGAGAACGTATCCTAAATATGTATTTGTGTAACAGAGAATATTTCCTCACTCCTTGAACATGTTGACCAAGGCAAGGGTTTTCCGGATATTCAGTTCTGGAAGCGCACAACAGATCATATGCTTGTTTCAAGAATAGAATTTGGAAATTTCCAAGTCATCTACAATGTCTCCTTGGCAATTTTACACTATTTGATTTCCCTTCTGCCATTTAATGCTTTTCATATCCACAATCTTTCAAATTTGGCTTAATTGAATGACTTCCAAGGGCTTATTTATTGTTTAAATTTGGATTTCTTTTTTATTGAGTGTTCTTTAGCGCTTCCTGAACCCTCTTATATGTCCAGAGCCTTACCGTCCATGAAAGTATTTGTCGTGCAAAAAACATCCTGACACTGCCAATTATAATTTAGTGCAAATGAAGTTGGTATGCTTCAGAAAAATGCATGCAAAGGCTATAAATTTTGATGATGGAAGCAAACCAAATATGCTAGGCTGAAGTCTCCTGGTTTTGTACAATACCCACATGTTACAATATTTGTATTTCCTCTCATCTAGACAAAGGAGGTCTATGAAAATGGTAATTTAAACATGTTTTTTTGCACTTTTCTATGCCCTCAGAAAATTTATGACTAGGTTTGACCAAAATACATTTACAGCCATGCTAAATCATCCCAAATTCAAATTTAAGGTCCCTGAGTGTCCTTTGGATTGCAATGGGTTCTCCTCTATGATATCTGCAGATTTCTCCTTTAAATTCTT
Source organism: Larix kaempferi (assembly GCA_027924585.1). Taxonomy (NCBI): domain Eukaryota; kingdom Viridiplantae; phylum Streptophyta; class Pinopsida; order Pinales; family Pinaceae; genus Larix; species Larix kaempferi. Next base: position 7,670,840 of record BSBM01001102.1, read on the forward strand.
TGTCGTCATCAATTTTACCCCAATTTCGTACTTTGGCCTAGAATGCAAAATCTACCTGGAAGGTTTCTACAAAATGCATGCAGAGTTTATGTTTTTGTTCTTCTATTTTATAATGCAAACTGCAAAATATAGTGCACTATCTGTCATACCCATTTCCTCCATAGTGCTCTTTGGGTGCATGCAACTAACCTACCAAATGAGTCCTTTCCTCAAATTGCATTGATATCCACTTACCAGCAGCCTCACCAAATATGTATGTCACCTCTTGTAGATGGGTTGCTAGTGTAACCTAGAGTGGTTGGGTTGAAGGCCCTATTTTTTTTTCGCATTCTTCATTTCATAATTATTCAGTGACAGTTTCAACTTAAAGCTTTGTATTTAGCAGGATGGTATTGGGTTCCTTTCATAAACATGTCCACCAAGGACATTTTGAGGGTTCAAACTTGAGTTTCTCACACCCAAGTGTCCCTCAAGACCTCTCTTTCCTTTCATTTACCTCTGACTGAAATCTCCAGAACATTTAAGAAAATTTCTGCTATGTTTAAACTCTACAAGAGGTGTTAATTTTGTTATGTGCAAATTGGGCAAAAGTGGTTCTGTATAATGATGCAGGATTTTTTTAATTTCAATTTGTGGTAAGCCAACTATGGATGCTATAGTGCCATGGGTTTTTTCAACTTTTTTCGCTAAACCCACCTGTCAGATTATCTCAATTTGTCTTCGTCTATCAGTTGTACGCCTGCCAAAATGGCATTTTGGGCCCTTTAACTCTTCCAGATTGCTTTCAGTAATATGTATGCAGGCCTTATAGATTCCAAAACTTGCCTTGGAGACAAACCGAGTTTGATAGGTTGTAGTAATTTTAAATCTTGACAATACCCATGTGCCATTTTCTCAATTTTATTCCCCAAATTCTTCTGCCATCACAATATTCATCAAATTAGGCAATTTAGAAGAATTACAAATGATCACAGTAGAGCTCTATAAAATGCATGCATACCCTGTAAGATTTGATACTGGGAGGAAACCAAATATACAATTCTAAAGTATTGCTTCACCCTTACCAAAATCTTGGATTTCAGTTAAACACCCTATGGGTAAGGCTCCCGACAATCTTCGGGTGGATAATAATTTATCCACATCATGGGTATTTCCTCTTCAATTCACGAGCATTAGATTATTTTATATAACAAGCATTATATGTAATTTGGACTATACAAATCTCCCACAATATTAGGTCACATTTTTTTTTGTTTTTTAATTATAGGCCGTCGGTTATTCTATGTCTTGCAAAATGTATTTGTTTTTTAAAAAACTACAATTCGTCGGTTAACCAATGGCCATGCTATACATGTGACGGTAGCAGACTGTTGGTTAATCACCACCGTGGCATAGTCAACCGATGACCTTGCTATACCTATGACGACAGGTGACCATTGGATTGTTTTTAAAAAATGGCTTAAGGCGTCCGTTAATCGATGCTTGGAAATTGGCTATGCATCGGTGAAGCGACTCCTGCGTTAAGTTTTTAATTCTTTAAAATAAGAACTACACGTCGCACAAATGACAGTTAAAGCACCATCAACGGTACCAATAAACCATCGATTAAATGATAGTCAAAGGGAGTGTCGGATTTAAAACGAGTAAAAAGTATAAATGAAAAGCGCATGAATTGGCACACTTTTAAAAATTACTTTAAAAATAAATTCTTGTCAGAACAGTACTTTGAGGAATGAGCTAAAGAGTTCTACGATTTAAGGTTAGGAACTATGAGTATGAAGGAATTAAGCAGCATTTATTTAATTTTATTGAGATATGTGTCTTACATAACTGAGGAAAAGCCTAAGGTACAGATATTTATGAGCTGCTTACCTTCTCACATACGGGACAAAATTCAGTATGACGATCCTAATAATACCCTTGAGGAAGCCATGAGAAAGGAAAATTTATTTTATGAACATAGCAGAAGAAGGGAAAGCATCCCTAGCTAGAAAGCTAAAAGGCCCAATAATTTTGAGCAAAGAAAGAAAAGTTTTACTTTTAATCAAAATTTTGGAAATAATAACTCACGCAATTTCCCTAACATAAAATTTCAAGGAAATAATCAAAGAAGTAATACACAACAAAAATTTACAGCTGCAAGAAACATAGATCTTCCCATTAATCAAGTTAAGAACAATGAATAGAAAGAACCTATTAAATGTTGGGACTGCTAGGGACCTCACTATGCAACAAACTGTCCACTCAGGAAGAGGACTGTCAACAACATATACACAGTACAGGAGGAGGCTACTATTGGTGACTTAGCACAAGAAATGCCCAGGATCAATGCATCCTTTGGAAACAGACAGGTTGATCATCAAACTTCCATGGTTGAAGTAGAAGGTATGCTGAAAAATAAACCCATTTATATTTTAATTGATCCAGGAGAAAGTCTTAGTTATGTGTCACCTGATTCAGTAAAATGTTGCAATCTGAAAATAAGCAAGTTTGAAAAGTCATGGCTAGTTCAATTAGCTACTGGAACTAAAACAAACGTAACTTATTATGTAAAGGATTGTGAATTATTGATGAATCAGTTTAAGACTCATGTTAAGCTGAATGTAGTACCATTAGGTTCTTACGATGTTCTGATTGGAATGGATTGGATGGAAAAGAAAAGGGTAGTGTTAAATTGTTTTGAAAAGACCTTTACTTGTTTGAATGATAAATGTGAAACAGTGACAGTAAAAGGAATTCCTAGAAAGACTTCTGTTAGACAAATTTCTGCACTACAAGTTAAAAGGGTTGTTCATAAAGGATGTAAGTTGTTTGTTGTAAACGTAATTAATGGAGAACATACCATAAGGAAGATAAGATAAAATTGGAAGACATACCAATTCTGAAGGACTTTTCAGATGTATTCTTGGAAGAAATTCCAGGACTACCTCCAAAAAGGGAATTAGATTTCACCATTGAGCTCATACCAGGTGCAGTACCGAACTCAAAGGCTCCCTACCGAATGAACATTTTGGAACTAAATGAACTAAAGTCATAGTTAAAAGAACTAATTGGTAAAAATTAGATAAGGCCAAGTGTGTCTCATGGGGAGCACCTGTCATCTTCATAAAAAAGAAGGACGGTACCTTGCATTTATGAATAGACTACCGTCAGTAAAATAAAATGACCATTAAGAACAGATATCCCTTGCCCCGCATTGATGATCTGTTTGATCAAATACGCGGTGCAACGATATTTTCCAAGATAGAATGGAGGTCAGGGTACCATCAAGTAAAAATTAAAGATGAGGACATCTTTAAGACAGCTTTCAGAACCTGCTATAGGCATTACGAGTTTTGTGGTTATGCATTTTGGGATAACCAATGCTCCAACAGTTTTCATGTGTCTAATGAATAATGTTTTACATAATTACTTACATAAATTTGTGGTGGTATTCATTGATGACATCTTAATTTATTTTAGACTAAAGAATAACACGATGAACACTTACGAATAATTTTACAAGTCTTAAGGGAACATCAATTGTATGCTAAATTTAGTAAGTGTAACTTCTATAAAGATAAAATACAGTATCTAGGGCATGTGATATCCAAAGATGGAATCGTAGTAGACCCGGACAAGATAAAAGAAATTAATGAACGACCTTCCCCTAAAGACGCAACTGGTGTACGATCTTTTATGGGGATTACAGGTTACTATCAGGAATTTATTGAAGGATTCTCACGAATAGAAAATCCTATAACATCGTTACAAAAGAAGGGTAAGAAATTTGTTTGGGATAAAAAATGTGAAGAAAGTTTTAAGAAATGAAAAGAACTGTTAACAACTGCACCTATTCTAAAAATTGTGGATCCAAACAAGGATTTCATTGTTTGCACTGATGCATGCAACGATGGACTTGGCGGAGTCTTAACACAAGAAGGTCATGTAATTGCCTATGAGTCCAGAAAGTTAAAAATTCATGAGAAAAATTATGCAACTTATGATTTGGAGTTGGCTGTCGTGATACATGCTTTAAAGATGTGGCGCCATCACCTAATTGGAAGGAATTTTTCATTAATGACTGATAATAAAGGGTTAAAATACTTGTTGGATCAACCAAATCTAAACGCAGGGAAATCTAGGTGGTTAGCTTTTTTTAGCGAATATGATTTCGAGATTCAACACACATTAAGGGTAAAGAAAACAAGGTAGCAGATGCTTTAAGTAGAAATGCAAGAATTAATTTTGTGGCAGCAATCAGTTCTTATAAAATAGATTTTGAAAATCAACTTGAAGAAGGGGTAAAATATGATGAAAATTACTAGAAATTAAGACAAACAGTTGCAGAAAATAGTTCTAAAAATTTAAAGACGGATTTCAGTTTGAATGAGAATGGTTTAATGCTATATAAAAATAGGTTGTATGTACCTAAAATTAAGTTGTTGATTTTAAATGAAATACATAAAAGTCCTTATTCGCGACACCCGGGTTACCAAAAGATGATAACAATGTTAAGAAAGGATTATTTCTGGCCGAATATGAAAAATGAAGTAGGTGAATATATAGCTAGGTGCATTGAATGTCAGTAAGTAAAGACTGAACATCAACACCCAACTGGATTATTACAGCCATTGCCAATTCCGGATTGGAAGTGGGAAATAATCAACATTGACTTTATAACTGGTTTACCTAGAAATCAAAAGCAGAATGATTCTATAATGGTGGTAGTGGACAAGATTAGTAAAGTATCCCATTTCATACCCGTTAAGGCAACTTACAAGGCTTCTAACATTGCTGAAATTTTTATGAAACAAATCTTTCGTTTGCATAGAGTTCCTAAAGTTATAATTTCTCATAGAGACTCTAAATTTACGGGAAATTTCTGGAAGGCTTTGTTTAAAGGTTTGGATACTACTTTAAATTTCAGGACATCTTTTCATCCACAAACTGATGGAAAGACAGAAAGAGCAAATCAGATTCTTGAAGATATGTTAAGAATGTATGTTAGTGATCAGCCAAGTAAATGGGAGGATTATCTGCACTTAGTTGAATTCGCTTATAATAATCATTATCAACCTTCAGCTAAACTTAGTCCATTTGAAATTTTATATGGTAGAAAGTGTAATACTCATATTTCATGGAGTAATCCAGTTGACAGGTTGTTGTTAGGACCTGATTTGTTAAAAGAAATGGAACTAACAGTGAAACAGGTACAAGGCAATCTGAAAATTGCACAAGATAGGAAGAAAAGTCATGTATATCTCAAAAGAACTCAAAAAGTGTTCCAGGATGGTGAGCATGTTTTCATCAAGGTAAAACCCAAAAAGAGCTCTTTAATGTTAGGGAGTTGTGCTAAGTTAGCACCAAGATATTGTGGACCCTTTGAAATACTGTCAAGGGTTGGACTAGTAGCATATCAGTTCGCATTGCCACCAAACCTTAAAGTACATAATGTCTTTCACATTTCTATTTTAAAAAGGTATGTACATGATGCTACTCATGTGATAAATTGGAATGATGTACAGGTGGAACCCGAAGGATATTTTCTAGTGAAACCAGATTGTATCCTCGACAAGAGGGAAATTATGCTTCGGAATCGTACTATCGGACATATAAAGGTGCAATGGAAGCACCTTAGTCCAGATGAAGCAACCTGGGAATTGGAGAGTCATATGTGGGAGGAATGTCTAATTATGTTTTAGGAATATTCGGAAGATGCTGATTAAAGCAACATTGAGGATGATGTTGAACTTAAGAGGTGTTGTATGTCACATACCCAAAATATGAACATTTTATGTTATGAGAAAAACATTAGGTTATAATTTATTGTAGAGTTTGTAAGATTATTGACCAAGTGGGGTCACGGATGAATGTAATTAAATACTCTAATATTTTTTATTATTAAAAATTAAAAGAGGAGACAAATATCCAAAGGGGACTGTTAAAAGAGTGTTCACTGACCCACTAGGAGGAATGAACTAGGGTGCAGAGAAAATGGACAAGTGGCAGCTTCTTCATTCACTTCTAGTTGTTGCAGGTGGCAAGTTCCCTATTTTTGTGGTCATGTATCCCACTAAAGTGGAACAGATCCGGTGGCTCAATAATGACTGAAAATTGACCAAATACCTAGGCACTCTATACATCCATCGAATTGAGCAGGCGGCCCACTGATCATTATTCCGTATTTAGTATTCTATTTTATTTTCCTTGTGACATTTTGAGTTTTCAAAAGAAAAGGTGGGAGTGCACAAGAGATTCGATGAGGATACTGCTGAGTACAGCTACAAGACTGTAGAATCAACAAGTTAAGAGTACTACTGAGTGCATATGTTATACTACTGAGTACAAAAACCATTATTAATGAGTTGCAGAAAGATAAGCTTGCCTCCACACAGTATCTTCATCCTGGTAGTTCAGTGAACAAGCTTGAGGGTCCTAAGGCAAGTGACATTGGCTGTCTTCAGGAAAAGGTTGGGTGGAATGGGCTCCCTTGGGTATTTGTCCCCCTCTACATTCACCAGGTTCTACTTGCATTATTTTATTTGCTTACTACTAACTTACTTTCTGAATGATTGTATGCTAATGTATTAAATGTTTCCATTATGTTGATGTATATGTAACTTTGAAATGTATTTCACCCATGTATTTCATCTATGTATATTGTACTCCTATAGAGATGTTATTATTCGTCTATATGGAAGTGTCGTAATTTGTATTGACAAGTGTCGCAAGTGTCATAACTTGCCGATGGGTTATTAGACCACCATGTGTGGGGTCGGCCCTGATTAAGTTAACATTGGGTTATTGTACTAAGCTAGACAAGTCGGCCCCATAAGTTTATTGGGAAGTCAGGACAAGTATAAATAGAGATCTCCCGATCTCTATTTGGATCACTTCACATACCACTCTTCCATCACTCAGAAAGTGGCGCACATGTGAGGAGGAGGATCAGCTGCTAGGAGGAGTCTATCTCTGTGTACTTTGGTTGTACTTTGGTTGTACTATTTCTCTATCTATCTCTGAGGAAGTAGTGGGGTTTTTCACCTTAGGGTTTTCCCCACGGAAACTCTGTGTGTTTATTGTCTCTTATGTTTGCATCTTATGATTATTGATATGCTTGCTATGATTGATCTGAATTGATATACTGTACATGTTGTTCTCTCAGTAATGATCCTAGAGTATATTGAATTAATGCTCGAAAATTAACATGGTATCAGAGCTAACTTGGGAAGAAGACATTGTGCAGTGGCAGAAACCAGGGTTTCTTGTTTATTGGGTTTCTCTCCCCAAATTTTGGAAAAGCAATATGATAGATTGACTCTCCTTAGCAAGGTGAATCTTTCTGTCCAATCAGACTTTAGTTCTGAGTACCTTCAATTTGGGCCCTAAAACTTAGGGTTTCCACAAAAATAGGAATTTCTGAAATCTGAAGACATAGATGGAAGCTCCTAGGACAAATCAAAGTTTAGAGCTTTGGATCAAGATTTTTGGCTGGGTAAATCTCCGAGAATCTCAAACCCTAATTCAGGGTCCTCCCTAGTGAACCCAGGAAGACTAAAAGGCATTTCTGAAGGGTGAAGCTTTGCAGATCTCAAATTCTTAATACACAAGGCTGATTATCTCATCAAGGCGCATCTTTATATCCTTTCAGAAAGTTCAAATTCACATTTTGAATTTTTAGGGTTTTTCTGACAAATCCTAATCCGGGACCAGATCCAATTTTTAGCAAATCAAGTGGTAAGACCTAAATCTTTTCTATTTCCATTTGAAGTACTGTTTAAGATGTCTCACCACACCAACCTTGAGGATAATCTTGAAGGGGCTGATAAATTCCGAGCATGGAAGTATAGGATTGGGTTAATCCTTGAAGAAAATGAGTTGGACACTTACAAAAGGGAAGAGGTCCCTGTCCCAGAGGAAGAAGAGGCTAAATCCCTCCACAAGAAGAACTTGGTGAAGGCAAAGAGGATCATTGCTGATTATATCAAGGAACATCTCATCCCACATGTGTCATCTCTAAAGAAACCCAAAGAGATGTTTGACTCCCTGACCAATCTATTTGAAGGGAAGAACATAAATCGGAAGATGACCCTGTGGAACCAATTGAAAGGGGTAAAGTTTCAGAATGGAGAAACCATTCAATCTTATTTTTCCACGGTCTCTCAGATCAAAGAACAATTAGAAGCGGTGGATGAAATGGTGGAGAATGGTGAAGTAGTCATGACCACTATGAATGGCCTAACCAAGTCATGGGATTCCTTTATTCAAGGAATTTTTGCAAGAAGGAAGTTGATCTCCTTCAATAGACTGCGGAAAGAATGTTCACAAGAAGAAGCAAGGCTTGTGGCCTGAGAAGAAAAGATGGGGAATGAAGATCAAGCTCTCACAGCTCATGCCAAGAAAGGAAAGTTCAAAGGAGAAAGATCTCATAGGAAATCTTCTCACCAAACTCAAAGGGAGAAATTTAAAGATCCTTCTCTTGGTAGATGTTTTACATGTAATGAGAAGGGACACTTTGCCCGAGATTGTCCCAAGAACAAGAAGGAAAACAACAACAACTTCAAAAAGAAGAAGAAGAAAAACAAGAAGAGATATCATGCTCATGCTGTTGAGGATGATGAACCTCCCAAGAAGAAGGCTAGAGAAGAAGTGATGACTCATCAAGCGAAGAAGAGTATGTTCTAATTTCTGCTCTCATAAGTACTATTTCTCATGGTTGTAATGATTGGTTAATTGACAATGGGGATTTTAAACACATGACTGGGTTTAAAGAATCCTTTGTAAATTTATCTAAACATGAATCACCCCATAAGGTGAAACTTGGGGATGATTATCAATACACTTTCAAAAAAGGTGGGGAAGCCTCCTACAACCTAGACTCTGGAAAGTCTTTGAAGATGAAAGATGTGTTGTTTGTACCTGGGCTCAAGAAGAACCGACTCTCCATCTATGCATTGGATGCAAAAGGAATGAGGGTTTCATTTGTAGATGGACAAGTCCTAATGTGGCCAAAGGGTAAAAATATTGATGATGCAGTAGTGATTGGAGAGCAAGAGGAAGGATTGTACAAATTGAAGGGACAACCTGAACATGCCATGGTACATGAATCCATGGAGCCAAATGAACTTTGGCATCGAAGGCTTGCAAATGTGCACTACAGAGCACTACCAATTGCAAGCAAAGATGTAGAAGGTCTTCCTAAAATCAAGACCAAGCATGAAGGTGTTTGCTAGGGCTGTGCAAAAGGAAAGAACATAAAGAAGGCATTCCCAAGCAGTGAAAGCAAATCAAAAGGAATCTTGGAAATTATCCACTCCGATGTATGCGATCTTATGTCATCTAGTTCTATGAGCAGGTATGTTTACTATGTATCTTTCATTGATGACTTCTCCAGGAAGACTTGGGTTTATTTATTGAAGAACAAAGATGAAGTGCTTGACAAATTCAAGGAATTCAAAGCCTTGATGGAAAATCAAACTTATAAGAAAATAAAGACATTCAGATCAGACAATGGCGGAGAATTCACTTCAGATGAATTCAAGAAGCTATGCAGTGATTCAGGGATTAAGAGGGAGTTGACTGCTCCCTACAATCCACAACAAAATGGAGTTGCAGAAAGGAAGAATAGAACAATCATGGAAGCAGCACGAGCAATACTGCATGACCAACATCTACCTATGCATCTATGGGCAGAAGCAGCTAGGACAGCTGTATATGTGCAGAACAGAACTCCCCACAAGATATTGGACAACAAGACACCAGAAGAGGTCTTCTCTGGTAAGAAACCTAAAGTCATCCATCTCAGAATATTTGGTTTTCCAGTATACACTCATGTCCCAAAGGAAAAGAGGACTAAGTTAGATCCTTCAAGAAAGAAGGGTATCTTTCTGGGTTACCGTGAAAGCTCGAAGGCTTACAGAATATACTTTCCAGGGTTCAAGAAGATTGATGTCAGCAGGGATATAACATTTGATGAAAACTCAGCATTCATCAAATCAAGGAAGACACCTGTTGAAGATCATGAAGAACCAAAGGAAACTAGATTTCAAGACACTATTATGACTAAAGCAATTCCAGATGTTGATTGTGAAATTGAAGATCCGCAAGAACCTATAGATCCACCTCGTGAGAAGGACTCTCACAAGAGGAAACCTGCATGGGCTAGAGAGCTCATTCAATATGCAAAAAGATATGGCATTCCAGAAGAAGAACACAGAGCAAAGAAGAGAACTAGATCACATACCAGCTATGTTGCTTTACTCTGTGATATCATGAACAAAGAACCTTCCAGTTATGAAGAGGTAGCGGAAAAGAAAGAATGGAAGGATGCCATGGTCGAGGAATATCAATCAATAATGAAAAATGATGTTTGGGATGTAGTCCCAAGACCTGAAGGGAAGTCTGTGGTGACTTCCAAATGGATCTACAAGATCAAGCATGCTGCAGATGGCAGCATAAAAAAATACTAGGCAAGGTTTGTAGCTCGTGGCTTCTCTCAGAAAGAGGGAATAGATTATGAAGAAACTTTTTCTCCTGTAGCCAGATACACTTCCATCAGAACAGTACTTGCTCTGGTTGCAGTGATGAAATGGAAGATACACCAGATGGATGTCAAGACATCCTTCTTGAATGGTGTAGTCGAGGAGGAAGTGTATGTAGAGCAGCCACTTGGGTTTGAGACACATGACAGGAAGTCATATGTGTGTAGGTTGAAGAAAGTCTTGTATGGCTTAAAGCAAGCTCTTAGGACTTGGTATGGTAGGATGGACAGTTTTCTATCCATTTTGGGCTTTACCAAGAGTAAAGCGGATTCCAACCTTTACTACAAGGTTGAGGAAGGCAATCGTGTGATACTATTGTTGTATGTAGATGATCTGTTTGTAACAGGTAATGATAGTTTGATTGCCGATACCAAGAGGAATCTTGCAGCCAAGTTTGAGATGAAGGACTTGGGGATGATGCACTATTTTCTAGGCATGGACGTGTGGCCGAGTGCAGATGGTATCTTCCTTGGACAAGGAAAGTATGCAGTGGAGATCCTGAAGAGGTTTGGGATGATGGAGTGCAAAGCCATGGCCACACCTATGCCATCAAACCTGAAGCTTTTGTGTGATGCTTCATCTGATTCGGTTAATGTCACTGTGTATCATCAAATGATTGGGTCCCTTATGTACCTGACAAACACGAGGCCAGATATTTGCTTTGCGGTGAACACATTGAGCCAGTTCCTGACGGATCCCAGAGGTGTTCACCTAGTTTCTATAAAGCATATTCTAAGGTACTTGAAGGGTACGGTTGACTATGGGCTCAAATATGATGCAAATCAAGAGTTTAACCTGCAGGGTTATGTTGATTCGGACTGGACAGGCAGTGTTGCAGATATGAAGAGCACTTCTAGGTACTGCTTTAGTATGGGATCAGGTGTGATCTCTTGGTTTAGCAGGAAATAGTCCTGCATAGCACTGATTACAGCTAAAGCAGAGTATGTTGGTGCTTGTTTAGCTACTTCTGAGGCAGTATGGATTCGGAAGCTACTGTCTGAGTTATTTGATCTCCCGCTGGAGGCTACTGGTATCTTTTGTGACAACCAGAGTTGTGTGAAGCTGTCTAAGAATATGGTGTTCCATGACAGGTCAAAACACATTGAGATCAAATATCACTATATCAAGGATATAGTGTAGAGAGGAGCAGTGAAGCTCCTGTATGTTGCAACGGATGAGCAGGTTGCAGATGTACTGACGAAACCACTAGCCAGAGTGAAGTTCGAGTACTTCAGAGAGAGGCTTGGTGTTCTTCAGATTGATGACACTTCGAGGAAGACGTTATGGAGACATTTGTTGGAGCCATTCCAAGCATGGTGAGAGGAGGATCCTACCCATGCCTGTGGATGTTAGCGCTGGATGATGAGTATCAGGACGATGCTCCAGTTACTGCTCTATGTATGTATGCATCATGTTGGATGTTGGATATGATCAGTGGATCATTTATATGTATGTACGCATCATGTTGTATGCTGGATATGATCAGTTGGATCACTTTTATGTATATGTATGTACGCATAGTATTGGATGCTAGATATGATTAGTTGGATCATGTGTATGTATCTGTAGATATATCAGGTGGATACATTGTATGATTAGGTAGATCATGTATGTTGATATGTATCAGGTATGATCAGGTAGATCATGTATTTGTATGTGTATCAGGTGGATACATTGTATGATCAGGTAGATCATGTATGATGATATGTATCAGGTGGATGCATTACATGATCAGGATGATCATGGATGACGAGCTTCAGGATGTTTCTCCAGATGACATGCATCAGGACGATGCAGTGTTGATGATCAGGATGATCATGTGTACATCAGGATGATCATGTGTACATCAGGATGATGTATGGTGAGTATCAAGTTGATACTCTGTGGTCATGGAACAGGTTGTGCAGATAATCATATAATCCAGCCCTGGCAGTTTTGCAGATGCTCTTGCTAGGTTTTTCCGCTGACATATAATAGCTCCCTGGGAGATATGGCAAATGCTCTTTCGAGGTTTTGCTTGGAGGGACATATAATAGCACCCTGGGAGATTTGTAGATGCTCTTGCTAGGTTTTGCCGCTGGCATATAATAGCTCCCTGGGAGATCTAGAAAATGCTCTTGCTAGGTTTTGTCCATGGCATATAATTTCTCCCTGAGAGATCTTGCACGTTGTGCTGGGCACGTAATCGGTCCTAAGATGCTCTTTCTAGGTTTTGCTTGGTAGCATATAATGTCTCCCTGGGAGATCTTGCAGGTTGTGTTGGGCACGTAATCAATCGTGAGATGCTCTTGCTAGGTTTTGCTTGGTAGCATATAATGTCTCCCTGGGAGATCTTGCAGGTTGTGTTGGGCACGTAATCAGTCCTGAGCTACTCTTGCTAGGTTTTGCTTGGTCACATGTAATAGCTCCCTAGGAGATCCAATAGGTTGAGCAGTGTGCTCGTAATCAGTCCTGGGATGCTCTTGCTAGGTTTTGTTGACGCACGTAATAATTCCTGAGGATTCCATAGTATGGTCAGTGATGATGAAGACATACAGGTGGTGGGCCTACATCCGGTATGAAAAATGACTGGCTCTGTAGAACTTCCTATGATGAGTAGATTCAGATATTGATTGAGATAGCAGCAGCCCTGATGAGGATGATGATTCACTGATGATGATCCAGAGAAGAAGACTTGTGCTAGAAGATTTGTGTTGAGAAATACCTTCCTAGTTAAGAGGGAGCATTGATGTATATGTAACTTTGGAATGTATTTCACCCATGTATTTCATCTATGTATATTGTACTCCTATAGAGATGTTATTATTCCTCTATACAGAAGTGTCATCATTTGTATTGACAAGTGTCATAACTTGCCAATAGGTTATTAGACCACCATGTGTGGGGTCGGCTCTAATTAAGTTAACATTGGTTTATTGTACTAAGCTAGACAAGTTGGCCCCATAAGTTTATTGGGCAGTCAGGTCAAGTATAAATAGAGATCTCCCGATCTCTATTTGGATCACTTCACAACTCACTCTTCCATTACTCGGAAAGTGGTGCACATGTGAGGAGTTTTAAAATCATATCACATCCAAGAACTATCCAAGAAATTACACTCTCTCATATGAAAAATCTCACACAACTGGTCAAAGGCACAAAAATAATGCATAAGAATAGATTTTTGTATTACTTCTCATGAACAATAATTACATCAGCCAACATATGAATGTTGTAGACTATTATTAAATAACATTACAACAATAATTCGAATGGCTAAAGATGCCAAAAGAATCTCCTATTCATCATACTTTCTAAAACTGCCCATCCCCCCTAGGTGGCAAGTTGGCTTTCCAAAACTGCTCAAAAAGTTCACAAATTCTCAAATTAGTGAGATGAAGGTGAAATATAGCCAAAATTGATTCCAAATACGAGATTTGAGTGGAATTGGTGTTAAGGAAAGTTTTTGGTGAGGAAAACACTTTCCTAGGTTGACTAGCTCTTTCCTATGGGGGAAGAAGCAGTAAAAGCAACAACTTTCTTCACAAATGCGCCCTCCTTCCTAAATCTTATCTAGAAATGTTTAGGAATGCACCCAAGTGGCCTAGGAGACTTGTAGAACACACCTTGAATGGAATCTTATCCTCCCATGTTGCCTTGTGGACCACACAATGGCAATTTCCTCAATTATTACATAGAATTAACCAACAAGTGATTAATTAATGCATCTTATGTAATTAAATAAATGGTAGGAAATCTTAAATATTCCAACACCCCCTCTTAAGTATGAATTAAATGATCTAAATATCAGAATATATAAAAAAATGCTAAGGGCCTAGTAACAAGACTTGGTCACCCTGTACAAAATACTGTCGGTCCACAAAACAAGGATAGAAGGAAAACCTCATGTGAAAGACCTTCCCTCAAAACATGGAAATGTAAAAATTGAAAGGTTGCTGATCAACCCATCACTCCACCACATGTCCAACCATCCCAAGCAGTGATCTAAGATAGCTGAATGTCTTCTCTGTGAAAGCCTTGGTGAAGATATCTGTAGTTTTCTCACCTGTGGGGCAATACTGCAAATCTATGATCTAGTCATGCACTAGGCCTTTGATGTAGTGCATATGAATCTCTATGTGCTTGGTCCTCTGCCTCTGTACTAGATCACTTGAAACTCTAATGGCACTATGGTTGTCACAATAAATGACAGTAGGAGTACTGAAAAAAAATCTTAAACTCAGACAAAATCCCCTGCAACCAGACACACTGTGTAGCAGCATTCACTGCTCCTCTGTACTCTACCTCCACCGAAGATAGTGCTATGGCATTTTGTTTCTTGCTGGAAAAGAAAACAGGGCCAACTCCAATCATGAAAACAAATCCTGATGTGGATTTCCTATCAAGACTATCACCATCCCAATCAGAATCTGTGAAACCCAAGAGATCTAAGCTCGAATCTACCACATAGTGAATCCCATCACTCTTTGTGCCCTGCACATAGTGAAGGATTCTTTTTACAGCCCTCCAATGTAACTCATGTGGCTGCTCCATGTATCTAGATGCCACACTCACAGCATATGCAAGATCTGGACGAGTGTGAGTCAAGTAGAGAAAGCTGCCAATCAACTGTCTATAGACTGTACTGTCAAAAAGCGGTGTAGATTCTGCTTCTTCCATTCTGACTCCAGAAAGGAATGGAGTCTTAGAAGGCTTGCAATCAACCATCTTAAACTTCTTCAATAGATCAAAAGCATACATTGACTGACATACCTTGGTTCCTTCTTTTGTTTGTGAAATCTCAAGCCCCAAAAATTGCTTGAGAATTCCCAAGTCACTCATGGAGAATGCTTGGTGCATTGGGGTCTTAAGAGATGCTATTTGTTCAGTGCTATCACCTATGATCATCAAATCATCAACATACGGCACTATTAACATAATAAAACCATCAGCAAACTTCATATAGACATTTGGGTCAGATTTACATTGAACATAGGATTGTGACAACAAAAAACTGTCCATCTTTGCATACCAAGCCCTAGGGGCTTGCTTGAGTCCATACAAAGATTTTTTCAAACTACAAACAAGGTTTGGATCTGATGTGTAGCCCTATGGCTGCTGCATATATATCTCTTCTTCAAGTTCCCCATGGAGGAAAGCACTTTTCACATCCATGTGATGTACTACCCACCGCTTGGAAGCTGCCACTGCCAAAGCTAGTCTAATGGAGTCCTTCTGAGCTACCGGTGCAAATGTTTCATTATAATCAAGTCCTTGGACCTGAGAATACCCCTTTTCTACCAGCCTTGCTTTGTACTTAATTTTTGTACCATCTGCTGCACATTTAGTCTTATAAATCCATTTGCATCTTACCAACTTTCTGCATGCGGGGAGCTTGACTAGCTCCCAAGTTTCATTCTTCTGGAGTGACTAAAACTCCTCATCCATAGAAATATGCCATATAGGATCATGTGAGGCATCCTCATATGTTTGTGGATCAGAATCTATCATCATATAGCACTTCTCATAAAGATAAGGATCATTCAAATTGAGAGCAGTCTCAAACTGTGATCTAGTCCTCCTTTGGTCCTGAGGGTTGCCTGCTAGTTCACCTGCTACTTGCAAAGTTTTTGCAGCCCACTTAGGGCTTGTAGGTGAGTTTGCATATACAATAAATTGATCCTCATCATCAGAAATATTAGAATCAAAAATATCAATAGCATCACTTACTTCTTCTTCAGTCGGCGGTGAAGATGAATCTCCAATTTCTGTTCTCTGAGAGGGCTCTTCCTCAAACTGCACACTTCTTTCGATGAATGCTTTATGAGTGATCCTGTTCAGCAGATTATAAGCTTTGGATTCCTCTGGATATCCAATAAACAAACATGGTTGGCTTTGGGGCTACATAGCCTTCCTCTTCTCAATCGAAATCCTAGCCCAAGCCTTTGAGCCAAAAATCCTGAAATGAGAGATATCTGATTTGTTACCTGTCCAAGCCTCGAAAGGAGTGATACCTTTGAGAGATTTGTGTGGCACTCTATTCTGAATATAGGTGGCACAATTTATTGCTTCAGCCCATATCTTAGGAGACAAACCTTTTTCCTCAAGCATGCATGTGGCCATCTCCTTAAGAGATCTATTCTTCCTCTCAGCAACCCCATTTTGCTGAGGTGTATATGGAACTGTATGTTGCATCTGTATACCCGATGAAGCACAAAATTGCTGAAACTATGATTTCACATACTCACCACCATTATTAGATCTTAACACTTGAATATGCCTACCAGACTGACTCTCAACTGAGGCTTTTAATAGCTTGAATAACCCAAAAACTTGTGATTTAAGCTTGATGAAATAAACCCAACAATACCTACTGAAATAATCTATGAATGTGAGAATATATTTAGCTGAATTAAATGACTCATGAGGAAATGTACCTGATATATCAGTGTGTATAAGTTCCAATGGTGCAGTGGTTCTCTCAGTGGTAGATCTCCCATACTTGTGCTCAGGGTGTTTTCCTAGGATGCAAGATTGATAGACACCTTTGGAAAATTTGATATTGGGAAACCCTATAACCATCTCTTTCTCATGAAGTTGGGAAAGGTATTTGTAGTTTAGGTGGACAAATATTTCATGCCATAGGTTGCTAGACTCATTGGCATGGGTCAATAGAGCAGAAGGTGAGGAGTTTTGCACAGAATGATAAAACTTGTAGATTCTAGAACAGTGGTCAGCAGTACCAAATGCAATAATTTTTCCTGTTGAAATTTCTACTATCTCAGCATCATTGGGGGTAAAGGTTACTCTCTTGGGAAGCCCTATATGGGTCATTTGATAGACTAACAGTAGGTTTGCAGCAAGTCCAGGGACATATAAAACATTATCAAATGACCCAAACTCGAGATCTATGCTACCTTTGCCTTTGCTAGAAGTTTCAGAATTGTCTCCCAATACAATATTCGGACCACTGGAAGAGTCAAGTGAAGTAAAATACTTACTTGCAGACACCATGTGTCTTGAAGCACCGGAAACAATGATGAATGATGAATATTGGGAAGTGCTGGCCATCCGTGCATGAACTCTCTCTTTGTCATCGGAATTTGATCCTCCATCCTTCCTTCTTGTGCTCTCTGGAAGAGGGATGTTGGCTTTCTCCAATGCCTGAGTTAATTGGTCGATGGTCTTCTTCATACAAGAGCTTTTGGGATGAAAGCCCTTGCTGCAATAAGTGCTCTTTGTCCTCTCATTCTTCTTGTTCGGATTCTTCTTGAAGTTTGATGGATCTCCATTAAAATTCTACTTGTCTTTCAGCTCACCGGTGGGCTTCTTGAAGTTGCCTTTCTTCTTGCCTTTCGAATTCTTTGAGTCTCCAACATTTAGGAAGTGGTCTTTGGATGGATTTTTAATGGCTCCCATTAAGACCAGCTTGTCTTTTTCTTGATTTAATGACTCCATGAATTCTGAAAGTGACGGGCTCTTCCAATTTTTAATTGCTTTTCGGGTGGAATGGAAGGTGGAAACAAAAATTAAATAGTCCAAGCCAAGCTTGGAGAGAATGGCCAAAACTAATTGCTCATATTTCTTGTCTATTCCACATTGCTTCAGCTACAATACAAGAGACTTGAATTTGGAGAAGAAGTCTTGTAGATTATTGAAATTTTGCGGACTCAAAGAGACTAGCTCGTTATCCAATTGGTGGCCTCTCAATTCATCGGTTTTACCGAACAATTCTTGAAGTTTTAGCCATACTTCATTGGGTGAAGTGATGCCATAAAGATGAAATAAGAATTATTTGGATGTAGTGAGACATTACAGCCGATAGTCTTCATCCCTTCGATTATTCCATTTAGATTTCTCCACTGCTGAGGTTGGCTCAGCTTCTGTTGCCATGGTCACCCTGTAGAGCCCTTTGCTCCTCAGTAGAATCTCCATCTGTGCTTTCCAATAAAAGTAATTGAAAGGAGTGAGGATGATCTACTGTGTATGATCCATTGCTGCAACTAATATAAATTTTGGACTGAAATTAGAACACTTCCAGATTCCAAAATGCGCCCTGCAGAGAATAGAAATCACCCGGTGGTTTGATCAATGCACCCTTCCTGAGATTGTTGGATCCTGCAAGACAATCAATAGATGAAAGGAATATCTTGATGGCTCTGATACCATGTGAAAATCAGATCACATCCAAGAACTCTCCAAGAAATTACACTCTCTCATATGAAAAATCTCACACAACTGATCAAGGGCACAAAAATAATGCACAAGAATAGATTTATGTATTACTTCTCATGAACAATAATTACAGTAGCCAACATATGAATGTTGTAGGCTATTATTAAATAGAATTACAGCAATAATTCGAATGGCTAGAGATTCCAAAAGAATCTCCTATTCATCAGACTTTCTAAAACTTCCCATCCCCCCTAGGTGGCAAGTTGGCTTTCCAAAACTGCTCAAAAGCTCACGAATTCTCTAATTAGTGAACTGAAGGTGAAATATAACCAAAATAGATACCAAATATGATATTTGAGTGGAATTGGTGTTAAGGAAATTTTTTGGTGAGAAAAACACTCTCCTAGGTTGACTAGCTCTTTCCTATGGGGGAAAAAGTAGTAAAAGCAGCAGCTTTCTTCACAAATGTGCCCTCCTTCCTAAATCTTAGCCAAAAATGTTTAGGAATGCGTCCAAGTGGCCTAGGAGACTTGTAGAATACACCTTGAATGGAATCTTATCCTCCCATGTTGCCTTGTTGACCACACAATGGCAATTTCCTAACCAACAAGTGATTAATTAATGCATCTTATGTAATTAAATAAATGGTAGGAAGGATTAAATATTCCAACAAGGAGGAGGATCAATTGCTAGGAGGAGTCTATCTCTATGTACTTTGGTTGTACTATTTCTCTATCTATCTCTGAGGAAGTTGTGGGGTTTTTCACCTTAGGGTTTTCCCCACAGAAACTCTGTGTGTCTATTGTCTCTTATGTTTGCATATTATGATGATTTATATGCTTGCTATGATTGATATGCATTGATATACTGTACATGTTATTCTCTCAGTAAAGATCCTAGAGTATCTTGAATTAATGCTCGAAAATTAACACATTATACTTTAGATATTTGTTAGATGTTCAGAATAACTTATATCTAATCTAATGAATTTAGTTATTTAATGAATACATATAATAGATTGATGAATGAAACCCTTCACTGTATTTTTCCACTCGCCATTAAGCGACGTACTCTAGTACAGGAAGTTTTGCTTAAGTAGATAGAATTAATTGATCTCAGATAGACAACTTTAAAATAAATTTGAACTACTTTTCCTGTTTCAGTAGAAAATAGATTTCCTTATAACTGAATGATCATTTCATTGAGGATAATCTAGGTTTCCAATAGTGATAAGCTACTTGGAACTTTACATGATTTCACCATAGGTCTGCATACAGAATTTGTAATTAAATTAAATAAACCAAGACTATACTGCTTAATACTATTAAGTTTTACATTATAGAATTCATCTTTATATCACAAAGAAGCAGTATATAATCTACCAACTAACTAGTACGCATATAACTTAACTAGTAAATTTATATAGAATCTTCATTCTTATAGCATAAACATTAAACAGAGTTTCAAATAGAATACTTCCACAACTAATACACTAATAACAAATCTTTATTTCAGTCGAGATGCTTCCTAGATAATGTTAGGAACCCATGTCTTTACTTTGTTAGTATATTGTTGTTGGACGCATATGCTTTGTAAGTCGTCCCGTAGTATTTGTTGATCCATTGTTTATATTATCCCATAGTATTGACCCATAGTATTGGACACATATGCTTTGTAAGTCGTCCCATAGTATTATATGTCCCATGGTTTTGACTCATAGTATTGGTGCCTAGACTTAGCCCATGGTTTGTATTGACACATAGTATTGACCCATGGTATTGGCGCCTAGACTTAGTATATAAGTGTGTGTTGAGGCCTATGAAGGCACCGTGAAGTTAATTGTATTGAGCTTGCTCAAAGGAGGTTGCCCCCTCGAAGTGGCCCATGATCAATATAAAAGTGATTCTGAGTTCTATTATTTTTTATATCTCGTGTATTTGCATTAATTAATTATTGCAGGTTCATCACATTTGGTATCAGAGCACTTTCTTGGGCTCGTTGGGTGGAATTTCTGCCAAATTTTTTTTCGCATCTGTTGTAGCTTTGGATTTGGGAATAATCCCTATCCGCTTAACTGTGGGAAGTACTTGGGCATAATCCCTAAAACTCATTGTGAGGAGTACCACAGGAACCCCAAAGTAGCTGGCCCATTGAGAGGACCTGCGAATGAAAAGGGCAACGACCCCTACCTGATTGACTAGTTCCCACCAGTGAGGTAAACCAAGAGCTATCATTTGTGGCAAAGCACTTATCAGTTTTACCTAAGCCATGGAGTGAGGGGTACTGCCCCAATAAGCAAGCCGTCAGACAGCATTGGTGGTCGAGTGAAACACCTGAATTGTTAGGAAGCCGTACATACCTGGGGTCCATATCTATTTTCAGTTGAATTGTTGCCGATCACTTCCACTCCAGATCCAGCTGTTTTAGATCTATTCTGAAATTTGTTCCAGATACAGCCATTTTTTATCCCTTCTGCGTCGTTGCAGATCCATCTGTTGTGGATCCCTTCTGTGCCGCTGTTGCCGATCCATTTCTGGCAAAAAAAAAAAAATTCGGCCATATCTCCCTTGTTTCAACTCTGTTTTCCCTGAAACTTTACTGACATCCCTGCAATCTTATTTTGCATATTTCATTCCTGAAGACCCTATCCCAAATTCCACTTCCCAAGACCAGAAATCCCACATTTGTCTATTTTTAGGGTTTGCCATAACTTCTTCAATTTTCACCCGATTGCCTTCAAATTTTACCATAGAGTTCCCGCTTCTAAAATCCCCATTTTTTGCTTCCCTGTCCCTCAGAAAGTGTCGAAAACCTAGTCAAACCCCAATTACCCCTCCGAGTTTTTCCCAAATCCAAATTTCCCCTTACTAAATTAGCTTGTGTTTGTGTTCTTTTATCCATCCCCCCTCCCCTCCCACAAAAAAATAAAAATAAAAAATTACTAGTTATGGTTGTCACATGCACAGGAGCAAACACCATGGAGGAAGCACTTGCAGCCATCCAAACCAAACTCCAAGAGCTGGATGAAAAATTTCTTAGCCTCCATCTTCAGCATTCAGCCATGAACAATAACCGACAGCCAGAATCTTTTGCAGCCACTGGGTTCTCTTCTTCCAGCAATTTTTGTCGGTCAAAGCTTGATTTTCCTCGCTTCAATGGTATTGATCCGACTAGATGGATATACTGAGTAGAACAATATTTCAGTCTGCATAATACTTTTGATGTTCAGAAAGTTCCACTTGCATCCTTTCATTTGGAACAGGAAGCCCTTCAATGGTACCGTTGGTACATCAAAGCTCATCCCGAGCAAAACTGGATAGATTTTTACCAACTCCTTTTTCCACGATTTGGTCCTAGTGCTTTTGACGACTTCACAGGAGCACTCACTAAACTTCACCAAACTGGCACAGTGAGAGAGTATCAGATGGAATTTGAGAAACTAGCCAATCACACAGAAGGATTGTCTAATGAATTCTACAGGAGTTGTTTTATCAGTGGTCTCAAGGATGAAATCCGCTCAGAGGTCAAAATGTTTTGTCCCAACACAATGATGGAAGTCCCAGGGTTGGCCAAGCTAGCTGAGGACAAGATCGCAGCTCAAAAATGCTCCAAACCCACCTTTGTTACCTTCAGAAATATGGGTTCCCAACGACCTCCCATCACGCCTGCTCCTCAACCAACTCCTATCAAGCAATTGTCTGAAACAGAGATGCAGGCACGTCAAGAAAAAGGGCTTTGTTATAATTGTGATGAGAAATTCACTTGGGGACATAGAGGTGTTCCACAAAAGCTCTATCTCTTGGATGTGGATCCTCTGCCTGCCTTCGAACTTGATGAAGAAGCTCTAGATACAGTAGATGATCAGGTCAACATTCAACACCCGCTTGTTGACACCCCATTTCAGGATGACCCACCTGAGATCTCTCTCCATGCTGTAACCGGCGTCACCACCCCACAAACAATGCGAATCAGGGGATACTTCAAGAAGCTCCCTCTTACCATACTCATTGATTCTAGTAGCACTCATAACTTTATTGATCCTCGGATTGCCAAACAGGGTGATTGTTTTGTCCATCCTTGCTCCAACTTTGAAGTCATGGTTTCCAATGGGGGTACCTTACCTTGCAATGGGAAGTGTCACAATGTGCGTATCTCTATGGAAGATTATAACCTGCGATCTCACATGTTTGCCTTGTCCTTAGGCGGATGTGATGTGGTTTTGGGCGTTCAATGGTTACGCACACTTGGCCCCATCTTATGGGATTTTGCTGAACTTTGGATGCAGTTTTCAGTCAATGGGGCACAACACAAATTTATGGGCTTACAACAAGGGTCTCTCTGCATCATCAGTTCACATCGCCTGGAAAAAATACTTAAGAAGAATTCACATGGTGTCATCGCTCAGCTCCATTCCATTTAGATGCACCCATCAACAGTCTCCACTACTTCCTTGGATAGATATGCAAGTGTCTTTGCTGAACCAATGAGCTTGTTGCCTTCAAGAGACCTTTCCGGTAAGAATTTAGCCGCATCTACTTCTCAAAAGGAAATGATGACTATTTTGCATATAGTCCAGAAGTGGCAACCATCCCTATTGGGAAATTATTTCTGCATCAAGACTGATCTCCAGAGTCTGGAAACTTTCCTAGAACAATGGGTCTCCTCCCCAACACACCTGAAATGGGTTATCCAACTCATGGGTTATGACTATGCGACCACTTACCAGAAGGGTAAGGACAATATGGTGGAAGATACTCCTCCTCGCACATTTGATGACCCAGTTTCTCTTACATCTATTTCTCTACTTGTTCCAAATTGGTTGCAATATGTTCAATGGGGCTATCTCTTCTATGAACTCCATGCTTCTTCATCAGTAGGGCACTTTGGGTTCCTCAAAACGTATGACCAGGAACAATGTAACTTATTTTGGCAGGGAATCAAAAGGACAATTCAACGGATGGTGGTTGATTGTGATACTTTCTAGGTCAACAAAGGTGAAACGACCCTCCTTTCAGGACTGCTCAAACCCTTACACATCCCTCCATAGATTTGGGCAACTATTTCTATGGATTTCCTAGAAGCACTCTAGTGGTATAGTACCACATCTCAAAGGACACCATATGAAGCAGTCTTTGTACATGCACCACCAGTTCTTCTTCCATACACCTTCAGCAGCTCCCCAGTTCAGGCAATTGACTCAATTCTTCAAAACCGTGATCAACTTCTTCTCATTCTGCAGGACAATTTTCACATGGCAAGAATTCGACTGAAACAACAAGCCGATCAGCACCGTTCTGAGCGCACTTTTCACATCGTTGATATGGTTCTTCTTCGTCTACAGCCTTCCATGCAATCCTCCCTGAAAGTCCAAAGGCGCCAGTGGCTCGGAATGCAACTTGAGGATGCTACAGGGGACCCACTCCTTCAGACTCTGCATCAATTTCCACATCTAAATCTTTGAGGACAAAGCTTTTTCTAAGGGATATGGGATGTTAGGAACACATGTCTTTACTTTGTTAGGATATTGTTGTTGGACGCTTATGCTTTGTAAGTCGTCCCGTAGTATTTGTTGATCCATAGTTTATATTAGCCCATAGTATTGACCCATAGTATTGGACGCATATGCTTTGTAAGTTGTCCCATAGTATTATATGTCCCATGGTTTTGACTCATAGTATTGGTGCCTAGAGTTAGCCTATGGTTTGTATTGACACATAGTATTGACCCATGGTATTGGTGCCTAGACTTAGTATATAAGTGTGTGTTGAGGCCTATGAAGGCACCGTGAAGTTAATTGTATTGAGCTTGCTCAAAGGAGGTTGCCCCCTCAAAGTGGCCCGTGATCAATGTAAAAGTGATTCTGAGTTCTATTATTTTTTATATCTCGTGTATTTGCATTAATTAATTATTTCAGGTTCATCAGAGATAACCGTATTTCAATCTTAACAAATAATTAGGGTTTTAACCCAATAACTAATTTCCAGACTTAAGTTAGGGACGAAACCCTATTCATTATAAATCCTTAAACATTAACTCTGTATGAGTCCATTACAAACAAAGTATTCAACTCTGGGACTCTATCACATTACATTAACATTGCATATTTATAACAATGATAATTAAAAATAAATACATCTTTAAAACAAAGCACGATATCACCCATCAAGGGTATCGATGTATTTCACATTTTTTTATAAAGGAGTGGTTACGGGTCCGAGACTCGTAAATGAGCTCTCCCTTCCATCAAGTTTATACAATAGGGTTACAGACAGATTTTAAAGTTCAAGAAAAACCACTTAAAAAGCTAAACAAACATTAAATACAACATTCATTTGCAAACAATGAGCTTTAGGGTTTAACCCTCATCCACTGCTAATGCCGAGCTCGGGCATTATGCCCATACTTTTCCTTTGCTTGTAATAACTCAGGAAAATTTTAATTATACATCAATTCGAATTATTTACACAGTGACGATTTAAAATGCAACCAAAATCCATATTACAGAGATTACTGTAGAGACTTATGCCATAATTTTTCCAATACATTTAACAAATTATGAAACCATACAACCAGAGTGTTACGTAGTAACAATTATAAAAACGCAGACAAAACATAGAGTCGTTTTAGAGCACACCCAGAATCAAATCCAAGGTAATAACTCATATATTATAATTCACACACAGAGGATTTTCCATTTCAGTCATGAGCAGTAGCTCAAGGGCAACATTATTATCCATTACCAAGTCTGAAAAATGTAGTCACTTAACAAACATAATATTTTTATTATAATCCAGGAAAGATGTTGAGAAAACCAACATGAGCCTAAGGCTCGAGGGTTTAACCCTCTCTACATTACAAAAATTCCATACAACATATCATCTCTTGATCCAGGTGGATATCGGTGGCGGCCCACCTCTTCCAACTGGCTCAAAACAGTCTTCTGGCAATTTTGGTAAATTACTATTTTTAGCAGTTTTTCGGGTGCTGAACTTCCGGAGCCATTTTGAGGCCCTAAACGACCTTTTTTGGCAATTTGGGGGGCCAAATGGTTGCCTCTGATATACATTTGGCCCCAGTCGAAAGTTGTAAGTCTCGGATAGACCTTTCCAACGGGCTACCGAGCGCCCCAAACGGAGATCGTATGCAAAAGTTACGACCCCGGGAAGTTGATGTACTAACTTACCCAAACGGGGCCCACATGACTTTATGACGGTTCATCTTCTAGGGTTAAGTTTTTGGATGTTTGGGATTCTTTCCCTCATGCTTATGATAAATAGGCCCTTTCGGCCTCTCTTTGTATTCATCTTGGCACGAATGAGCATAGCGGCCACATCTCTTCTCAGAGATAGCTACAACCATTCTAGCTATTGTATTTTACAGTGTGTTCTATTTCCGCTATTTAATAGAATACGTGTTTACTGTATCACTGTGTTATTTGCAATATATCTTTGTATATGATTCTGTATATGCTATCTTTTGTTTCGTTCCCACATAAATCCAGATCATCTCTAAAACAAAACTCAACACAATGGTTGCAGTGGAGCCACACAACCGGATTTCGGGAAAAACACTTCTTGGAACAAACAGAACCTAAACATTGTTCAGAGAATCTTGAGAAACCATCGATGCTTACCAGGGCTCATTGTAAAACCACGCAGTTTCCCAGGTGACAGTGACGAGCTCAGCCAAAGGCTACCCTGTCACGCAGCAGTCAATCACCAGACAAGAAGTTAGTTAGTAACGATATAAAAGGATTTGATGAGTTAAATTAATAACACCACGCTACTTTTCATAGCTTACCTTCTTTAGCTGGTGTTGAGCAGTTAAAACCTCCATCTGTATCGAAGAAGAGCCCGCATCGAAACCCTTAAATTTTGCGTGTAGAATCAAAACCCTAAATGACCGGGAGCCTGTCGGCCTCCCCTACCACCGACAAATGCCAAATTGAATGCACAGAGAGTGTGTTGATCGAGGGAATTCAATGCATGGCTAGGGTTTAGGCCAAGAACCCTATGTCGTTCACGTGGGCATTTCCAACGTGTAAACCACTATCAAATAATCTCGTAATCATGACTATAGTTTAAACCTGTTAAAGTTTCAAAAGAATCCAATCATTTAAAGGATCTGCATTTGAACCATAATGTAATTCAAATATTGGCATATAATTAATAAGAGCATTACAACCGTTCACATGGGCTATGCCACGAGGGTGTTGACACTTGGACATCCACTAGCTTTCCAAATAAAATGAAGTTATATATAGTTTTCAAACTAATCGAGTTTCCAATAGGAAGCATTAATACTATGATGTTTAATACATATATATAAGTTGGTGCTATGTCTAAAGTATTGCACAAAATAAAATATATACCTTGGGAGATAGTTTAACATTTACATTTTTGAAATAAATAGTGGTACTTCGGAGCATACTGTAAACAAACTCAATTGTTGCAGTGATGGCTAGGATGTGTATCCTAGACCCCAACATAAATTTATTTGCATGGCATGGTGTAAAATCCCATCCCTAGAATATCGTCGACATATTGACGATTTCTACGTAATCTCCAACATCAAATCTTGAAGGTCTAGTATCAAATCTCTTACCTATGATCTATACAGTAATAATAAGAGCGTTAGCTATATAATAGCTAAGTAAGCCTCGGGGTACCCCTAGGGCCCCTTCATCAAAAGGAAAGCAAACAGTTAGTATCCATAATCAAATTATAGTAAGAGATAAAATAAGTGTCGACGTATACCTTGAGCAAGTAACCATAACATATTCTCTCAATTAAGTACATATGAATATATTCAACAAAATGTTACAGCATTGTATCCATACAAAGAATGATAGCATAGTGTCGTAATGACTCTTTACATAAGTAGAAATAAATAAATAGTACAATTATATAAACAAATGCATGTTTGATTTACTTACATCATAATGTCGTTACAACACTTGTAAACAACTTAGGACTGTTGTGACATCTTCTTCAACATACAACTGATCTGCTAATAAAAAGGAATTTAACTCTCATAAAATACGTCCGCATTTTTAAGGTTTAGCATTTATTACCATACATAAAATTTTAAATTTTTTTGAATTTTGGGGATGTTACACAACTACATGTAAGAAGAGTTCAAGTGTGTCCAAGCATCATGAGAATTCAATCCAAGGAGCCAAATAGAGTTGAACTTTTGTGTATTCAATCAAAGGAGCCAAATAGAGCCCAACTGGTGTGTATTCAATCCAAAGAGCCAACTAGAGCCCCAACTCTTGTGTATTCTATCCAAATTGTCAAAGAAAAGAAAAATGGTGTCTGAATTCACTCCAAGATGTAAATGGTTGTCGAACTGTGCATGAAAACAGCGAAAACATGCGTGGAATAAGAGAAAAATGCGGGAGAAGAATGTGGGTTATTTTCTGAATTTGATGCTCAACAGGGACATGCACGCGC
Organism: Larix kaempferi; assembly: GCA_027924585.1. Lineage (NCBI taxonomy): Eukaryota > Viridiplantae > Streptophyta > Pinopsida > Pinales > Pinaceae > Larix > Larix kaempferi. The sequence goes on from BSBM01001102.1 coordinate 7,698,972, forward strand.
ATCAAGAGCGTGCGTGCTCCTGTTGAACGTTAAATAGTTTGGTGGGTAACATTTACTTCATTTATTGCCAAATAAATCGATATGTTTCGGTTTGTTCCTAGAGCCCCTCCCTGATAAAGGCCTTTAGGCCCTCTTCTAAACATTAATCCCTAAGTGCATAAGTGCACAAGATGATGATGAGGCGGAGGGTGATGACAATGAAGATGATCATGATGCAGATGAAGATGATAAAGATGATGATGTTGTGAAGATGAAGATGATGGGGATGATGATGAAGATGGTGAAGATGATGATGAGGGTGATGAGGATGATGATGATGGTGATGAAGAAGATGATGATGATGGAGATGTTGATGGGGAAGGGGGAGATGGCAATGATGATGATGACAATGATGAGGATGATGATGATCATCATCTCCATCATCATCTTCATCTTCATCAGCATCATCTAAATTGTCTTCATCATCATATGGAGATTCTCTAATGTTGATGATGAAGATGTTGATGATGATGATGATGGTGATGAAGATGATGATGATGAAGAAGATGGTGATGATGGAGATGTTGATGAGGAACCTAGAGATGACAATGATGATGAAGATGTTGATAATGATGATGATGGTGGTGATGATGATGAATATGTTGATGATGATGGTGATGGTGATGAAGATGATGATGATGATGATGATGAAGATGTTGATGATGATGATGATGGTGATGATGATGAAGATGTTGATGATGATAGTGATGGTGATAAATATGATGATGATGATGATGATGATGAAGATGATGATGATGGATATGTTGATGAGGAAGCTAGAGATGAAAATGATGATGAAGATGATGATGATGATGATGATGATGGTGATGGTTGTTAGTTTTTCAGCATTTAATTCAATCTGATCTAGGATCTTAACTGAGAGAACAACATGTATAGCATATCAAACACAAGAGACAAGAGACATAAAGCATTTCATTGGGGAAAACCAAGAAGGTGAAAAACCCCTCAACTTCCTCAGAGATAGAATGA